>JAFIRS010002675.1:0-192975 GCA_018342105.1 Gonioctena quinquepunctata | reverse complement strand
CTATCCCAAAGAACGTGTATATAAATTTTCCAATTAATACAGGAAAAGTGGTATCAAAATCTGCAGTTTCGACCGCTATTATGGAAAATGAACATATTACCAAGTTGAATGAATATATCCATCTGACTTCTGAACAAGGAGAAGGAAGTTCATCCCAAAACGAATGTCGGGAGGTTGTGAGAAGGAAGCCGGCTACTAAACCAAAGAAGAATCTGTTAGTGGGAAGCAATAATAATGGATCTATATCAGTGAAAGGTGTTCCAAAGAAAGTACTACTACATGTTTATCGAGTGGACGTAGGAACTACTTCTGAAGATAGGGTGAAGCTACTCAATGGACACTTTCCTGAAGTTGAATGTGAAGCTCTCAGTTCCAGAAATCCTGATATTTATTCGTCGTATAAGGTTACCATAAATGATAATCATTTCAAAAGCGCTATGAATCCTGAAATCTGGCCTCAAGGCGCTTGTATTGGTAATTTTTTCACGAAACGCAGGATGATCACCAAAGAAAGGTAATATTTGATCCAAACATATTTTTCTTGAAAATTAATTCGATTATCAGTGAAATAAATTATGCTAAGAATTTTAAATTCATTTGTTTACTTGAAACAGGTCTAAAGACAAGCTCACTTGATTTTTGCCATATTGAAGGCTACCATTTATTAATCAGTTCCTTCTGTCGAATGAACAAACAACGTGGAGGTGTTGGTATTTGGACAAAATTAAATTTCCAATCGAAAAATATTAATGTATCGCAGTATTGTGTAGCACAACACTCTGAATTTTGTGCTGTATCATTCAAAGAGGGTAACTCGCAATATATCATTTAGAATCGTTATCGATCTCCATGTGGCGATGAACGTTTGTTTTTCATTTTCATTTTCAGACTGTAGAAGGTTACACAAAAAAAAAACATGTCGAGAAACGTTGTTCCTCCACAAATAATCACGTTCATTCAATAAAGTAGCAATAAATCCCATCCTATTTGTGAGCATAACATTGTTCATCAATATAGGATATTAATTTATCAATTGAGTTTGACACTATACACGGTTAATCAATATTGTCATATTGTTGGATGTTCTATAGTTACCACAATTTCTACAATGTTCAATATTATAGAATGTTGTATCTTCAATGGAAAATGTGAAGTATAAATGAAGTGTTACTTATTTATAATGAACGTATTCTCAAAGATCCTTTTTCCATTGAGTTTCTGAGACCAATTACCACAAGAATTATCGGTAACCAATTCCCGCTTATGATGTAATTAATTAATAATATGCATCTCATATCGATCAACTGACTATAGTTGTTCGATATTTTAAAGAATCGATACCGAACGAAATATTTCTGACCTTTTTACCAAACTGCGGCCATACTGGTGAAGCCACAGCAACTACTCTACTAAAATTTTTAGGCGAACATCAAATTGACATTCTCGATTGTTGCGGCCAATCATACGATAATTCTGCAAATATGACTGGCAAATACATAGGGATGCAAGCTCTGATTTTGGAGTAAAATCGTTTATCGAAGTTTGTACCATGTTGTTGTCATTCTCTCAATTTAGTTGGGAATACAGCGCGGTAACTCTTGCTCATCGACTGTTCCATTCTCTGATTCTGTTCAGGATTTATTGAATTTTTCAAAAACATCATCAGAGAAAAAAAAACGGATAGTTTTACGTGTTAAAAAACCTCTTGTCGAGGTGAAGCTACGAAAGCGATTGTCGAAGGTTATTCTGAAATCAAAGAAGCTCTAACCAGCATATGTTCTAATAGGCATTCTAAGCATTAGGAACGAGGCAACGCATCTTTTGGAAAAGAAAAGTGGTCTCGAAACAGCTCTATTCACTATATTTTGGAACGACAATTTGAAGGGATTCGATGCTACAAACAAAATGTTGCAGGACACAAAAATGATTCTTGAATCTGCAATGCGTGTATTGGAATCATTAAAATTATTTGTTCGGACCAAAAGAGAAGAGTTTGATAAATACGAAGAAGCAGCTGAAGGGATATCGCACCTGAACCAGAAATGTAAGGTTGAATCTGCTCGATTATATGAGAGCGCAAGACGCTAAGCTGACTCCAAAAGAGGAATTCAAAGTATCAGGTACTATCATAGAGATCGAATATCAGATCGATCTTAGACATCAACGGAATATCAGATCATTTAGCGGTCAGTTGTAAAATTGACTGTTACAAATCTAGAACACAACCTAAGATTATATCTTACCGCGATTTTTCTTATTTTGACGCAGCCCTTTTCAATGAACAACTGATAGCTCATAGCTGGAATATTATCTTGGAATTCGAAACTGTGGATGAAATGATTGATTACCTCAATAACGGTTTGATTGCACTCTCCAATTTACACCCACCCCTCCGAACTATAAGAGTCACTAAACCACCAGCTCCTTGGCGCCCTTATAATATTGAAATGATGGAACTCAGGGATAGAGCTTTCAGCAGGTACAAAAAATTTGAGAAACTCCGCATCTTGGAAAAGTTATACCGATTTGAGAGATTACACTACTGGGGCAATACGTAGCGAGAAAAAAGAATATCTCGAACATGTCCTGCGCAGAAAAAATTCTAAAGAAACCTTCAACACACGTAGGTCACTTGATATTCTCCGTCATAAGGCAATGCCTTGTCTTCCAGACCAACTAAAAAACATTGATTGAATGAATTGTCACTTCAATCGTATAACGAACCCAGAAAAATCTGATATACTATTTTCCCTTCTCGATAAATATAAAAATCAAGATATATGTTCAGCAACGGTAAATGAATATCTGAATGAGATAAAAAATAATGCAGTTGGAACAGATGAAATCTCCATGAGTATGATAAAATTGGTACAGTGCCATTTAATCGAACACATAACTTTCATTTTCAATACCGCAGTAAAAATGAACATATTTCCTTCAAATTGATTTCCAAAGCCCAAATGGCAGATTACAGTTACACGTATCAAATAATCACACCTGTACAATCTGGTCATATCACTACTTCCGTTCTTTCGGCCATCACAGATGATCTTTTCAAGGCCGCGGATAATCATGAAGTCTCCTGTTTGGTTTAATTAAATAACAGTAAGGCATTAGATACACTGGATCATTCTATACTTTGTCTCAAACTTAGGTACTTTGGCTTCTCAAATGGAGCGGTAGAATTCATACGAAATTATCTATGCAATCATACCCAGCGCATCATCTTAGGTGGTATTGAGTCTGATTCATTATCGGTTGCTTACGGTGTTCCCCAAGTGTTTTCTTTATAGATTTCCGATTTTTTTGAAATTATAGAGTTTGCTGAAATTCATCACTACGCCGATGATACTCAACTGTATTTATCTTCCGATGCTCTGCAACACAACGTAACACAAAATGATTTAAATGAAGATTTGAATAAATTGTACGAGTTTTCCACTGCCCATAATTTACGCTTGAATTAAAAAATGTCACACATCATGTTATTCGGTTCAAAAAAGGAAGTGGAAAGTGTTCGTGAAGACATGAAAATAAAATCAGGTGTGATATATTGCCTATAGTCAAAGAATGTAAAAATCTAGGATTGTGGCTCGACTCTGAGCTGAGATTCACCAAACATATGAGCTATCTTTTCCAGGCATCCTTCAACATCCTTAGACAACTCTTTTCCAACAGACACATGCTTTCCAAGCCCTTGAAGCTTTCCTCATGCGAATCATTGATAACGTCCAAACTGTCTTATTGTGATGGCGTCTATGGACCTGACCTCCTGAAGTCTGACCAGTATGGTCTGCAAAGATTACAAAACTCGTGCATTCGATTCTCCTTCGGTATTCGGAAATTTGACCACATAAGTACGGAATTCAATAACTCTAGTTGGCTGAGGTTGAACTATCTTCGAAATCTATACCTACTATCAATAACCCACAAAGTTCTTATAACGAAAACTCCTAAATACCTTTATGAAAAATTGAAGACGTTTTCAGCCCTGAACGACCTCAGAACACGGAATAGACACATTCTTGTCATTCCTCCTCACTCCACTACAATTTACACGAGGTGTTTTTCATACAATGCTGCCAAATTGTACAACCAGTTACCCAATGAATTCAGACTGTACACACTAAGTAATTTCAAAAAGAGACTGAAAAGGCAGTTTTTGTTCATACGTTGATAGATCTCGCTTTTAATATATGTTTTGAGATGTTGAGTATCACTAACCAATAAGGTATAAAACAGTAACGGACTTGATTATAAACTTTTTTCATTTTGTTATATGCTTTAGTAGATTATTTGTGATGATTTTACCTTATTTATTACTTTTCTTTTGGTTTTATTTGTTTTTTTTTGTTTTTTTATCTTTTTTGTGTCGAGTTGAAAAACAGCTATAACTGACACTTCGCCTTTTCATCGTCCACCTTCTCTCTATTAATTAATACTGTTGTATTTTTCTTTTGTTGTTTGTAGAATTCGAAATGATGAATAAAGCCGCTTCATTATTATTTATTAATATTATTATCAGCTATGTGTTCCTCTCACTGGAAGATTGCATACTGTACGTTCGAGATTTGGATTTTTCAATCACTTAGAGCATATGGATGCTGCAAGTTTGTATCCTGCAGCAGAAGAATAAGTAGAAGACGATTTAGAACCTAGTCTTGGTAATGAGTTGATCCGATTTGTATTGTTGATATATTTCTACAAAAAAGACTATCAAAAACCCAATCTAAGGAGCTGTTCTACTAGCAAATTTTTTGATCGCAAAATTCCATAGCTACATTCCCGAACATTAAAATCACAATTTGAATGTACTTGGTTTTGATGGTGTCGAATTGCACGAGCGCTCTCCAGCTCGTTTTCCAAAACAAAAATTATAAAAATAGGATGCGAACTACGATGAGACAAAGCCGCCTATCATTGTTATCGCTTCTTAGCATTGAGAGTGATTTACTCCGGGAGCTTCAATGATTTTTCGTCGAAAAAAGCTCACAAGAATCCATATGTTAACGTGTATTCAATTAGATTTATTTCTTGTATTTTATTATACCTACGTATCCTCGTGTTGAAATAATTTGATTTGTTCCGCAATAAATTATTCATACATTCGAAAGAAAGAAATTATTCAACTTGTTTGAAAAATAATAAGGGGCCTCCACTCTTCTGTTGCCCCAGGGACTCCACACCATTTAATTCGGCCCTGACAAAACATGTCTATGAACATTGGCCCTGAAATGGTTCTTGTATGGAATTAAGTGTGCTGAAGAGACAAATTTTGTGAGTTTTTTCACCAAGTGGACTAGTTATATGGGGATTTAAACATTGTTTTGCCGTTTTTATAGTATAAATGGTGTACTATAGAAAAAGGCTATAATTTCTTGTTCTATCTGTGCTCCAGGAAAGGGTTATGAATTTCTATATTTCAAAATGAGAATCACATATACAGGGTTCATTCATCACATTTTTTTATTGAATCGATGTCGTGGATTCACTGATATGTTACCATACTTTCTTGCATATGATTGTTTTGACAGATCAACTGGCAAAGAAATCCAACCTCAAATTCATAATACTCCACTTAGATGAGAGTTAAGATCTGAAATATTTTTTGCGAAAAACTGATGATAAGTACCCTTAATTTGTTGAAGTTTTTGTTGAAGTATCATTATCAAAGCCATTTCTGATTGAATTATCTAGAAAAATATTATCCAATCAACATGTTTTTGATGAAGAAAAACAATTATTGTGTATTAATATCTACTTAAATGATTTCTTTCGATTCGTGATAACTATTTGCAAAGTCGAGCCTTTCATGCTAGTTTGTGGTAGGCTGATCAGTACACCACCGATCAACTCACCAAACATACACGAAATGTGGAACTGAAAAGAAACGTAGCCTTTTCTCATTGTTCCCGGTACAAACACACTGATATATCGATACTCACATAAAACATAATTGACAGTAACCCAAAACAGTTTGTATTATTGTTAAGTCATCATTTCAGTCAGTGAACAGTGTTTCAAAATGGATTATTCATTTGAGGAATATACAGATATGCATTTCGTTCATGGTGGAACAGGGGGAAATGTCAGTGCCGCTGCTGAATTATATTATAACACACAACCCCCAATTGTAAACCCACCGTTGTGTTTTGATTGATTTTATTGCATAACTCACTGTCGGTTGGCCCTAATGTGAGTTCATTGAAAGATACCGGGCGGCCCAAACAAACTTGGAACTGCCAGAGTTTCTGCGAAATATGCCACTGTGCTTCCGAAGGACGACAGGTGGTTATCTCAGCGTATACTTGGAACATGTGATAGCACATGTGGGATACTTACCTTTTAATTGGTTAATCCTCCGCCCAGGGATCCAGGACGCCTCTCGATATCCACGGATGCAGATGGTGCGTTTGGCGTCCACGACTAACCGGCAGTCGCCACTAACCTTGGTTCACACTTCCCCAAGTCCCCAGCATTCCCAAAAGAAACGAACCGATTCTAACGATGGCTTTATTTGAGAGATATTCTTATGAATGCAAAAAATATGTGAATAAAAAAAATATGGAATGGAAACTAGATAGAATATTCAACACGTTAAACAAATTGAGTGAGCTCGTGAGCAAACTAAGTTAATTGAATGACACTCTGTAAGCAATGGTTATGAAATTAACTCTCACGAAGCTTAGTTACTTCAACAGTTGAACACTTCTACGTCGAACCAAGAATTCCACAGTTACCGGTGAGCGAAATTTGGAAATTATCTGAACCTGACGAGTCGACGCTAATTCACCCGTATCTTTGACTGTTCTCTAGTTCGACCGAAGAAAGGAACTTATTGACTGGACTACAATTTCTGATAGTCAATTAACTCGAGCAACGATGAAACACCAACTGACTATTTTCCTGCGAGGATTTTCCTCGTCCAATTTCAACTACCAGATTTTCTCTGAAAAAACCGTACTACAGCCAAATTTTGGCCGGCAATAAAAGTAAATTCCACCCTTAGTCTAATCAAATCATACTGGCATAATTACCGAACCAATGGGGTGGTATTTTGTAAAATCGTAAACCAATTTGTTATGCCTCTGTCGACCAATCCGAATCTTAGACGTGGGTGGGGATATCTCGGGATATTTGTCATCCGAGAGGTGGCGCCTCCCCGTTACTCGCGCGGTACGACTTTGATCTTATGGAATTCTTAATTCGACTCTTTCGTGTTCTAACAATAATTCTCTTTTTTAGGCTGCTTAAAGTGAACGCCCTGTACAACTAGAGTTTCGGTTTTTTCACTTGAAGGGAAAGCGGACGAAAACCCTCCCAAACCCAACTCGTTGCCGCCTATCAAGCCCTTAATCTAAATACAAATGATTGTTCATGTGAGTGCTAATTCATTTCGCCAATGAAATCAAACAATTTTCCCGTCGCATAAAAATCGATTACAAATGGTCGCTTTTGGGCTAGCGACACGACATTTCTTAGAAAAATTCCATTCTGCGGAGGTTCGATTCGTACGTGACGAAACAATACGAATTGTTTTACAAGGGTTTTTTTTCTGAGTTTTCGTCACACCAAATTGGGCCTGTTGTCTATTTGTTCGAGATGGTCACGAAAGTTTGCAGATGTAATCGATTCTAAGAAAAATACTAATTCTGGCCTTTGGCTTTGATTTTTCCCAGCCCTGTGCCACAGATGGCAATGCCTCTGAAAACTGCTATTGTCGAAATCTCTTCATAAATTTAACTGTTTATGACCCTTGAAAAATAAAACTTTCTGATCCAAGTGTGATAACCTGTTTCGGGATCCCGGCGATATTCTTACAGGGTGTTCCCTGACTTTTTACTACGATATCAACATAGATATCCGAACAGACATCATCCAAATTTCACAACTTTTATAGCTGTGAATCGAAGTTCGAAGGACACAGGGTCCTTTGAATTGAGTAAACACCATTGTGGTGCGAATAGAATAAGAAGAGATAATGTTACGGAATAACGATTAGCAGCAGCACTCGATCTATTTTGTATACGGTACAAGTGTCACAATCAACAGTAAGTAGGGTAGAAAGTGAACAACTATTGTATCCTTTTCGCCTACCGAAGGTGATGGCCCTAGATGCTGTGATTATGGCCCTCGTAGATTTCTTTGTGAAAGGTTTCTGAGGATGTATGAAGGAGCAAACAACGTTCCTAGATATGTTCTATTCACGGATGAGGCATGATTCACAGGAGATGGATATTTCAATAGTAGGAACAGCCATTTATGGGATGAGCAAAATCCGCATGGAATTTTGCGAAAAGGCTACCAACAGAAGTTTTCAGTGAATATTTGGGTAGGAATTATCGAAAATCGTATCGTTGGAACATATCTTCTTCCTCCCCGTTCGAATGGGCAGTTCTACCGAGTGTTTCTTGAACATGTTTCACCTGTACTATTCGAAGACGTACCTCTATTGGTTCATCAAAGAATGTGGTATCAATATGACGGAGCACCGGCCCATTTCCAACGAATCGTTCGTCAATTTCTTGATCAAATATTCCATGATCGGAGGATAGGTAGACGTGGTCCCATACGCTGGTCTGCACATTCTCCGGATTTAACTTCACTAGACTTTTTTGTGGGGGTACGTCAAATCCATAGTGTATGAAACACCTGTGGAATCTGTGGAAGATTTAACGGCAAAAATTTCAGCAGCATGGACGTTGCTTCAATGCCTTGTTTGTTTCTATGTAGTGTACCCACTAAACCGTTTCTATTATTTAAGTAGATATTAATAGACAATGATTGTTTTTCTTCATCAGAATCATGTTGATTTGATCATTTTTCTCTAGATAATTCAATCAGAAATGGCTTTAAATGATTAAAGCCATTTCTTAATTTGTTGAAGTTTATGTTGGAGTATAATAATATACTCCAACATAAACTTCAACAAATTAGGAGTAGTTATTTAAGTTTTTCGCAAAAATCATTTCAGACCTCAACTCTTATCTAAGTGGAGAATTGTGAGTTTGTCAGTTGATCTGTCAAAACAATTATATGCAAGAAAGTATGGTTACATATCAGTGAAGATTCGAACGGAATGTTTGAGGTCATTTGCTTATTTTCTACCTTTTTTTCTAACAAAGTTTCAATTAACATACGCCTTGCGTTCTAGCTTGAATAGAGATCCAGATAAAATTAATCCAAGCGTGGTTTACGCTTCTACTGTAGAGAAAGTTCCATGTTCATAATTCATTGAATTCTCATTTCTTTGCATTTCCTTCCCATACAGTAGTTGTCAAATACTTTGAGGCAACTGAAATTTGTGATGAATTTTTAACACCTTGTATTCCGAAACCCATGAGGACCATTTCAAGATTGATGATCTACTCATTCGTTTGGTTCTGAAATGAGATGAATCACACTCACAGTTTATTGATATTACTGTGACCTACTCTGTTTTTATGACTAGTGATTTTTCAAGCATTTATTTTACTTGTTTTGTTCGTATGTCAGTTATTCTTTCCGAGTCAAAATTTGTAATCCATTTATGGAGCACTTGTCGACATCCGAGTGAGCTGAAATTTGACAGGTGTTCATAATTCCAGTGATGATGCATTAAGAAATTTTCGTTAGAGAAGAACAAAATGGCGGCTCCAAGATGACGGAGGATTTTCGAAAAAATGGTACGATTCGATTCAAAATAAGTATGTAGGGATTTCGTGGACAAATATTCTGAATTTTCTGTCAAAATTAAAAAATTCACGATGGCGGACAAGTTTTGTGATTATGGTTTGATTCGATTCAAAATTGGTATGTGGGGTTTTCGGGGTCGGAGATTATGATTTTTTGTCAAAATTTATGAATTTAAGATGTCGGTTCCAAAATGGCAGAGGAGTTTTGTGATTATAATCCGATTCTATTCCAAATTTGTGTGTGGGGGTTTTCGGAGTAGGAGATTATGATTTGTTTGTAAAAATTTATGAAATTAAAATGGCAGCATGTGGAATTTTGTTATGGAAAAAAACAAAATGACGCTCCAAGATGGCGGACGAGATGTTGGTTTATGGTCCGATTCGATTCAAAATTAGTATGTGGGAGTTTTTGGTGTCGGAGATTATGAATTTAGTCAAAGATCACTGATTTCCAGTGAAAATTCATAAATTGAAGATGGTAACTCCAAGATGGCGGAGAAGTCTCCTCATTGACGGACAAGATAGCTCAGAACTCACAGATAAAAGGCCTCATAATGACGATGCTTCAACAAAAATGCATCGATTAAGGCGTTCTTAAGAACTGAAGAACAAAAAATAAATTAATTGATAAAAAACCTTTTTAAAGACAAACTTTTATTCATATGCACTAAAAAGTCAAAAATAATGCTTTGGGTGTGTGACGTAGGTTATTCCATGGGTTATAGATTCAAAAACTTGTCGCTTTTGTATTCGAACTGAAAATTTTACCCGACAAGCTTTTGAATCTATAACCTACGTCACACATCCAAAGCAATTATTTTTTACTTTTGAGTGCATTTGAATGAAAGTTTGTCCTTAAAAAGGTATTTTATCAATTAATTTATTATCAAATGTTCATCAGCGGAATAAACTAAGATCTCAACCATCCATCCCACCATTAAAAATAAAAAAATCCAAGTCAACTGGGTTCCGAAATTTGAGATTTTCTTTGTTTATTTCACTAGAAGTACTATGAAAAAATAAGTTGTTATTGATAATTTCATGATTATAATTACAAAAGTTTAGAGATGCCTCCATATTTTGCATTTATATTCATTCATCAATTTATCAATTTTCAGTGATAATATTTGGAAAAGTAGATAGTGCCGATCATGCAATAATTCATTAGGTGATGATATCTTACCTTTTGTATTATATCAATTTCCACAATGAAAAAGTATTCAACAAGTGGTTGAGTTCCAGATACTTTGTGATCAATTCAATTTGGCAACTTCCTTACCGACATTAGTTGCGGAATCAATCAGTGCGAAGTGAATTCCAACAGCTCATCCACTATCGAAACACTCGCTTAGGCAAGGCTGCAAAACGTCCTCATCTTTAGAACATCGCGCGAAAACTGCTGAAAAGCGAATACTCTTAAACGAAACATGAATCTGCGCCGCTCAGCGTCGTGTTGACGGACGCTTTACTATCGCCACTCCTACTTTTATTTTCAAATAGATATCACGATTTGTCGCACTCCGAATGTTGATGAGATTCTCCAGACCAGCATTTGTCTTCTCCGGAATTCAAATCGGACAGTCAGGGGAACGCGACAACCAATATTAATGGAAAATAAATACAATATGTTCGAATTCGGTTCCTGGAATGATACAGTTATTTTTTGCCATTCGTGGAGAGTATTTGGAGTTGTGGAAAGTTACTGACTTTGCACTCAAATCCATGTTATGTTTTCCAAAAGTTACGAATTACATTTATGACAGATGGTTGGGAAATCGGGTACGCTGAATATTGATACATTTTTATATTGTACAGATCCCAACGTCCTAGTCATTGTCTCATCCAAAAAACAAATATTCTATATTTTGCCCTTCTTGATCCCAACATTTCAATCGAACTGAATAAAATCAACAATAGGGGAGTATTCATTCGTGAATTATTTTACCACATAACAACTTAGAAGTTCCATCTTATATACAGTGCCGCTTTCCAACCCCTCTCCCAAACCCTGGTAACTTTTGAACGGCTCGACGTAGAACAATGAAACAAACACTGTTTTGAATAGTGGTGATACCATTCGTAGCAGTTTTTGGAATGGAAGACATTGTAATCACTCGACAGATAGCGTAAGGGGGCACATCAACTTGAAAATTTCAAATAGCATGGGGGGTCAAGTGGCACAAGTGCGGATCTGAATGGTTCGTTTATCTCGATAACGGTTTGAGGTGAAACAAATATTTTGAATGGTATTACCGATCCTACTTTCTGAGAGAAGATACATTAGAATTACTCGACAGAGGTCGAGCTGCACATCGTTGAAAAGGTAATTCAATTTTACTTTTAACCATGGTTGTTCTACGGAATCATAAATGAGTAACACGAAATATGGTAATGACTTGAATAATTTCTCATTTCCGAATTAGTTTCAAAGCTTAATTAGGTACAGATTTCAAATAATAACAATTTCTAACCCAAATTATACCCCTTTCATTCATTTTCAAAGACAATAATCATAACGGGTACCGTTTATTGAATCTGGTAAACTGATATTCAAGCAGTTACCTAAAAACTTGAAATTGGATCATTTTATCGATGTTTAAGACCTTCTAATGTATAAATGATAATAACACCAATTACTTGCTCTTCATGTCATAAAAAAATTATCGCATTTGTATTTAGTGAAGAGTTTCACCTAGAGTGGATGAAGTATTGAGACAATGGTAGGCAGGGAGGGGAAAAACACGATAGACAAAAATTTTGCTTCATATTCTCAATAAATCAAAATCCTACATAAAAGTTATATTTTTTGTTATACTTGACATTTAAAATGCATATTGTGAAAAAATGTTTCAACGAAACTAAAAAAAAAACGGTGGTTGAAAAGAGAATTGAATTCTCATTTCAATGATGTGCTACTTGAAAAATTTCAGTTGATGTGCCCCTCGGTGATATTATTCAAAACGGTATTCGTGCTATTGTTCTACGTAAAACCGTTAACAGAGGGGGGGGGGACTATGAAAAGCCGCACTGTATACAGAAATATATCACAGGAATTTTCATTTGTTAGTGAGATGGTCTGATATGAATAGCAATCAAAATTCGTACCCAAATTGAGATGTAAAATATAAAATTTTGGGATATGTATAAAACTAAAAACATAAAATTATTTCATAAGATAATGTGAAACACACCTTATCAATGTATAAACGAATGAATATGTGAATATCAAATATTACAGAGTGAAAGACATTCTTATAACTAGACAAGAAATAAATGAAAAACTTTTAATAGACGTAAATAAACTGAATATTTTTTTAGACTACATTCTGTTTGTGTATGTGTTTCACAATAATAAAGCATACATTCCTAATTTTTTTGAAAAATGTTTGTTTATAGTAGTAGATATTAAAATTATTTTTGATCTTGATATAATGAAAGAAAAAACTGATGAGTTCTGTGCGTCAAAGAAAGATATACTGTTCAACACACACTCAACACTATATATATATATATATATATATATATATTAGGGTGTGCCAAAAAACGACGATATTTTTTTTTTTGCTCTCAGTCAAAAATATCTTAGATGATGTCCCAACAAAGCTCCTGTTAGAAGCGGAGCTCAAAATTCCAATTCTAAGAGGTTCTCCATCGAACTTAAAGTTTTTTCGTTTAAATAACATGGGGAACATGATTTTTCATTAGTTTTGTGTCCTGCAAACTGTGATGAAATTATTTAAAAAAAACGAATGAATGGACCTTGTTTATTGTTGAATTTGGTACAAAAAATTCTTTTGAGTCGAATTTCTATCTTCAATATTTGATTTGTTATATAGCTTTAAAATTAAAATTTCTGGTTTTTTGCATTTTTTAGCTAAACTGTAAGAGTTAGACGAAAATGTTAATTTTGATATTCTATAAAAAAGTTTCTGTCAATTTTTTTATATCATCAATAACAACAGAGTTACAGGCTCATGTATATTCATGTTTTTAAATTTTTGCTTTTACGAACTGAAATATCGATAATTAAACAAAAAATCTGGTGCAAATTTGTTAACACATCAAACTTGCAACAAAATTAGGTGAGTAAGATGTTTCGTAGTATCAAACCATAAAATTTACAGACTGAGTCAATTTTTATGATTTTTCAACTACATTATAAAATATATTGATGAAGGATATTAAATTTGATTAAAATATAAAAAATTTAAAAAATTATAAATAAATTGAAATAGAAATTGACTCAATGGAATTTTTTGTACCAAATTCAATAATTAACAAGATCCATTCATTCGTTTTTTTTTTAAATAATTTTGTCACAGTTTGCAGGACAAAAAACTTATAAAAAATCATGTTTCCCATGTTAATTAAACGGAAAAACTTTAAGTTCGATGGAGGACCTCTTAGAATTGGAATTTTGAGCTCCGCTTTCAACAGGAGCTTTGTTGGGACATCTTCTAAGATATTTTGGACTGAGAGCAAAAGAAAAAAAATATCGTCGATTTCTGGCACACCCTAATATATATATATATATATATATATATATATATATATATATATCACAGCTGTTTCATTTCCTGGTGCGGAAAAATCATGTTTCGTGTCTTCCTCTTCTAAAGGAGCCAGGGGGCGCCCATTCCAATATTCCAATTTTAATTTTGTAATTGTCACTCATCCAATCCATGACCTAATGCTGACCAGAGAAATAGCTGCCGGAGCTATAGCCTCCTCTTCTCCTTTCTAAAACAACATGTTGAAGTGGGTAACAAACTTATATATCGCTGCTTTTGTTTTTTCAATTTTTTATCATTTAATCCGTACATGTATATATGATGTAATCTTTCTGTACTGCTAATCCCCTTCTTCAGCTGGTGATGGACCTATATAAAACCAAAACAAGTACCATTTTTGTTTGATAGAATAATGAACAATGAGGAGTACGACTATAAGTTTTCTTGGAACAATGATGCAAAAAACGAATTCCATTGATTGAAGTAAGTTATCCTTTGGTGATGATCCATTTTTACGGGAATTCTTTTGATTTTTCTTCAAATTTCAGATGTGTTGTCTGAAAAAAACTTCAGTTCATCAAGGAATATTCCCTCAATGATATTTGGGTCAATTTGAGAATAAACTTCTGGCCATGTTTATTTTTTCAAAACCGATTTGAATTTGTGATAATTAATATATTTTGATGATTTTCTTCATAATTTTTTCACATTATCGAATGGAAAACTTTCTACACAGATATTTATAAGCCAATTGTGTTAGGCAACACCCTTTTTTACGCTAGAAACCCGGACTTTGATCTCCCAATCACGACACATGCAAAAACAGAAAATCCCCAGAAAAGCCTCCCTAATAACTTGATCTTATTCTTATCCTCATTTTTCAATACAATCCTGGACACTGAGTCCCCACCGAAAACTTGGTCTGAAGTCATTTTGAAAATGATCCAAAAAAAGCCCCACCAACGATCCGTCCAATTTTCGAGGCATAGCTCTAGTTAACTGCATCGCCAAAGTTTTCATGCACATTATTTCCGTCTATTGAGCTGGACCGAAACATTTAGCATATTACCGGTATGTCAATCTGCCTTCAGACAAAACAGAGGTTGTAGTGAGAATGTTAATATCTCCATTTTGAAAAACGAAAAAATATTCGCCATTTTGAAAGGGCTTTCGACAGCGTAAATCACCAACTCCTCTGGTCAAAGCTTTCTCATCTTGGTGTTTGCTCCCATATGATCAGATTACTTAAAGTATTTTTTCAAATGCAACCAAGCGTGTCAAATCAAAGGAGCCTTAGATGGTGAAGTTCCGCTACTATTTGCTCTTTTTTAGCGGATATTGAAGAATATTTTGAGAACAATGGTGCTCGTGGTATTAATTCAGATAACTCAAATGAACTCCATATGCTTTTGTATACCGATGACATCGTTATTCTGAGCCAATCCGAAATTGACGTAACTAGAAGACTCAAGCTTGAGAATCACACTTCCTTGAATCGCCTTTCAGTTAATTCTGCGAAAACCAAAATTGTTGTTTTCTCTAGGGGTTCCGCTTTTCGTTTGATGGATATCCAATAGAAACTAATATACATATCTTGTTTTTTTTTTCAAATCTTCCTCCCTTTTTAGTGATATGGCTGATGGTTCCATTGCCAAAGCTAAGCAAGCTACTACCACATCACTCCCACTTCTTGCTTAGACCAAGGTTGAATCAATGCAAACCAGGCTGGGTCTCTTCGACTCTCTTGTCCTGAGTGTTATGTCCAACTGCATTCCTGACTGGGGTCTACGCTATGTCGACATCGTCGAGCAAGTACATACACAATTCTTAAAATAGGTTTTTTCACTCTCATTCCATACACCGGACTATGCAGTCAGAATAGAATGTGGTCGTGTCAAACTTTCGTATAACATTTTTGAATGGACACTCAGCTGGCTGATATACATCTTCGAAATGAATGACACCCGTTTACAAAAAATTATTTTCAAACGTCAACTCCAGCTCACTAACTCTGAAACTAAATATTACTGGATCCTCAAGTTTAAATAAGTTTTTACGGTGATACACGCCGATGATATTTGGAACAACCTTTGCCTGGAATATTTCAAATCCAAGAAGAAATATCTCCTATTGAAATTCAGAGAAAACCTGTATGAGGCTGATCTATTACTTCTTCAACGGTCATCATTCCTGACCATATATAACCCTTCCTCGATTCTGCATAATTCCCCTCAGATATATATTTCTTTGAGTATGCCCATCAAGTACACAAGAACCATTGCACAAATTCCATTTACAAATTGGTATTATATATCAACTGATTTTCCTACTAACTGTATTATACAGTGTGGGCTTCACATTCCTCTGAGAATCACAGCACTGAGTCACTACTATGAATTCTACAATCCAGAGACCCTGTGAGAATCGGAGCAGGCATCTTTGGCCTTTGACGAAATACTCTGAAACCATTGGCAGATTCCCAAGCATCCTTCAGGCGGAAATACACGCTATCAAGAGATATGCCCAGCTCAACCTTGACAGGAGCTACAATGGTTCAACTCATATCGTTGATCCAAACGATCCGTGCACAGTTTGTAACCAAGCTCAGATAGAGACATTCGAACACATTGTAACGAAGCATTTTTTTAGAGCTCCATTACTAAGAACGGCTAAAGAATATTTAACCTAACTTTGGTACGTCCCTGCCTATTTGCGGTTTCTATTGGTTCCGGTCTGGCAAAATATTCCATTCCCCTGTTAGAAAATTGATGTACATACCCATAGCTACTGGAATTCACGTCAACATCATGCATAAAATATAACGGAGTTTTTCTATATCTTATAAAAAGGGTGAGAAACTCCGGTGATGGTTTTTGTGAAAGACGGAAAAGAAACCAAAATCGCGATTGGAAAAACCACGTAAACAGGCATGAAATCATTTATCAGACAAAAAAACCCGCCTTTCTCAATGGGCTTTTTCGTCTAGTTCAGACATAAATTTGGTATCTATAAAAGGAACGATGAAGCTAGCATCGGGACTTGTTCCTGTTATTCTTCCGTAAGACTTGTTCCTGTCGTGCTACAAAGTCTGAAAGAAAAAGTGTAAAAGAGTGTCAAATAGTTTCGAGGTCCAGAAGCGTTGAGGTATCCGTAAGTGGAAATTGTGAATAACTTGAGCTTGGTTTCTCCGTGTGCTGAAGCACCCAAAGTTTATTATTTCTGCATTCAAGATCAATACATTTGCTTCAATTATTCGCCATGAATTTGGATATTATTGCTTGTATTATTATTATTTAATTTTTTTAATTATCTGTCGGGGCATGTACATTTTAGTTTTGCAATAGTTTTCTTTCTTTGATTTAATTCGTTACCTGAGAAGTTAAATATATTTTCTTTTGCATTATTATTATTTACTCTATTTGAGCATCTGCCGAAAAGCTTAATTTTGTCAAAAGACTACAGAGTGAATATTGATTTGGTTATTTTTGAATGGTTCAAACGAATTTATTGTGAAATCGATTGAGTGTTTGATTTAGGGTGAGATTGACATTTTAGTAAAGTGTTGGTTGGATTACGGGTGGAAATTTATGATTCATTTGTCAAATTGAACAATATAAATTAGATGATTTTATTTTGTGTCCCAGCGGAAAGCAATTCTCACATAAGCGCTGGCAGGTGTTTTTTTTCTTGTCAAGGGAAATCTTTCATAAATTTGACCGCTATTATAGTTATTGAATTATGTTTTCAGTTGTTTGAGTTCAGGGAAAACGCCGAATGCAAACAACTGACGCGAATGTTTACATCACTTCAATCAGTGAATTTAAATTTTCTATTGTCTTAGGTTCAGGGAAAACGCCGAATTTAAGCCATTGACGTATAAACCAATTACATAACAATAATTCTTGTTCCCCACTATTCCGATTCAGGAACTAACCAAATCAGAACAACGGCCTCGATATATGCACTGAATCAAAAGTTTATTTATCCCGGAAAATACGTGCCGAGCAAAAAAAAATTCACGAATTTTACAAGTTATAGTCATATTCAGGAGGAATAATTCATTTAGTGACTTGAGAAGGTGATTTGGGTAAATAAGCGTTATTGACTACATTAAGGGGAAATAAGTTATTTTGTACCACGAAAACACGGTGATGCTTTGTCGTCTGTATCCACGCCCAGTTGTTAATATTGTTTGAGCTCAGAGAAATCGCCGATCATAAACAATAGTAAAACAAAGCCAAGAATATAAATCTTGTCAACAAGAACAGTCGTAGCACAAAAGGGCTATTTGAAGGAACGGAGAAAAAAATATCACAGCCGGGATTATTGCAAACCTGCAGCTTAGGTTGGACATGAAAGCAGTCGACTCAGTATCCAAAAATTGTGCGCAAAGCCTACAGTATTCTGTAAATATACAAAAAGGTTCCGTATCTCATCTGTAGCTACCCTAGTGCGTGGAGAAATTCACTATAAAATCTGGCGCCCGAGATTTGAAATAGAGAAAGGAAAATATTTCCTGCCTAAAATTCTGGCGTCATAAATAACGTGAGTTTCTAGGAGTTTGAGGGCTATCAAAACATACCCTAGAAAAACACGTCACAACATTTTCTTCAATTGCCCCATATATTGTGTAATGGAACCTTCTTTCCTAAACTCCTTAACAAATATGACATGCTCTTGATACTCTTCCAATTGATAACGCTAAAACCATTGCTTCATATCAATGAAACGTTCTAAAACTACGATCTTTTTTCATTGATGAATGGAAGTTTTTCTGTGCTCACCACTCTCTATTATTAACTCCCCTCTATATTTGATTCTTTATCTACTTGTTTTTATGATTGTACTTCCCCAATTATTCTCTTGTTTTGTAAAACATATATGAGTTTATTCATGTATCCATCAGTTACCAGTTTACTATCATTATTATGATCATCTAATAGGTTCAACACACATCCACTCATTCATCCTATTCAATGATAACCCGCACCCTTGCCTAAAATGTAATTTTTGGTAGGTGATAAATCTATTATTATAATTATTATTATTCACTTTGCTCTAACCTTAGCCCATTTATGGACGATGGTCCCCAATTTCTCCAAGAAAATGAATAATTACCTTTCATCATTCATCATTCATATCTGAATGGTTTCGTGATTTTATCAACTGAATACATGTATTCAAAATATCCAATATTACTCTTGTATTCCTCAATGAAATCATCATCTGATATCAATCAATATTCATTTCACCTGTAATTATAAGAATTCCATAATAGGAAACGTTCTGTTCAAAATAGAGATGAGAAGTGAAACATTCTCAATTGAATATTGAATAGTGTATCTTTCAGTAGCAGATGATTCCACTTCTGATTTTATAAACACCATTTTAATATTTTCTACTAAATCACGAAATAGGGTGTTTATATTGAATATCAATTTTCATTGAGCTGACGACGCCATCGTTTCCATTGAAAGTTGATTTATTGTAAAGTATGTTATAACTGATCATGGCAAATATAATCAAAGTTTCCGTAAGAACAATGATATCAGAACTTCAATTCTCAAGTAGACATGAAGCTCATGAATTTTTCATGATATTCCAGATAGTATAAGGAGCAGTTCTGGAATCACTTGAATTTTCCACGTATTCATTGAAATCCGGTATCTATAAAAATGCCCTTTTCGGTTTATATCGATTTGAAAATTGGTCCTTATTCTCGCCTAATTTAATCCAGTTTTGTTCACAGAGCAGAAAAAGTGGTGATAGTATTTGCCAATTGAACTCAGTGCCACATAAAACACCCTATCTGTTTGTTTCTCCTACCGAGATTTAATAATATTAACAATTACGGAATTCCATTCGAGTTCTCAATCCGGAGCGGGAGCTAATTACTAGATCCTCCGCCTTATATTACTACTACTCATCCTGGCAACTTCGACAAAAATTAGAATACTAGATAAAATTGAAATGTAGAGGTGTTGAGTACAATGACAAAAATTTATTTGAATATACAGTGCATCCATAAAGTGTGGAGACGCTCGATTATCTTACGAGTTGATTATTTTTGGAGGTAAACCTCGGATAGGTCGATTTTTTATTTTAGTTTTCTACTTTTTTAAACAAAAAAATAATTTTTAATCCTACTACACTATAAGATTTGAGGTCATCGATATTTTTTTAAATGGAAAAAAATTAAAAGCTTACATTTTTCTGAGTTCAACCATACCACGTACGTCACATATGGAACATTTCAAGTTATAGTATTTCTTAATATTTATTTCAACGTTTATTTTGCAATTTATAACTGAAAACTACTCAGTAGTTTATTTGATTTATTCCTAAACCTCAGGCTATGAAAACATCTGAAAGCCCTTAGCATCTAAACAATAAGTTCTTAGTTACCATTGCATATGTCATTATTAAATTGATTTGTTGTGTGGCATATCGATTTATAAGTCTTCAATATTTTATTTAAAAGAAATAATTTGAAATTACGATATAGGTACTTTCAGAAAAACAGCGAGTGAAAACTTTGATCGTAAAAGAGGTATGTCGCACGTATGCGACATCTTTAATGGAAAAAATATTCTGATCGAGAACCAATAAGCAAATTTACATTATTAAGCATAAATTTAATGAAATTGGCAATGTTGAGAATAAGCCTGAGAGTGTCAGTAGCATCAACCTTCATACCAAACGTTTAGAGTCAATCATAAATAAAGTTAAAGTCACATTGCCTTTACCCATCTTAACTGAATATATGTAGATGAAAAGTTCTGGTGAAATACGAACGCAAATTCAATGAAATAAAACATACCAACATTGATAAACTGAACAACTTCAAATTCAAATCAGATTCGCAAATGAAAATGGCTGGAAAACCTAACTAACATTCAACTACCTACAGAAATAAAACAAATGCTGGCACTAGGACCCAAATTCTCACTCCCTCCAAGTGGCGAAGACATTATTATTCCCCACATTCTGGCTGATTTAGAATTAATTTTACAGAGTTTTGATACCGAAAAACAAAAAGATTCTATCAGAGTACAATATACGAATATCCTAACAAACTTCACACACAAAAATGTCCATTTTTCTCATTTATTGTTACTTAAATTCAATAGATGTCGCACCTTCCTCATACACCACCCAGAAATCATCGTAGTACAAAGCGACAAAGGCAATGTCAGTTGTAATGTATAATAAGGACTATATTGACAAAAGTCAACAATTATTAAACGATAAAAAATATTAGACAAAACTAAGCAAGAATTCTACCTCTACATTACAACAAAAAGCAAATAAAATTGTTTCTGAATAAAAAACTGATAGAATGATTGATGAAATTACAAGCAAGGAGCTGAACTCGTAAAATACAGTGTACCTAGGTTTTACACGTTGCCAAAAATACACAAATCAACCCTATCCGCGAGACCTATTGTTTCTTCTATAGATGCCTCCAATAATAAATCACCACATACATTACTGACATTTTGACAAGATCTTATGACACTGAAAACGATTTTTACATCAAGGACTCTTTCCAATTTAGTGAGTTCATTAATGACTTTCAAATTACCCAGAACTATGTCCTAGTAAGTTTTGATGTAGTATCCTTATTCACCAACCTCTCTTTTCCTGTTATTATTGACTGCCTAAGCAGAAAATGGGAACATTTGGAAAACTTTTGCTCCCTAGACTTAAATAATTTCAAATCCATAATACAATTTATTTTTTATTCAAATCACCTTATTTCCAAAGACTCTTGTTACAAATACATTTTTGGCACCCCCATGGGATCCACAATTTCTCTTATCCTTATAAACTATATCTTAGATGAACGTATACATAAATCTCTTGATATAATCTCCCCCCCAGTACCCTTCGTAAAAAGGTATGTACATGACCTGATCCTAGCTTTACCAGCAGACAAAATTTATTAGGCCCTAAACACCTGCAATTCACCGTGGAAAAAGAAAACGGACAAATCATTCCCTTTCTTGACATGGAAATTCACAGAGACGACAAAGGAGTCTTGCGCACAAAATGGTATCGGAAACCTATGTGCAGTGACAGATATATTAACTACGACTCATACCACCCTCACAAAATGAAAATAAATATGATCACAGCAATGAAAAGTAGAGCGATCAAGTTATCACATCCAACACATAGACATGAAAGTTGGAAAAAACTAAAACATATTGTCATTGAAAACTCGTACCCAATCAGCTTAATTAATGAACTCCTTTTCAATTATCCGGACATTATTGACCAGAATAGTAGAAATTTACACACTAACAGACTGATTAATGTTTTCAAATCTACAAACACAAAAATCGCAAAACAGAATATTAAAACAGTGTCCAAACTCTTTTCTCAAACTATAACTCCACTAAAAAATCTAGTAAAATCCAATGTCATATCCAATATCCAATGACTGCAACCTTGCCTATATGGGACACACATCAATAAATCTACAAGGAAGAATCACGTCTCACAAGAGTGACATAAAATGTAACAACGTTTTTTATGCTTTAACCGAACATGTCATTAAATGAAACCAATCCCCTAATTTTGTTGACACCAGGATCCTTGACAAAGAAAATAACTCTTACAAACGCTCATTCTCAGAAATGATCCACATCCAGGAAGAAAATATCTCAATGAACAAGAGATCTGACATCAGCAATCTCATATAGCTCCACTACTCATACCTCTTCGAATTACACTATGATAAACATAACAATGTCCCCCCAGACCTCTGTCCTTCAATCATTTCAACAGTTTTCCTTTTGTTTTTTTCCAATTTTGTAACCATGAAACGGAGAGGACTGTCACCCAACAAAATCTCAGTTGTCCTATGGTGTTCCATGGTAGAAATCAGAACTGACAGACCTGTCCGTTCCATGGATTGAAACTCGATCATATGTTAAATGTCAATCTCACAAATAACAAACCAAAAAATATTCTACATCATTGACCATGTCTTTTCATTTCATTTTTAAATGTTTTAACAACAAAACTGTTTCATAAAGATCTTTCTGTAAATTTAAAAAATAAACTTTTTTATTGTTATGACGTGGCTGGCTTTCCTCAAACTCACGATAGGAAGTACTCTCTTCTCCTTTTTTTTTTTAATTGTACTTTTCCTTTTTTTACAATTTCAGTAAGTCCTGAAGATGGTTACAAACATTACCGAAAGCTTCACACTCCCTGGCAACCTCAAACCAACCATTGGTTTTCGGAGTTCTCTCTCCGCACAGATTATAGGTGTCACTATCTATAATTTGATGCTTTCCAATATATATATATATATATATATATATATATATATATATATATATATTGTTATGATAGGATTTTTGTTATTTCATTTAATTCATTATTATTATGCTAACAAATATTTTCGCACCGCGTTGGGCGACAATTGTTATGATAGGTTGATTATAGGTTTTTATAATTTGTATGATTTTAAGCATTTATATCATAGATTATAATTCTGAAACCCTATCATAACAAATAAAAATACCTCCGGCTATGTAACGTTACCTTTTTCCTTTTCGAACCCTTTTACCTTATCCCAGCTCAGTCAGGTACGCCTATGAACATGTATGACCATTGTCTAAGGACACAACAATGGTATGACTCCTTCCCAGTAGCAAGTTCCTGTAATCGGTGTTGCCGGCTATGGCACTATCGATTCGATAATAAAACTGTTCAGTGGAGAAAAGTAAAGTAAGAAATTAAAAAAAAAACACAGGTTTGCAGAGAATAATCAAAGTAGTTGACTTTATTCAGATGAAAACTTAAATATACCCTACTCTGCGATAACTACCTCATACTAGCAAAACAATGTCAAAAAAATATAGTGCAGTTTGATGTTTGTGATAATGAAAATTTTATGAATGAAGTTCGAACGTATTATCAGTCTTTTGGGTATGGAATTTTATGGTTGTTCAACCCAAAGCAAATAACCAATGGTTTAGAACACTTAAAGTTATTGGTTTTATGTGAAAGATTGCACTTAGGTGAGTTCAGTTATTGAATACCTTGTAGCTGCGTTTCAGTTGACGTTTCCAATCCGGTGGACGTGTTTCAGGGATCTCAATGACAGCTCACCTGCACTCCTTCCGAAGATTTATTTTCTGGACCAGGTAGTTGGAATTTTTATTTTCTATGTGCTTCCTCCGATCAGCCTTTCAAGAAATCTTCCGCGTTCGGCAATTTTATATCAGGTTTTCTTATATTATGGGTGAAAGCTTCTTTTCAAATTTAGTACGTGGCTTCACTTTCCCGAACTTCTTTCAATTTTCAAGAACTTGTTATCCCGTTCCATGGCAACACTCACCAAATTTTTATTTTTCACATAATTCCGAGTTTGTATCACTTCCTACCGAACTATTTGCTATTCTAATTGATGTTAACTCTTACATACTATTCACAGATTCATATAAAATATATTTTTTTCAATTTCTGCCCTTACATTTCATTCTATATCAATACTTTTCCCACACAAACCCTTTCGAATCCCATTGGTGGGTTTTCTGTTCATGTGAATTGTCATACAGAATGTTCGAAACTTATCTATACGTTGATCTTGCTTTAATTCAATATTTTCCATAAATTTCAATTTTGATATGGTTTAATCGTGGATTTTCGTTAGATGTATTGTTGGATATATAATTTTTTGATACCAGAACTACTTCAGGAATGAATGAATTATTTAATAACATTCCATAACATACCAATATAATATATATATATATATATATATATATATATATATATATATATATATATATATATATGAAATAGTACTCTTGTTTGCTGACTGGTTAGTAATTGAGTGCTGAGTATTGGGGATATGCAGCAGGCCAAAAATCTATTAACATATTTCAAGCTTTCGATAATCTTTATTATCATCATCAGGGATGTTACAAAGTGGAAAGACACATATGGCATATATAATACAGTGTATGTGAGGATATGCGGCATTAATGTTGAAAATAATCACATATATATATATATATATATATATATATATATATAAAATTCAAGACCTAGGAACAAAATAGAAAATTTACAACAAATCAGAAATAAAAGTACAAAAAATTCAAAAAACACAAAAAAAAAATACAAGCCCTGAAACGAAATAGGATACAGGATATGAAAAACAAAAGAAAAATATACAAACTCTAAATCAAAATTGGATATACGGCAATAGTTTTGTTTTGTATATATGAGTATTAATGTATATCCTATGGTGAACTATACGATTAGGAATCGGATCACATGAGAAAAATTCGCCATATTGTAGAAGCAATGAGTGTGGAGAAGTGGTTTCAATTCGTTCTTAAATTTTTCTTCACCAGTGTTTTCGCGATAGTCTGAGAGTTCATTATGAATTTGAGATTCAGAGTACAAGGGTCCTTTACGGTTGCTGTTGTTTTTATAATCAGGAAGTCGATATTTTTGACTTCTTGTGGGATATGGGTTTATTTCAGAATTATTTTTGAGTTTCTGTTATTTTTATGTATAATAATACTCAGTTTGAAGATAAATAAGTTAGTGATCGTGAATATTTTTTGAGTTACGAAACTTTCCCTACAAGAATCTATTTGTTTTGGGACACATAGGATCCGCAGAGCCAAAACCTAATGCCATATTGTAACAGGCCATGGAAGTAAGCAAAGTATACTGTTTTGGCAGTTGTGATACCCAGTTTTTTTTTAATATGAGTATGGTATGGTGTGATCTGCGGAGTTTCATATTCAGTTTTCTAATATGTTCTGACCATTTGAGATGCATATCTACAAAAATACCAAAAAACTTTGTGATTTCCATATGTTTAATATTTTCATTATACAATGGAATTCCAAAACTATCTAATTTCTGGTACGGTTGAAATGATATATTATGGGTTTTGCTGCAGTTGAGTGCAAGGTTATTTGCTAAAAACCAGTCTGAAATATATTTCATCAAGGTCTGAGCAGCACATTTTAACAAGGTCAGGTTATCACTTTCACAAAGTAATTTTGTACCATCTGCGAACATTGTGACAAATGCCGCTGGAAAATTCCCAACTAAATCATTCATATATACAGGGTGTCCCTGGACTTCCTCTTTTCCTCTCGGGAATGTATAGATGAGGTCAAAATATTACCAGTACTTCATATAACTTTTGTTCCTGAAAGCCTTCGTTACCAAGTTACGGGCCATCAAAGTTACAAAATGAAAAATGTTTTTCTTTGATAACTTTCAAAGTGAATATTCAAAATAAACTGCATTTTGGTGATTGACTGAACGAATGAATTCCTACGATGAGCTTTCATGCAGGAGTCAGTTGTTTTGCTACATAGTCAGGAACGGACTACCCCCGATGGTCCACACCCCAAAACATTGAAATGACAGATAATTTTTCAATAGTTTTCAACAAAATAAGGTTACGTAGATAATTTTCTAAATAAAAGTACTCGTGTAGAAAGTCGATCGGAGCAACGCTTCTTGATAAAAATGCAGTTTTACTCGATGACATCAAACCCGATCGTCCACCATTATTTGAAATGGAAAATTTTCACAGTAGAAATACTAATGCTAACGTTAATTCAACAACATTTATAACAGGGTTAATACAAAATATGCTAGAAAAAGTCGTGAACAAAAAGTACAGTACCTAGTTGAAAGTTTCATTCTCAATGTAGATATTTTTTCAAATAAAATATCAAGTTATGTAGATTCGTGGTGGTTTTGAACTAACAAGCTACTCCACTATGAATTATCGAATTCAGTCCATATTCTGTATGTACGCGTGGAATAAGCACGTTTCGTGTTGTGTTATCTGAATCCCATGAAACTCAACATTTGGATGTTACGAATTCGTATTCACAGCTTAAATGTTGAGTAGTTTCACTGATAAGTGTAATTTCATGGGAGAACATCTTTAGCCCGAAGATAAATTTAGCAGAAAAAACGCATATCGGAAGACATAACTAATGAAAATCAAACGAATAAACTACAAAAACGGCTGCACATGAATAGGTGAAAAATATCCGGTGAATAGATTTATGTTCCATTTCTTCCACAGATACAAAAACACCTTGTAGAAAGAAATAAAATTAGTGTGGATAAAAAATGACAAATGGAATGCGATTTCGTTTTGTAGAGTGGTGCGTTGTCATTGTATTGTCAATATTCTAATAGGACAGTTTGAAGTGTTTTGATGTGGCCGAACAGTTTTCATTCAATATGCATTGTATGGACGAGTATTTGGTAATGCTGCAGAAGCCCGTCGTCTGTATGCCAAGCAATTACCCAATCGAACGTTACCGGCAAGAGAAACGTTCGAGCGTGTCGATCGCAGCTTGAGGGAGACAGGTATGTCTAATGGATAATTAATTGTTTTATTTCGATATTATTGTAGGTTCAGTTCTGCCAAAACGAGGTGGTGAGGGCGCTCCTAGGGCTGTGCGTACCGTTGTATTGGGGGAAAATATTTTGGATGCTGTCGCTGATGATCCTTCAATGAGCATCAGAAACCTATCAGAACAGTTCCATACATCCAAGTCCACTATTCATAGAATGATTAGGGAACAACTGTTCCACCCATATCAAATCCAGAAGGTACATGCCATGACACCTGAAGATTTTCCAGCACGACTGGAATATGCCAATTGGTTGCTGGATAAGCAAAGAGGGGATATGACTTTTATTTATCGAGTTTTATTTACTGATGAAGCAGGTTTCAGTAGAGATGGATTAATCAACTCTCATAATCTCCACATATGGGCCGAAGAAAATCTCCATGAGATATTGCAAACCAAACACCAACGGAAATTCAACGTGAATGTTTGGGCTGGTATCATAGGAAATCATCTTATAGGACCATTTGTTCTACATGACCGATTGAATGAAGAGCGTTATTTGGAGCTCATTCAGAACGATTTCAATGGACTTTCGGAACACGTTCCATTGCAAACCCGAAGAGATATGTGCTTTATGCATGATGGCACTCCTCCTCATTTTAGTTTGATTGTGCGGGGCCATCTGAACCAGATTTTCCCCAATAGATGGATTGGTAGAGGTGGGCCATATTCATGGCCACCGCGGTCTCCGGATTTAAATCCATTGGATTTCTTTCTGTGGGGGCATCTGAAAAGCCTTGTTTTCGCTTCACCCATCCACACCAGAGATGCCTTGTTGAATAGAATTACATTACATTGTGAAGCCATACGAAACGACCCTGGCAGGCTATTTCAAGTGCGGAGAGGGTGTTTGCGCCGACTTAGAAATTGTATTGAGAGAGGGGGGTCATATCGAGCAGTTTTTGTAGCAGATTTTGCATTTCTGTTTGCCCTTGAGGCTTGCGATTGATCATTTACACCATGAGTTTAGTAAGGTAAACGTGTTTGCATGATAAAAATTCGTTATGAACATTGTACCTATCATTTCTATTTTCATTACAAATTGATCTTTTCGAATAATGGTAGACATCTCAGGTTGGATGTCGTCGAACAAAAATGCATTTTTATCAGAAATCGTTGCTCCGATCGATTTTCCACACGAGTACTTTTATTCAGGAAATTGTCCAGTTAACCTTGTTTTGTTGAAAAAATCTCAGTCATTCCAAAGTTTTGGGGTGTGGACCATCGGGGGTAGTCCATTCCTGACTTTGTAGCAAAACAACTGACTCCTGCATGAAAGCTCATCAAAGGAATTCATTTGTTAAGTCAATTACCATGATGTAGATGATTTTGGAAATTCACTTTGAAAGTTATCGAAGAAAAACACTTTTCATTTTGTAACTTCGAGGGCCCGTAACTTGGTAACGAAGGCTTTAAGGAACAAAAGTAATATGAAGTATTGGTGATATTTTGATCCCATATATACATTCTCGAGAGGAGAAGAGAAAGTCCAGGGACACCCTATATATATATATATATATATATACATAATATATCAAAAAAGTGTTGGTCCTAGAATTGAGCCTTGAGGAACTCCACTCCTAACCATTGCAAATTCTGATCTCACTTTTTTGCATTTTCCGATACTTCAAAACTAATATGTCTCTCTGTTAAATAACTTCTGAACCTCCCCTCTTTTTTTTTCCAAGTACGCCGTAGTACTTCAAGTTGCCCAGATGAATCCCAGAATAAACACAATCGAAAGCCTTCGAAATGTCATAGAATATACCATACCATACCATACCATACCATTATTATTAACTATTGTCTGATAGATTTCCTCCAATTTGGAGAAAATGGCATCGGAGGTATTTATGCCTTGCCCAAAGCTAAACTGGGATGAATCTAATATACTATTCATTATAATATAATCGGTCAATTCAATTTTCACGGCACACTCGGAGATTTTCGATATTGCTGGTAATAGAGAGATTCCCCTATAATTATTAGGTGAACTCATTTTTCATTTTTTGAAGAAGGGGATGATGATGGAGATTTTGAAAATACCCGGGTGGATTCCTTGAATCAGCGATATATTTACCAATAATGTGAGAGGATGCTTGAAGAAGCTGACATTATTATCAACGTAATTGGTATTTCGTCATACCCAGTTGACTTTTTTGGTTTCGAATTTTTTATTACATCTATTATTTGTTTTTCTGTCAATTGTGAAAATTTTGATGCCAAATTATTTTGATAGTTACATTTACTAAGATAACATGTATACTCATATTTGCTCGACGTTGTAGGTATAGTTTGACTATTTTCAATTGCAGAAGCTGTTTCTATAGGGAGCAAATCAAAAACTCACTTCGCTAACTCGTGAACATTCTCCGTCGGCAAACGGTAGATCAAAAGACGATCAAAAGAGCTGATAGTCAACGTGGGTTTGAGTGACAGCTGTTTGAGTGACCGTAGTTGTGTCTATACGTTGAGACTAATAAATCACCAGTTCCAGGAGGTCTGAGTAAATGGTCTGGGTCTGAGATCGAAATGGGTTTTGAAATATTCTATAGTTGTGATGTGTTTTGTTGGAAAATATGGCTTTTTTTCTACCATGGGAAAACGAAATTATGATGATCCGATTGCCTACTGATATATCTGAATAAAATTATCCATCTTCGTCTCTGCTGATCAAAGGATTGCGCCTCAAGACTGGGAAACCTGTTTTTGATGCTTCTGCAATTGATAATGGATGAACTATACCACCGACTTCACAGCATCTAGCAATAATTTTTTTAAGAAATTTGCAAAGAACCGCGGGGTTTGTTCGACACCATTTATCAGATTTTCTCTGCGATTCCCTACATTCCACGTTGTTGAGATTTTATTCGTAGACTCGTTGATGTGTTTTTTGTAATATATTAGCTTTGCAGCGTGTATGACTTTTTTCAATGTGTTGTTTATGTATGTTATTATTGTGGAATCATAGATAGTACCGGTTTTTATGCGAATATTCATGAGTACTATCAGTGTACGAACAAAGACATATGCACAGTGTTTGAGGATCAATGCAGAATAACTTTTTGATCCAGATGTCATTTTAGATTCAATTTGTTTAAGAGCTGCCAATACTTCATTTCTATGAGAGTATTCTACATTCAAGACATGTGGATCAGGGTAACACTCGCTTGATTCACTTGGTGAACCTATAGTAACCGCCGTAGAAGTTCTCGACCTCTTTGATTTGAGGATAATAGAATTAGAGTCGCAGTTTCTCAATTGGCGGTAAAAGTCATTCTAGTTTGTCGGAGAATAAACATCTCTTTCATTTCCAATATTGTTGATTCTATACATGATTACCCTTCTAGCTGTGGTTGGGAGTTTCTGTTTGAGTCCACAATGTTAGGGGAACAGAGTTTCGACAATTTTGGGTTTTTCTTCCATAAAACATTTTTGTTTTCTACCAATATAATTTTCTTATTAAATTATTGTGTTATAATTCCAGTTGTTTGGACTACCATCGGTAATATCGGGAATTTTTTTGAATCTATATTTTTCCATGTCACGAATTTTTACAAGAAATATATATGTCAGTCATCACATATACCAGTACACAATATGAATTTTATTCCCTATTATTGGAACCGGGATAGATTCGTGATAATACTTCCGGGACAATGGACTGGAGTACTCCAGTTATGAAGTGAATCACTTCAGGGGACTCATGCAATCTGTAGGAATCATGCTGTGGGTCTGCTTTGGTGATTTACACTTTGAGTTGCGAAAACTAAGTTACAATCATGAGGCATACAGACCACGTTAGCCTCTTATCCGTGGCAGTGTTACCTTGTATTGGATATTAGGTTGATGAGGCTGAATGCTTCATTCACTGGAAACCCCGAGAGTATACATCAATACGATAATGGTGAACCCGTTTGTTGCTTTGGAGTTATCTCAACTATTGAGTGGGGACTAAAGTATGTCTGGCAGTAAGTTACACTTTTTGACTACGAAAATATTGTCAATGGTTACTCTTCCATTGTTCTGAACGCATTCTTCGGTTTCATCTGAAATGAGTGTGAGGTGAGTTCACGTTCATCGACACAGGAAGTTTTGCATTTTTCCAGGCCAATTGCATCGGAAGAGGTTCCGGTGATCTTCAGCAGATTGTTGAGCTGTCTTTTGTTACCTCCAAAGAGCTCCAAGTCTTCTATGTACATCAAACTTGACAACGCGTTGAGAAACAGTTCCATCCTCTGATTTTGTAACTCTGAATACGAATGTTGAGGAATGATTATAAAGATTGTAATAATACTCAACCGCCAAACCAGATTCGAGGGTATGTGGAGGGACCGATCGGTAGCCCATCAACGATGTTCAGTGATATAACATTTGCGACCCATCTCAAAAAACCCAGAACGCTACACGGAATCATTATTATCCTTTCTATAGGAAGCTTCTTCTTCAAAGTTGATGAATATTGTCTTCATATATAGATTAAGTAAAATGATTAATCACTTAATTTTAACCAACCCACTAATTAATGGAAAAACTCGAATCAATTACAAACGAGAAGAGCGATTAGGTAAGCTGAAGGAAATATAAATCTCAGTCGGCTAATCTGGAAGTTAATTACTGAATCGGAATCGATAAAGTTCACCTGACTTCGAGAAAAATAAATTCAGAGTTTGCTCCTGCCTTTTTGTTACTCGGAGTTTTTTTCCTTACTTTGTGTCGTTGGGAAAGATTTTATCGAAAGTAATTCATTTCTTCAAATCCAGCAAGTTTAATTAAAAGTATATTTTTGAAAGTTTCGGAATAATGTGAATGGAATTGAAAGACAAGAAAAATCAATCTCACTCGAATAGCAACCCATTTTAAGTCCGAAGGCGACCTTTTTTTTTATTTTCCAATATTTTCTTTTACGATATATGATTCGGAATTTCTCAAGATATTGTGAGAAATATTTCATTTTCTGTGGGATAGATTCATCTGTAAAGTCGGATAATTATAGTGCGATTTATGTTTTCGGAGTCAAGATACGGCGTGTCATAGTTGCCAAGTTTTAGTTCAGCGATTCCTGTACTGAATCGGTTTTCCTGCTATTTTATTGGCTGGCAGTGCGCATGAGAAGAAAGAGAAAAATAGAGGTTCTTCCGTGAAGGCAAAGAGAGAGAAAGTGGCGGTGCTACTCGGAAAAAAGGACTATCAAGTTTTTGGATCTGAATTGTAGAGTACCCTTCCGAACTCAGTAGATGCCAAAAACCGGTTAAAGTGGAATATTTTTCTGGCTATATATTTTGAATTAGCCCTGGAACTTCCAGTATCTACATTTGTTGTACCACGAGGCAACGGCTCCTCATTTTTTTCGAAGCCCTAAGTCGAAGTGAGTTGACAGAAATATCATCTAGGAAAAATATGTGTTTTGTACATCCATTATTAGTTTGGAAGTCATTTTTGTTTTTGGTTTCAGGGTTGTAGGAGTAGACTACGGATATTCACATTTTTCTGTGAGGAGTTTTGATGTACCTCCATATCCTTTAGGAGTTATATGTCCAATGGGATCGTAGCCGTCGTCCTTTGGTTCCTTCACGTTTTCAAACATTCATTCCTTGGGGTACGTCCAGCGTTCGACACCCCCTCCGCCACCATTCAAGTATACCGCCCACCACTGTTGAAAAAACCAGCGTAAATACCTAACGTGCCACATCGGAGGGAAGTTCATACACAAGGCCAGAATTTTTTATTATTTTGATTATTGACCATGAGAGTTCACCCAAAAAAACTAATACTTCTGTTTCCATCAATCTCATTATATAAGCTTATAAAGCATACGCTCTGGTGTCTAAAATTTCATTGTGAGCTTCATCGTAGTACTATGAAAAAGCATAATTCTTTTCTATGGAATTGGAAAACTCTGTGACATTTTTAGTTTTTATTTCTTTTCAAATTGTAATGAAACTTTTTACAAAATTTTGAGATCTACCAACGGCGATATAATCACATTTTGTTGTAAGTGGCATTTGAATATATTTTTTTATATACATAGTTTTTAATTTATACTTTGGCTCAGACCACCAGTTTGATTAACACTCTCAGTATTATAACCTATACGGTTTGTCAAATTCCCAATTGCGTTGTCGTATCAAGAATATTTGTATTTAGAATCGGTGCTGTTCCTATCAGGACTTTTGTACCGTAGATATACCTAGTTAGTTCCTTGTTGGCTTTGAGCGGCTCCGTGACGCCACAGCGGCGCGAATATTCATGTACTTCTTGTAGTATTTTAGGTATATTCGGACTATTATGATTGATCAAATGTACTCACTGTTAGTTGTTTACTATTATAAGACATTGATAACAAACATAGTATTTCATTTCTCTTTCTCTCTCTGATTATTGTGATTGTCTGTCGATCCATAGGACCGTGGCAGTCTTTTAGGACTGGCTTGAATTGAATATAGCCAGTGGCTGAAAATATATTTCTATTTAACCTACTATGATTTGAGGAACTGCTATGGAACTCTTCTTTCGGCGACGCCGACAATTCCGGACGTCGTTTGTACCGAACTTGGCCCCCTCTTCACATTTATATTTATATGTAGGCAGAAGTTTCAGTCTTGAGAACCTGCGAACTACTTGAGATCTTCCAATGGATTGAACTACACCTTCCAATTTTTGTGGTGGAGCTTCATACGCAACCTCAGAAGCGCCAATCGGTTCTAGTACGTTGTGAGAATTTTCACGTCTGGGAGGCGTTTGATGTGAGGGGGCTCCAAGCACGTCAGATGGTTCTCGGAGTCATTCCATCGACATGAAGTTTATACATTCTTCTTGAGCACAGAAGTTGATCGCATTTGGTTGGTAGGACTTTCCCTCATTCGATCTGAATCGGTAGTAACGTTGAATGGTCATGTTACTAGTTTTCGGCACACTATACCAAATTGCCATATTTATTTAACGTATTTGTTTATCGTGGCATTGTAGCTCCCAAACGGATGAAATTATTTTGAATTCGTTTTTTGTTTGTTTGAAAGGTGATTCGATCGAGAGTGTTGTTCTCAGCTATGATGCAAGGAAATCTGACCAGCTGTTTGAAGATCCATCAGCGCTTTTCTAGTCGATGAAGGAATGTGAGCAACTTCCACAGGTCTGATCGATTCGAAATATGGTATCCTGTTACTTCAATTATTTCGCAAGAACATATAAACCTTGAACTGCTGCTGCAGCATCATCTGGAATCTGCAGTATACCCAACTCCTCATCAACTAACAGCGGGGTATCGTGTTTGGGCTTATCGGAAGGGTCTCAATAAATAGGTTATAAATAGATGGTGATCAAGTTCTGATGATGGACCAGGAACGAGAAATGAGGATAAATTGGTGAGGGAATCTAGGTTCTTTCACTCGTTCAATCGATATGAAATTTGTTGTGAAGTAATTTGAAACATGCTGTATATAGTTAATTAGTTGTCTGTCACTGTAATGTCTATATAATTGTCTGATCAGTTTTCTATGCAAGTATAAGTATTGCTATATATATTTCAATAATCTTAACAGATCATGGTCACAGATTCAAGTGTGTGAAATATAGAAAATCTCAGGAGTAAGACCCTGAGTAGTGAACTTCGATCCCCAATCCAATATGTCATATCAGTTGACTCCAATCGTGAAATTGAACGGTAGGGTAATTACGATGCGCGAAGGTCGGAGTTAATAGTCCAAGGGGGACCGCAGAAAACCTGGCCAATCGAGTAACAGAATGACATGAATGTTTTTAAAATGTCAGTACCCATAGCAAACGTAAGAAATATCTGCCTGGGCCGAAGTGGTGCACACGTTTTCTGTGGCCATTTTTCGAAAAAAGCAACCATATCAATATAGCATCAGATTGGTAATAGTTTCAACACAAATCAACTTCCGAGTGGTCCAGCGGTCTTAAGAGCGGGTTCACAAAGGAGAACTTCAGCTCAGGCAGTTTTTTTTTTAAATTTTTTCTTCGAAATTGAAAAATAATTTGTTTGGGGTGAATATTCGTCCCATAACAAATCAATTTCTCATGTCTTAGAGCTGGCTGCAGAAAACCTGGCCGATCGACCAACACAATGAAATGTTTTCACAAACTTTCATTCAATTTCATATATGGATGTTAAGTTCAAATCCATGCAAGAATACCCATTTTATATTCGCGGCAAGCTTCTAAATCTGTTACTCATATAATAAACTAGGTCAAACAATTGAAGAAATATATTTTTTTGTATAAAAGCTTGTCTTGATTTTTTTTCGATAATTTTTATTTAATTCTTTCCAGTCATTCATAAAATCCGTCATCTCATTGAATTCTGTCCAAAATTGATAATCAAGGAAACCCACATACCAATGTTGAATGTAATCGGGCCATAATAACAAAACAGATCGCCTTCCTGAAGCTGCCATCTTGAATTCATGAATTTCGACTGATGAATCATGGTGTCCGACTTTAAGAGCTCCCACACACCAGTTTTGAATGGAATCGGACTATAATCACAAAAGTCGTCGCCATCTTGGAGCCGCTATCTTAAATTCATGAATTCTGTCACCATGTACCATCCCAAAAATACACACATACCAATTTTGAATAAAATCGAACTATAATCACAAAACCCGTCCGTCATATTGGAACCGCCATTTTGTTTTGTTATTTGGCAAAAATTCCATAATGCATTGTCAACGGAATTAAGGAGATCTGCAAAATTTCAGGATATTTGGACAACTAGGTTCAAATTCACTTACAAGATTTGAACTAAACACATACATATAATGTGAAAACATTTCATTCTGTTACTTGATCGGCCAGGTTTTCTTTCTGCAGCCAGCTCTTAGACATGAGAAATTATTTGTTTTGAGAAGAATATTCGCCCCGAACAAATAATTTTTCGATTTTGAAATAAAAAAGAAAAAAAAGCTGCCGAGCTGGGGTTGGAACCCACGCTCACCTACGCTTCCTTTCGTGAACCAGCACCTTAGACTGCTGGACCACTCGGAAGTTGATTTGTAATGAAACTAATACCAATCTGTTGCTACATTGGTATGGTTGCTTTTTCCGAAAAACTTATGCACCACTTCTGCCCAGGCAGTCAATTATTTTGCTGTGAGTACTAACATTATAAAAACATTTCATTCTGTTACTCGATTGGCCAGGTTTTCTGCAACCTGCTCTTAGCCCATGAAGCCTATTTCGAAAATCAGGATTTGTGGGAAAGTATCTTTGGTAAGTCAGACGACACGACACGAAAGCTCGTTCTAAAATACTCTTACTCATTGATCCCATGCTGTGTATTCATGTTCAAGAGACAAGAACCGCCAAAGAAGCTTGGAAAAATCTTGCAAAAGCATTTGAGGACATCGGTCTCACAAAAAAGTGGGTTTGTTGCGAACTTCGATCAGTCCCTACTCGCCTTGAAGATTGTCAAGTGTCGAATAATTTGTGAATGAGATCATTCAAACCGCTTACAAGCTTAATTGCATTAATATGAAAGTTTCCGACGAGTGGGTTGATGCTATTCGTTTAACCGGTCTTCCAGATCAGTATGAACCCATGATTATGGAAATCCAAATCCCTGACATTAAAGTTACCGCTTATGCAATAAAAATTAAATAATTGGAAAGTCCAAAAAAGATTCCGCGATGTTTGGCTACCGGAAACAAAAATGGTTCGGATTCAGGCACCAATCGAAATCGTGACCGTAAACGTGTCATGGCTTCATGTACCAGGAATGGCTCCAAAGTAACAGGCAAAGTACCACGTTGCTACAAATGTAACGGGTATGCCGAACATATCGCAAAAAAATGGGATGCGAACAGTTCCAAGAAACACGTCTTCGAGCAAAAGAGTGAAAAATCAGAATTTACGATGTTTCTCAGCTTTGTCGGCTCATCTGGAAATTATTGGGTTTTCGATTAATCGAACTTCATCAGTGAGGAAACATTGTCGAAATCAACCATCACAACTGCCAATGATCAGCAGATGAAAACAAATGTGTTAGTGATATCCCTTTACCTGTAAGAGTTTCTGATCTATTTTTTAATGTGAATGTCAAAAATGTGTAGTGGTATGTCCCTGATTTGAAAGTAGATCTTCTTTCTGTGAGTCAGATCGTTCAAAAAGGAAATTAAGTCAATTTCAGAATTTTTGTAACCGCCACTTTGCAAAATAATTTTTTTAAATTGACAGGCCCTCTGAAAATGCAATGCTGACACATTCTGATATGCTAGAGAATGTTTTATTATAGCACAAACGTATGGATCAAGTGAATTTACCCTATTTAAATAAGCTCAAAAATGGATTAGTGCATGTCACAAAATTTCATGAGAAAATTCCCAGAGGATTTGTTGATGAAATCTGTGCTACCAGTAAGAGTCATCGATTATTTTTTAGTGAAAATACTACCAAGACATCCAGGTTGCTGCAATTAATTATGATGCTATGGATCAGTTGATTGTTCTCTGGCAGGTTCGAAATATATGCAGACATTCTTGGACGATTTCAGTCATAAGACATTTTGTTACTTTCTTAAAATAAAAGACCATATCTTTGACCGTTTCGTGGAATTCAAAATTTAAAAAAAAAATCGATACTGCTAAAAAATTCAGAATTTGAGGACGGACAATGGTGGAGAGTATTCTGCCCAGAAATTTTATTCCACTGGGATTGAATGTGCCTTGTACCTGAGCAAAAGTGCAAGACTGATCGGGTCAATCGTTCAATAATGGAACGTTTTCGATGTCTCCTGAGCAAATCAGGTCTTCTGAATAGTTTTTGGGCTATAGCTGCCTATAACAGTTCACCTACCCAATTGATCCCCGACTCTATGTGTCGGGAAGACTCCGGATGAGATTTGGTCAGGACTGAAGCCTACTGTAATGTTCTCATTTTTGGTTGCAAAGTATATGCACATATTCCTGATTCAAAAAGAAAAAAAACTGGATTCGAAGTCGAGACCCTGTATTTTGGGTGAATTCAGTCTCCATTCCGAAGCTTGAAGGTTGTACGATCCTGAAACCAAATCAGTCATAGTCTCGAGAGATGTGATTTTCTCTGAGCACGAGAAAGAAAATTCCCTTCTGAATGAATCTTTCGGGGGAAATATAATGTTTTTCTTTACTGAGCCGGACCATGAGTCAGATTCATGACCACCGCCTATCCAAAAATGTTCTTATGAAGAAAGTGATGTTATACCCCATAATAACAGAAAAAATTTCATTCCTAGGAAATAACACGATATTCCTTAATATGAACGCTATAGCCAGAAAAACCAGTTCACTAGGAAAGATAATGAAATCAAAAATCCTCCACACTACCAAGCTAATCGAAAAATAAGCGCATTAAAAATATTTCGTCATTTGAAGATAAGTAAAGGCACTTGAGAAGTCCTATAAAACATCACCCTTTTCCCGATATAGCTATTAATATATTATCACGTCTTAGTTACGCGTATCTGAAATACAAAGTTCTTGATAAACAAAAGTATACATCCAGAGTTTTTTGACAGCTCGCCTAATTGCATTGCGCCACGAAATATCATGAAACTGTTTTTATGTATTTGTGACGGAAGAAAAACGCTATAATTCATATATCAGGATCTTCTATCACTGTTAGTAAAACCAAGCGTAACCCTAAGGCTCTTGCTCTTTGGACTTCGAATAAGTGGGCCACAGCCATTCACGAATTTAGAATTTTGGTTGGTAAAGGACCATAGCCCTTGCCATGATGGTGTTTCTCGAACCATGACCGAGAGAAAATTTTGATCAAAAATTTGGAAAACAAAAATAATAATTCCTATTGAGGATGCAGCTTCGCTACCCTGTATGGATTAGTACGTAACCCATCACTCCAGAGAGTGCCTGGGGCGCTTAAAACGCGAGGGGTCGTCTATGTTATAATCAGTGGCTTCCCTCACGAGCGGATTCTCGTGAGCTAACGCACAATCAAATACTTTTTGATTGCGTTCTCTGATGATACTTCTGATGGAAGGCAGATTTAAGTCTTCAAGGATCCGATCGTTCCGCATGTACCACGGAGCGTTCGTTATCATCCGCAGGACTCTCATTTGCGCCCGTTCCAGGACGCCAATGCTAGACCTGCAGATTTGGCCCCAGGCGGCTGAGGCATACAAAATGACTGGCCTGAACATCATCTTGTAAATCATGACTTTGTTTTTTAGGGAGAGCTTACTCTTCCTGTTAATCAGAGGATATAACGCACATATCTTTTTAACAATTTTGTCCCTAACAACGTTGACATGTGGTCTCCAGGTGAGTCGGCGGTCCACAGTAACTCCCAGGTACTTGACCTGCTCTGACCATTCTATCTCCCTTCCAGAGATAGTCACTCCCCTCTCCGGGTTGTTTCTCTTACGACCCATTGAAATCGCCTGTGTTTTATCAGGATTCAGCTTTATTTTCCACCCCAGATACCACTGCTGGAGATCGTTTAATGCATTTTGCAAATAAACGACACCCATCAAGTGGTCAGCTGCAGAGGAAAGCAAAGCCGTATCGTCAGCAAATAAGGAAATCTTCACATGTTCGCTCCTTGGTATATCTGACGTGTAAAGGGCGTATAATACAGGAGACAGCACTGCCCCCTGAGGAACGCCAGCCTCAATTTCTCTCGAATTCGAGAGTAAATTGTCGACCCTGACCTGAAATGTCCTACCTAAGAGAAACGATTTAATCCACTTAATCAAACTAAGCGGAAGTCTATCAGCTTTGACAGTAGGCCTTCGTGCCACACTCTGTCGAAAGCTTTGCTGATGTCTAGCAAAACGATGTGAGCGCTATTGTTGGTATTTAGCGATGAAATTGTGTCCTCCACTAGCCTCATAACCTGAAGCTCGGTGGAGTGAGCACGTCTAAAACCAAATTGTTCATTAGGTAGGACATTTCTATCCTCCACTTCTTCGTCAAGCCTTTCCAGGACGATTTTCTCAGCCAACTTAGCTAAACTGCAAAGCAGACTGATCGGCCGATAATTTTGCGGGAAGGTCGGGTTTTGTCCCTGTTTAGGAATCATAACCACGATGGCATGCTTCCACCTACGAGGAAATCTCTTAAGGCGCAAAGAGTTATTGATAATATTTAATAGTGACTGCACTTGGTTATCCGGAAAATACCGAATCATACGATTAGTAATTCCATCGTAACCAGGTGCTTTTTTGGGATTCAATCCCTTGATGTGGGCCTTGAGTTCATCCAACGTAGCTGGACGAATGACATCATGATTGGGTTCCCTAAGGGTGCGGTGGACCCGATCTTCCAACAAAAGCTCACGATCCAGATCACCGTCTGGATGTTCATTCAGCCTGAATTGTCTTTCCATCGAGTCTGCAAAAGCTTGAGCTTTGGACTCAGGGTCATAACACATTCCGGCCTCACCATGAATAGGGGGGAAATCGGTCTTTTTTAATTTTAAATTCTTATTAATTTTCCAAAGTTGATCGCAATTTTCTAAATTTTGAAGGGTTATACCAAATCTTTCATTTCTAAATTCCGATATGTTTTCTCTAACTTCCCTATTCAATTCGTTAGCTCGTATTCTGTCCGCAGGGAACAGACTCCTTTGGTAAGCTCTTCTGGCACGATTCCTCTCGCGAATGAGATTTTTAATCCTCAGAGGAAATTCGTCATGAAATTTAGGAGCCGGTTCCTTGCGGAGGAATCCTCCAAAGCATTTTTGATGGTGAGTTCGTAACGCGCTGATGCCTCATCCAACTCAAGTGGAGAATCCATTCTCTCAGGAGCACGGTAACCTGTCTCCAGGAGCGAACGGAATTTTTCCCAATTCACCTCAGTACACATACGATCCGTCTGGAGCAGAGGATCACCCCCCAATGACAGTATAACCGGATTGTGATCAGAGCTCAACTCGGTGAGGACGTGAATATCCCAGTTCCAGGTGATATTCCTGGCCAGAGCAATGTCAAGCACATCAGGCCTGTATGGACCAAAATGCGTCGGCTCATCTGGAGCCAATACCTGGTATTCATGCCTCTCATTGTGTTTCCTCAACCGTCTACCATTCGCGTTGGTTACACGACTCCATTGTACGTGCTTAGCGTTCAGATCACCCATGACCAAGACAGGTTGATCTGTTTCCATCAGAAGCACATCGAGTGCCTCAGGAAGTATTCGATTCTGCGGAGGGTTGTAAGCACTAATCAAACGCATAGGACCACTCCTCGTGTTGAAAACTATACCTACTGCTTCAATACCATGGGTATCATCATTGGAAATGCCAAACTGAACGTGTGAATGACAGCGCTCAACCAAAATGGCAACACCGCCACCCGGACGTCCAATTCGATCATTTCTTAGCATTTTATAGTTAGGAAATCTAACAGGTTCCCCATTAAGATGAGTCTCTTGCAGAAAAGCAACATCGATGTTGTTCTCTACAAGAAACTCCTGAAACTCAAGCCTATTCTGGAGAAGTCCATTACAATTCCAACTCACCGCTTTGATGAAGTTCGGAAGCTGCCGTTCACCCATTAATTGGGATTAAAACCTGTTGAAAATTTTGCAGCAGCTTCAGCGAACTGCGCAAACAACATCCTCATTTGATCTAAAGTGATTTGAGCTGGCTGGGGTGGGGGGTCGTCCCGGGCTGCCGCCGCATATGACACTCCCTGTCGTGTCTTATTTGCAGGAAAGTATCGTCGATTCTGCGATAATGAAGCAGGGTCCACCCTGCGCCTTATACGTGGACATCTAGGACATCCACGATAATTCGCAGTGTGTTCCCCACTGCAGTTCGCACACCTAGCTTTTTCTTCCCTAGGTTTTGTGCAATCTCGAGAGATATGAGCTTCCCCGCATTTGACACAAGCGAGGGTGGCACAGCAGTTCAGCTGGCAATGGCCGAACCGTTGACATCGATGACATTGTCCTACAGAGGCCCTGGGTCTCTGTGGTTCGGCTGTTACTCGAACATTTAGGATGTCAGTAACTTTAAAAATGTCTTTTCGGTCTTTGTTGCAGAGAACTGAAACTAGTGGAAGAGGGGTTTTTTCCCCATTTAATTTTCTGAGACGAGCCACTGACTCCGGGGCAAACCCCCTCTCAGTCAGCTCATCTTTAATATCGTCGCAAGACAAGAATTCGGGAACGCCCCTGAATACAACTCTTAATTTTTTGTCTTCGGGAAGACTATATGTGTGGTGTGGAATATTTTGATCTCTGAGTATGCTTGAAATTTTCCGATAAATTTCCGGGGAATCGGGAAACATTTTTACTCCATCATAGACATTCTTTGCTGGTTTTTCTAATTTTATATTATTTGACTTCAAAAGTGAATTTACTGTAGTCCACTTACTCTTATCCCTAACAGTGATAGGAGGAATATTTTGTTTTTTGATCGTACGTGGGGTCGTTTCCGTAGGTAGTTGTTCTCTTACGTTAGTCTGATTCATATTAACGTCATCAGTCGGTGTGATTTGGAAATTATTTTCAATAATATCGGTTTCGGGGGTATTTTGACTACCTGTATAATTTTGAATTTTGATTATCGAATTTTTATTAGAGGTCTTTTCAGAAAGCATTGGGGCCGAGTCCACCCCTGGATTTGATAAATTTCGGACGTGTCGACGTGCATGTCACCGTCTGACATTTTTGACAAGTGATCAAATTTGTTAGAAATTTCAACATTTTGGACAGTTTTGATAACAGGGCTATTAATTAGAACAGTTCTACTACTTCTACGATATGCAGTGACAGGTAATGACGGGTTTGAAACACCTTTGGGCACAGGGAGCGCCGGAAAAGTCTCCTTTTTGTGTCTCTTTGCTGGGGCATGTTCATTTTGGGCATCGAGTTCTTTGGATTTTGAATTAATTAACGCACTCACAGCAGGTATTTTGGATAAGTCATCTCCCAAAGAGGCGAGTAAAGTGCTCAGCACCTCCAGGAGATCGGCTCTCGGGAGAGAACCGATCCCCGCAAGCACAACTTCCTTGCTTGCCAGACTGCAGTTTCCAGAGGTCTTGTCTAGTTCTGCTGGTATCTGGGTTTCAGTTGGAATCGTCACTGGGGTGGGTTCTGGGGGTTGTTTCTCCACTCTTCGGGGCACAAGGCTGCTTCGGAGTTTTGAAAACACTTTCAAATTCGCAAAAATCGACGGAGCGATATAAAGCACAGCTTCTCCGGTACTAGGCAGGACCGGACCGCTATAATTCATAGATTACGACAGCCCATCAATCGCGAGAGAGATAAAATTCCTCGTATTCATCCATTCACGTATGACAGCACAAGCCATTAATCATTTAGAAAATGATTTATTTTGACAAGTAAACGATTAAATACAACAACAAAACACTTCATCCCACGAACACACACACAAAAACACGACCATGGATTCCTATAAAACGCGAACCGCGGAACGAGAAGGAGTCATTCTGAGAACAGAAGTTAGTCGAGTAACATGCTCAGTCAGCTCATAGTGAAATAAATTCAAGCCTATAAAACGTGGCTATTCAAGTGGTAGATAATGAAAAAGGTGACGACGCGAGCAAGCTAGATCAGATTAGAGAACGTGCGAACTACTGAAAAAGAGAAATTATATTCAAACTTAATCCGCGTAATGACAGCAACCAAGTGAATTCACCAGTAAACCAGTATTTTTTCCCAAAATTACCTATTATTTATCACCGCTTCAAGAACGAGATAAGTTAACAAAAAACCTCAAATCGATAGTTCATGACCTCATAGAAAACCGTATCCATACAACGTTATCCTAATATACCGTGCGAGATAAACTGAAATGAACAATTTTCGCGGGATTAATTAAAATAATAATACAATTAAACCGATTGTCGTTTAAAAGCATCCTCAAGTGAACAGTGCTAGCCATGCTGAATTAGAGTAAGTTCATATGTGTTTTTCTGTATTTATGTGTTGAGTAAATTGAATCCTTTTTGATGCGAATGTGTCCTTAAATGTATCTCCATAATTTCATGTTACCAAAGTTTTCCAAAAGATAATTATCAACGGACGTTTTTGACGATTGTCACTATTGTTTTTAGTCAATCTGTTTAATTTGTAGACTACACTCTACTACACTCTACTACACTCTATTTCTTTTTCTGAATATTGTATCATATTATCCGTTTATAGAACGGATGGAAGACTTTTGTCAACTTTTATCGAATATACATGTATGTTCTTAACATTTTTATGAGTGCATTATTATATTTTTCGTATCTTCCTGAAAACGGCAAGTACTTCCTGGATAAACAACTCAACGCCCGAGTATAAACAGAAAGGGATATTTCTTGTAGGCCGCTCCAGGGACATAATCTCGGTTCGACCATTTTCAGACAGTCGATGCTCTTGATGCTTGTTTTCTCAATCTAACAATAAGTTTGGTGTTACAGGTGTGTTCTGTTAATTCATAACAACCTGTATATGGTCAGACTCAACATTTGGTTGGTCAGATGTGGGGTATTTACTTCTCCAACTCTCCCCGGCTTCAATAATGACGATAGTTCTGGCGGGAAACCCCCAAACCTTGAAGAGGATCAGTCTGATCCAGATTTCATACCTTCAAGGCAAACAACAAGTCTTCCCGAATATCTTCGGAGAAGGGATCGAATTAGAAGTCCACCACAGAATTGGAAGTCCACCAAATTATTCGGGTTTTGATGGAAATTTCAGCAATCCAATTTCTGTTGAGGAAGTGCTGGCAAGGCGATGGATCGTGAAAATGAAGCCCATATCGACAATGGCACATGGGAATTTGTAGATCTCCCTTCAATCAATCAATCAATCAATCAATCAATATTTATTTCAATTTTTTCGACATAGTTCACATGTATTGGAATTGTCATTCAGTTAGTACAACTACATTAGTATATCTAAATAAAAAATTACACTTAAAAACAAGAAGAATGTATTTATAAAAAAAATAACATGCATAGTATATTCAGAAACCAACAATAGAATAATAAAAAATATTAAACAAATAATAGTTTGAAAAAACTAAAAAACACGCTTTTATAGAAAACCAGACTAAAAAAATAGAAAATAAGAAAAACATTTATTTTAATAAAAAAAAAGCGTGGGGTGCATGGTATCGCCTGTAATGTACTATACAATTATTGATACCATGCACCCCACGCTTTTTTTTAAATAAAATTAATTTTTTTCTTATTTTCTATTTTTCTAGTCTGGTTTCCTATACGTGTTTTTTAGTTTTTTCAAACTATTATTTATTTCCTACTTTTTAGTGTGGTTTATTTATAAAAACCATTATTTTTATTATTTTTTTGCAAATTAAAAGATGGAATAATCTTATCAAATTGAGTAATCATAATCTCCGACCCCAAAAACCCCCACATACCAATTTTGTATAGAATCAGACCATAATCACAGAACTCGGCCGCCATTTTAAAGCCGCCATCCTGAATTTTTCAATTTTCACAGAAGAATCATAATATTCGACCCCAAAAACCCCCGCATACCAATTTCGAATAGAATCAGACCATAATCACAAAACTCGTCCACCATTTCGGAGCCGCCATCTTGAATTTTCCAATTTTGACATAGAAATCATGATTTCGAACCACAAAAACCTTTGGATACCAATTTTGAAGCAAATCGGACTATAATCACAAAACTCGTACGCCAATGCATTGTCACCGGAATTATGTACCTCTGCCAAATTTCAAATCATTCGGACGTCTGGAAGTGGGTCAAAATCGCGCCCAAAGGAGTCGGTTACGAACAAACAAACAAACAAACAAACAAACAAACAAACATACAAGTGAAGCTAATATGGAGCGTGTAAAAAGAAACACTTTCGTCAAACATAATTATCACAAAGTCTAATTTTGTATAAAATCACCTATACTATAAAAACATTCTTTCAATAAAAAATTATTTAACTCAGTTCTTCTGGAAGATTGTTAAATATTTTGAGTCAGAAGCACATGAATTTTTTTTTACGAGCTAAATTTACATGAAAATGGTGCTTATTCCTTGCTCCATAACCATGAATAGCAGAATTGAGTATAAAAGTTCCCCTTATTTCTGAAAACATGGACAAAGGTTTCGAAAATGAAGAGGCATGGAAGTGTCAAGATACAAAATGTTTTGAAAAATGTTCTACACGATTCTCTGTCAGAAATTCTTGCGATACATCTCAAGATTCGTTTTTGTCCAATAAAGATATCTTTTGTACCTGGTGCATTGCCCCACAGGCAAATGCTATATCTGAGTCTCGATTCAACTTGAGCGTAGTGAACATTCTACATCTGTTTCACTTCTAGTTCAGTTCGTAAATTGATGAATAGATATCTTGAAGAATTTAGTTTGGAACATAATTGTTGGCAATGTGATTTCCAGGAGAGGTTTTCATCCAGAGACACCCCCAAAAACCTAACCACACCAAGTGTATTGCACAAAGTGTTTCCTCCGATTTTAACCTAAAGGTCATCAATAGTCCTTTGACGGAAGTGAATTCTTAACATCTGTGTTTTTTTTATATTGAAAATTAAGTTTCTGTATTAGGTGTTTCAATAAATTTTGATATAACGTGTTCACTATCTGTGGAGGACAAAACTAATGAAAAGCAATCTGCATACGCAGTTTAATCTGCGGTACCAATGATAGCATCTAGGTGATTTACATACAAAATGAATTGAATGGAGCATTGGGGAACACCCATTTCGACTTCCTTACTACTCGAACGTATGGTTTTGATTTGGCTTTCGTTTTTGAACTGCATCGTGACAATTTGTTTCCTATCTTTTGAAAAGGATGAAATCCAGTTCAATGGTATACCTCTTATGCCTGAACTCTCCAATATATCAAGTAGCTTCTGATGGTTCACACAATCAAAAGCTCTGCTCAAGTCGCAAAATATTGCTACAGGGCATTCATCTTTAGTAATAAACTGGGCAATGCGTTTATGGAACGAATACATTGCTGTATATGTAGACATTTTATGACGAAAACCGTGCTGACTGTTGCTTATGACTTCGTGTTTTTCCAAGAATGAAGACCGGAAACCTCTGAAATCAAGATGGATTTTCAAAATCAAGAATCACGACTTGTTGTGGCCAAAAGAAAGGTATAGATTACGGAGAGACATAATGTCCTGTAATCCGATACAGCTCCATTAGATATCTTCCAGTCTTAGCTGCTCAATACAACCTTGGAATAAAGCAGATGGATGCAGTAACAGCTTTTCTCCAGGGAGATCTCACAAAGGAAATTAACATGCTCCAGTCTGAACTCTACGAAAAATCAAATGAAGTATGCAAGCTGAGAAAGAGTATATATGGCCTCAAACAGGCAAGCAGAGTTTGGAATATTGAGTTTGATACTTGTTTGGAAAATTGCAAGCTCAGAGAATCCAAATTTGATTTCCAACAATATAATTTTGATAGTGGCCGTGTATGTCGACGATCTTTTGTTATTTTTGAATGTCAAATCGATGAGGATGACCTTGAAGAACTGTTAATGAACAGTTTCGAGATGGTCGACATGGGGAAGGCAAAGTCTGTCCTATGGTTCTGATCACGGGCGATCGAGTTAATCAGAAGTTTGGATTGACCAACAAATTTACATTGAAGATATGTTGAAAAGTTTCAACATGCTTGATTTCAATCCCGTCAATACGCCGATCTCATTCAATGAAAAGCTTTCTAAAGAATATTCTCCAAAAACTCCAGATCAAGAATTTCAGATGAAGACTGTCCCCTATCAAGAAGCAGTTGAGAGTCTTCTTTTCGCCGCGCATGTTTCTCGGCCAGATACTAACTTTCCAATCAGCTATGTAAGTCGTTTCAATCAGAATCCAGGAAAGGCTGTGACAGCTGTGCGCTCTCAAGAGAACATCACTGAAATTACAGGATTTAGTGACTCGTATTGGGCAAGTGACGAAGAGGAGCGACACAGTGTCACCGGCTACATCTTCCTGAAAAATAACCCGTCTATTTCGTGGGTCACTAAGAGTCAACCTATCATAGCTCTGTCAACCACTAAGGCTGAGTATATGGCCATATCAGTGGCGATACAGAAAGGACTCTGGCTCCGAGGCCTGGCTAGTGAACTATTTTCCGCTCCTGCGAAACAGCCATCTTCACTCCATGTTGATAACCAGGTCGCTCAGAACTTGGCACAAAACGGTGCTTATCAGGTTCGAACCAGCAAATGAATGTGCAACATCGTTTTATACGGGAACGTATTCTGTGACAAGGAATCAAGTTGGATGTGCATGTTTATCTCTCCAAAGACTTATTTGTACACACTGCTGTCGATTATTCAGATAGCTATTGACTAGATTCAGTGATTTTCCTCTACATCCAATATTTTCGAGAGATTTCATTACATTTGGATGGCTCACGGTATTGAACGCTTAGCCAAGTCGATGAAGACAATAAAAACTTTTAACAAAAAATTAAACCGATGAAAAACGGAACTGAAAAGCAAAAAATATAATAAACCTTCTTAGTCTCAATAACTAAGCTCCTCAACTGATGTAACTAATTTTGAGTCGGCGCCAAACAAACAAGCAAATGAGTAAGGTAAAGCGTACAATGATGGCATCGAGATGCGCGGTAACATTTTGATGAGTTTTTTGAAGTAATTTAATGATCTTCGTTGATTGTTTGTTTGGCGCCGAAATTAGTTAGTTTAGGAGCTTAGTTATTAAGACTGAAAAGGTTTATTTTATTTCATGCTTTTCAGTTCCGTTTTCTGTCGGTTTAATTTTTTGGTGAAAAGTTTTTATATTTCAATTCTGTGTGGCTGAAATCTACTAATTACTACCTATTTAATTTCATACTTTCAAAATACTTACTTATCCACCTTACTTTAACAATTAAATAATATGGTTATTTACTTTAATCATTTATTGTTAAATGATATGAATTGTTTTTGGTAGTTCTGGTTGGTTCATCACTTAGTATATAATTCTATCCTTTCATAGAATGTTATCATTGTGACGGATGTAGATGAAGAAAAATATTGGCAATAGCAATTTGTCAATGTCAACTACATATGTGTGCCAATGTTCACAAGTGAAAAATCAATCATCCCCTAGTTTTCTACCCATAGGGGTGGATCATCTCATTCCAAATATGATCAACTATGAGGTATACACTATCCAATAAAAAAAGAATCATCCCAATCGGACAACCCAGTACAAAGTTGTGCCCAATAGAATCGGTTAACGAACCAAATTTCAGAGGGTGAACGATCAATATCCTTCATTTTGCTCAAATGGGACCAACTTCAAAGTACACCTTAACCAATGAAAATATAATCATCGAAATCGAAATACTCTGTAAAAAGTTATACGTGGTCATACATTAAAAAAAAAAATATTCGCGTCGACTAGCGAACCTCCTCCTTTTTTATTTCGTCGGTTAAAAATCGCTGGTTCCTTTGAATCTACCGGTGTGTAAATGTTTCTGAATAAGTCAGCAAGTGCATCTTGCGTCGGTTTACCCTCTACGATGCTATATTGATTCTCTGAAATCAATGTGTATTTTTGTACAAAACTAATCATTCGTTTTTTTCTTATTTTTTCGATTATGTTGATATTGGAGAGAACTGAAATCGGCCTATAATTTGGGAGATAATTTTTTTTCTGATTCCATACAGGGGTTTCACAATAGCAATTTTTCAATTTTCTGAAAATACCACAGTTTCTGAAACCATATTCATGATTGTTTCTATAGGATATACTAACCGATCACTGCATTTTTTTATTGTCTCTGCTCCGATTCCGTCCAATCCAGGGGCTTCACTTGATTTCAGTTCTTTTACAATATATTTTATTTAATTTTAATCTATTGGCGCCATATATATTGTATTTGAATTACATTGCTGGAGAATTATCCATCTGTTTCTGTTATTTCAATCGCAAGATTTGCTCCTATATTAATGAAATAGTTATTGAACGATTCTGCTATATCAAAAGTATCAGTAAGGGTTTCATCATCCAGCTGTATTCCTTTGTTTTCTCATATCCATTGATTTTATGACTGAGAATTGCTTCAATTCCATTATGATATCTTGACGATGGCAGAACAAAATCATATCTGTCGTCTTCGGAGCGAACGGCGTAGTTGGTATGTCTCTGTTGGAAAATCTGGAAAGAAACAGGAAGAGTAAGTTATCATGCCTAGAAATAGGCGCAAACTTTTTTGTGACAGGACTCACTTTATTCGGAGACCCACTAATTTCATCATCCTCAATGACGTATCCGATAAATCCTATCTAAGATTTGGAAGACGAACATTCTTTTTTATTCACATCAAGATCGTATCATGAGAGGTGCTTCAGAATGTCTTCATGTACGAGAATTTGGTGGCTTTATGGACTATGTTGTCGTCAAAGTGAGTTTCTGATCAATTTTTTCTTCTAGTATTTTCAATGATGCAAAGCGTTTTCAGTTCAAAATATTGACGAGTGAGTACAGGGAACAAATCTGTTATCAGTAGTAATATCCTTAGGACATTGATAATAGACGAGATAATTTTATGACAATCGAAAGCTCGTTCCTTGGTAACAGCCCGAAGCCGAAGGCGGCATTTGTCAATGTCCTAGGGATATTCGACGAAAAATTTTTTGACAAAAAAATTTATAACTCAACACAATGGAACAAATATTTATTCAATGAAAGTACAGTTAGTGAAATAGTACAATTATTAAAATTTAACTTAACATTAGATTCGTTGCTGTTCTCTACTATAGGAGATCTATTACCATGCATAATATTTATGATCTTATTGTGGTGTTCTTGATCGAGATTTGAGTATGGTTTTATAGAATTTTGATTGCTATGACCAGTAATTTTCAGCAGTTGTTGTTCTAAAAAAAATTCTAGAAAAGCTGACAAACCGATAGTAAAATGAAGTCTCCAGAGAGTATATGTCTGAATTTCAAATTAATGAGGTATGGTAACACTATAGTAATATTACATTGCTGTATTATTAAATTGTTGTTCTGATTATGTCGATATTGTTATCATGTTACTTCCTGCAGAATAGCATGGATCCCCGCTCTCAAGGTGGCTAAAAAGAGGCCTACTGAAAAAAAAAGGCGTGAGGATGGTATCGGATAGATCTGTAAAGGTGCACTCAGAAGGATCAACTGGTGTCTTTTGGACTTCTATTTCTTTTCAGCTGGAAACAATTTGGTATCCTAGAACAACCGCTAGAAAAGGATGATAAATTAAACAACGTGGGGAAGTTGAGGGTCTCACTATTTATGAAGGAATCTGTCTATATAAGGCTGATGCCAAGTGAAAAATAAATTACTTTCTGATAACAGGCGAAGGATGTATCAACCACTAGATATCGGTACCTGAGGAGTGGAGCTGGCTGACAATAAAAATGGAGAAAAAACCCTAAATTTATCTTTCCTGTATAAGGTGACATTTTCAAATGAATGGGTTATTTTATGTGACTCATAGGAGATATCGGTGATAATGTGCCATCTCTCAATTTTTTAAGGCACAAAAAAAATTGTGGATTTCATTATACGATCAAAAAAGGCAGTAGTCTGACTACTGTGGCAAAACATACACCAATATAAAATTTTATATTTCATTTTTAATTATAACATTCAGAATTTTGTTGAGTGTCAGGAATGCGTAATAAATGTTCAATTTTATATCAACAACAATCAGATAGTGACTAAAGTTTACCTTCCAGTCGCAGAGGATTTCAAATGAATTAGATAAATTTGTAGCCGTGATTTGTGGCGATAAATATTTTCATTCTCAAGTTCTTGAGTTCATCAGTTCGCATGAGTTTTTATTCGATACATCTCACGTCGAGATTGCAAATAGTTTCAGATCATCGAACAAATAGAATGGAAGACTAATAGAACAGACAGACTGACACCGGTTTACGACCATTAGTTTAACGCTTCCTCCTTCCTTCCTTCCATCTAATATGCATTCTCATAACAAATAATCTTTTATCACGTCATTATTTAGCGTGTTTTCCGTTCTTAGTGATATCAATTATTATGTAACAAACACAAACTCCCCAATGGATTACTGGGTAATTAAAGTTCCGTAGTTCGGTCGGTTTGGTTGCCGAATAGTTCATTATTGAAGTCCGCAACTTGCCTAATATATTCTGTCAAGCTATCGTTGACGGTAATTGCTTGGCGTAACTGCGTAACTGAGTATGAGTAACTTTGGCACTTGTTTCCTACCGAGTCGCAATTTGGATTGACATTGCCCCAATATTGGATATGGAAGTGGTGAAACTAATTTCAAATGATCTGTAGGTTCAGCAGATATTATTAGTCATGAAGATTTGATTATGGAAAACAAATAACCACGTTTGCCAATAAAAATACATATTTCGAAAGCTGAGAAATTCCCCTTTATGATGTCATGAAAGAACTCAAGGCACCTATATTGAAATTGTTTTGACGTTGCTTCGTGTATATAGGGTGAACCAAACATTCCGTTATTCGAAATTTTGAACATTGCGCCCCTTCGAATTCATATCATGGGGCTCTAAGCTGCTTTGAGCCTATGCAATAGGAATGGAACAATTCCATACATGGTGTTCATATTCAATTAAACATTTTTCAAACTACTAGAAGAATAATTCCTTCATGCATCGATTTATATTCGGTTTCCTAATAACTATCTTTTATAGGTTTCCAGTGATTTGAAATTGTATATTCTCCACAAGTTGATTTCAAAGGTGACAATGTATTTAACATCAGAGAATATGTGAATCACTGTCATTCGCTGTTGAAGTCGATTAGTACTAGTTGTTTCAACTCATTTCTGTGTATTTTGAGGAACGAAAGAATAAACAAAAATATTATTATGCATTTTTTGGATCTAGATAGGATCAACACTCGGGGTCAGTTAAGAAAACAGTTTATTGGCACAATAATTCATTGAGATAGACATTCCGGAAGGAAACAACCCAACAGAAGACCATTTGAGAGTTTCATGGATGGTTTCGAACAAACTGGTGGTGAAAAGGGAAATATTCTCAATTGAATATTGAATCAAAAGATTTGTCAGTGAATTGGAAAATCCAGGATAAAAATTAAGTTATTTATTTCGTAAACAACTCCTCGGCTAAATCCACGCTGGACATTGAACTACATTCGATATATATTTTGAAGGGACCGTTTTCTAGGGATAATAGCCATTATCCCTAGAATCGTTACGTTATTTATGACGTGAAGACACTTCTCAAACTATTTTTGAACTCAACTTTCACCCTCGGGCGCCACATTTTATAGTGGTTTACTTAACCAGGGATAGCAGCAGGTGCAAATACAGATGTCCAGGGGTATGTTTTTTCTCCCAATTGAGATCTCCAAAGGCCTCTTAGCTTTAATAACAGCTCTTGGGACTGGACTCCGGTTGTACAGACATTCACACAGATCTGTCTTTATCTCAACTTGAACACTATTCTGATCCTATAGTTCATAGGCATGAAAAGGGAAAAGAACTTTCCATAGAAGATTCCAAATGTAGCCATAATAAAAAAACATATTAAAACTTACACTTATACAATTATCACAATTTGAAGTTTATGAGAACTTCAACAATATATTTTATTCACTGATATTGAACAATGAACATAAACTCATTAGTTTATAATTTCCAACAATGAACATAGGTAAGAACACCTCTAATTGAATCTCTTTGCGAGATGCTCGCTATATCTTACTTTGTCACCCCAGAGACCGATTTTCCTATTTTTGCGATCTAAGTTCAGAAAGTGATTTTCCTGGTGGTTTCGTGGAAATCAAATTCGTCCACTTTAACTTCATGACTTTATAAATTCGTCTTAATACAAAAAAACTTCACGGATTATTTGTAATAAATACTTAAGCTTCACGGAAAAAAAACAGAACCACTTTGATATATCGACCCGCCCTTTGTCAAAGCCCAAACTGAGGTGATATCACACTCCTGATCCAGCCCTAGCTGAGTACCTACTAACTCAGCAAAAAGCAGTTATATGGCTAGACTTCTTCGTATGAGACATCATCGTGTATTACTTATATTCACAATTACTTTAACATAGAAAATTCAAGTATCTGATAAAACGATCTTCAGGAATTTTGTTTCTAAATTTAAAACCCCTTATATCTGTTTTATTGTCAGTTTGAGATAAAAAACAGGAATCAGCTAGTATCTGAAGGAAAACAACGAGAATTGCAACTTGTGATGTGATTCATCAATGCGCTAACCACTCTCGTGCGGCCATGCATCATAACTTGAGCAGCTAGATAATTGACATATTGTGACCCTCGACAGCACCCAAGATCATAACTCGGGGCACTGTGAGATCAAATAGTTCATCGATCTCCTGCTATAGGATATTGAAACTCCACAGTAGCCAAATATATGCAAAATGCCAAATTCACTATTTCGTTCAATCAAGAACCAGGATGCTATGAATTCTATCAACCTCCTAACACTTACCAGAGTGAAAATTGAAACAAATGCCGGTGGCAATCCTCTCGAGTACGGTAGGATTGTCAGTTAATATGAAATAAAATTGAATTACGACGGTCAATTGGTGAGACAGCCTGTCATCGTAGCGATAGAGATTATATATATATATATATATATATATATATTATATTATATTGTTATGATGGGTTGTTTATATGATTTATAATTTGTATGATTTTTAGAATTTATTTCATAGATTATATTTCTGAAACCCTATCATAACAAATAAAAAATACCTCCGGCTATGTAATGTTACCTTTTTCCTTTTCGAACCCTTTTACCTTATCCCAGCTCAGTCAGGTACGCCTATGAACATGTATGACCATTGTCTGAAGACACAACAATGGTATGACTCCTTCCCAGTAGCAAGTTCCTGTAATCGGTGTTGCCGGCTATGGCCTTATCGATTCAATGATAGAACTGTTCAGTGTAGAAAAGTAAAGTAAGAAATTGAAAAATAAACACAGGTTTGCACAGAATAATCAAAGTAGTTGACTTTATTCAGATGAAAACTCAAATATACCCACTCTGCGATAGCTACCTTATACTAGCAAAACAATGTCAAAAATATATAGTGCAGTTTAATGTTTGTGATAATGAAAATTTTATGAAGAAAGTTCGAACGTATTATCAGTCTTTTGGGTATGGAATTTTATGGTTGTTCAGCCCAAAACAAAATAACCAGTGGTTTAGAACACTTAAAGTTCTTGGTTTCATGTGAAAAATTGCAGTAAAGTGAGTTCAGTTACTGAATACCTTGTAGCTGCGTTTCAGTTGACGTTTCCAATCCTGTGGAACTATTTCTGGGATGTCAATGACATATCACCTGCACTCCTTCCAAGGATTTATTTTCAGGACCAGGTAGGTGGAATTTTTATCTTCTATGTGCTTCCTCCGATCAGCCTTTCAAGAAATCTTCCTCGTTCGGCAATTTTATATCAGGTTTTCTCATATTATGGGTGAAAGCTTCTTTCGAACTTTAGTACGTGGCTTCACTTTCTCGAACTTTTTCCAATCTTTTTCCCAACTTGTTATCTTGATCCATGGCAACACTCACCAAATTTTCATTTTTCACAGATTTCCGAGTTTGTATCACTTCCTACCGAATTATTTGCTATTCTAATTAATGTTAATGATTTTATGAATGATATCTAATTCTAACTCTTACATACTATTTACAGATTCATATACAATATATTTTTTTAATTTCTGCTCTTACATTTTATTCTATATCAAAACTTCTCCCACACAAACTCTTTCGAATGCCATTGGTGGGTTTTCTGTTTATGTGAATTGTCATACAGGATGTTCGAAACTCATCTATACGTTGATCTTGCTTTAATTCAATATTTTCCATAAATTTCAATTTTGATATGGTTTAATCGTGGATTTTTGTTAGATGTATTGTTGGATATATAATTTTGATACCAGAACTACTTCAGGAATGTTCTCTTCACAGACATGTATCGACTAGAGCATAGTATAAGGTTCTATAGTAGTGAAAAAGGAAAAGAAAATTGTAAAACAACATAGCATTAACGATAATAATGAAAAATAACTAATAATAATAATGATAATTATAAGTTTGATTATATAACATCATTTCATAACATAACAATATGAATATATATATATATATATATATATATATATATATATATATATATATATATAAATATATCCCTTGTTGAACAAAAATATCCCCACGACATAAGTCAATACTATACAATATATTAGAATAAATTACCTTTGGAAATAAGGAATATGACCTTTTACAATTTTAAGAGATCAGTGAAATCTTGTCTACTGATGAAATGCTTTTACTCCGTAAAGGACTTTTTAAACTATAATTTTAACGTGGACGATCTGGGCTTTTAATGGGCTTTTAATGTGTTTGTCAATGCACCTTTAATACCCCTTTATGTATTGTTTACAATGACTAGTTCTGAGTTAACCTCATTTTATTCCTGTGATGTATCACCGTAGGAAATTTAGTTTTACTCTTTTAACTTAGTTTTACTCTTTTAACTTGTAACTTTTAATTAAAAAAAAAATATATTTTTCTCAAGGACCTGCTACAAATGTATTTATATATGTACGTAGTTAATAAACCTCTCTCTCTCTCTCTCTCTCTCAATCCAAAATAATAACTTATTGCATAACTTGATTTATCGTGAAAGTCTTGGGACTGGAATATTCTACACCTGTGTGAATCGTATGAAATATTTACAATGAATGAAATAAAATCAATCAGGCGTTTCGCCTACCTGATAAACTCAAACTGCTACCAAACAGAGTAGGGGAAAATATACACAACAGGGAAATATGATCATAAAGGTGTCTTGATGACACAATCAAGTCAACTACCTCACTACTCAAACAAAACTTCTGCATGAATGCTTTATGTAAAAAACTAGAGAATAAAAAAAATACTTGTTTTCGGAACAGAAGCCAAACGAGCTGGCAGTAAAGAGCCTGCTTCCGGACGGAAATAAAGATCTCGGCTTTTATATCCACCGGATTTAAGAGAAATATCGCCAAAAACCGTATAAAGAGAGACTCTCTTTTTGTCTGATTGACATAAGAACTGGACCAAAAAGCCCCTTATGCATACTACGTTTTTACTTATATGACTTTACCCTCATAGTAAAAACAGTCATACAAGTTTTTTAGTCTTTTTGTACGGTGCAAAAAGTCATCAGAACTTTCTTTTGCGCGGTTTTTGTTAGCCGTTCTTAGTAACGGAATAAGAAAGTGAAATTTTTTATTTTCATTCAAATCATTTTTTTATAGTAGTAATGTTTTTCTTTAATTTTTATGAGCTTTGAAATAATGAATTAAATGTTCCTTCAGCAGAGTTTGTAATGAACACCTATGAGAAACACATTCGAAGCAGGATTTTGCTAATTCTTCTAACTTGTGAAAGAAAAATGATCTCTGTGGTTTTGTATCAGATTGCCTATGAAAATATCTCTGGTAGCCGGTTTTGCCGTGTAATTTCTGCCTTATATACACATATATAAATATATTTATATATTTATATATTTATATATTTATATATTTATATATTTATATATTTATATATTATATATTTATATATTTATATATTTATATATTTATATATTTATATATTTATATATTTATATATTTTATATATTTTATATGTTTATATATTTATATATTTATATATTTATATATTTATATATTTATATATTTATATATTTATATATTTATATATTTATATATTTATATATTTATATATTTATATATTTATATATTTATATATTTATATATTTATATATTTATATATTTATATATTTATATATTTATATATTTATATATTTATATATTTATATATTTATATATTTATATATTTATATATTTATATATTTATATATTTATATATTTATATATTTATATATTTATATATTTATATATTTATATATTTATATATTTATATATTTATATATTTATATATTTATATATTTATATATTTATATATTTATATATTTATATATTTATATATTTATATATTTATATATTTATATATTTATATATTTATATATTTATATATTTATATATTTATATATTTATATATTTATATATTTATATATTTATATATTTATATATTTATATATTTATATATTTATATATTTATATATTTATATATTTATATATTTATATATTTATATATTTATATATTTATATATTTATATATTTATATATTTATATATTTATATATTTATATATTTATATATTTATATATTTATATATTTATATATTTATATATTTATATATTTATATATTTATATATTTATATATTTATATATTTATATATTTATATATTTATATATTTATATATTTATATATTTATATATTTATATATTTATATATTTATATATTTATATATTTATATATTTATATATTTATATATTTATATATTTATATATTTATATATTTATATATTTATATATTTATATATTTATATATTTATATATTTATATATTTATATATTTATATATTTATATATTTATATATTTATATATTTATATATTTATATATTTATATATTTATATATTTATATATTTATATATTTATATATTTATATATTTATATATTTATATATTTTATATATTTATATATTTATATATTTATATATTTATATATTTATATATTTATATATTTATATATTTATATTTTATATATTTATATATTTATATATTTATATTTTTAAATATATTTATATATTTATATATTTATATATTTATATATTTATATATTTATATATTTATATATTTATATATTTATATATTTATATATTTATATATTTATATATTTATATATTTATATATTTATATATTTATATATTTATATATTTATATATTTATATATTTATATATTTATATATTTATATATTTATATATTTATATATTTATATATTTATATATTTATATATTTATATATTTATATATTTATATATTTATATATTTATATATTTATATATTTATATATTTATATATTTATATATTTATATATTTATATATTTATATATTTATATATTTATATATTTATATATTTATATATTTATATATTTATATATTTATATATTTATATATTTATATATTTATATATTTATATATTTATATATTTATATATTTATATATTTATATATTTATATATTTATATATTTATATATTTATATATTTATATATTTATATATTTATATATTTATATATTTATATATTTATATATTTATATATTTATATATTTATATATTTATATATTTATATATTTAATATATTTATATATTTATATATTTATATATTTATATATTTATATATTTATATATTTATATATTTATATATTTATATATTTATATATTTATATATTTATATATTTATATATTTATATATTTATATATTTATATATTTATATATTTATATATTTATATATTTATATATTTATATATTTATATATTTATATTTTTATATTTATATATTTATATATTTTATCTATTTTTATATTTATATATTTATATATTTATATATTTATATATTTATATATTTATATATTTATATATTTATATATTTTTATATATTTATATATTTATATATTTATATATTTATATATTTATATATTTATATATTTATATATTTATATATTTATATATTTATATATTTATATATTTATATATTTATATATTTATATATTTATATATTTATATATTTATATATTTATATATTTATATATTTATATATTTATATATTTATATTTATATATTTATATATTTATATATTTATATATTTATATATTTATATATTTATATATTTATATATTTATATATTTATATATTTATATATTTATATATTTATATATTTATATATTTATATATTTATATATTTATATATTTATATATTTATATATTTATATATTTATATATTTATATATTTATATATTTATATATTTATATATTTATATATTTATATATTTATATATTTATATATTTATATATTTATATATTTATATATTTATATATTTATATATTTATATATTTATATATTTATATATTTATATATTTATATATTTATATATTTATATATTTATATATTTATATATATATATTTATATATATTTGAAATTTCACCTAACAGCGTTATACAGGCCTCCATCAGCTAGAACTGAAACGTTTCTGAATAACTTGAATGATTACTTGGAACAACAATCAAAAGAATCATCCGACTTTGACATCTTCATTGGAGACGTCAATATAAACACAAAAATATCAGACACTTTAAGCGAAAATTACTTAAACATAATGAGTGAGAATAATTTTATATCAGCAATTAATGAATACACAAGAGTCCAAGGGGAAAGCAAGAGCTGTATTGACCATTGTTTTATCAAAACAAAAATATCAGATGATAACTTCAAGCCATTCGTACTAAGAACACCGATAACAGATCATTACCCCATTATACTAAATTTAAGCTTCAAAGAAATGATTAATAAACAAAATAAATCCCGATATAAAGAAATAACTGATATAAATAAACTAAAAAAAATTATGAAAAGCATAAATTGGAGAGATTTTTATATAAATAAACTAAAAAAAATTATGAAAAGCATAAGTTGTAGAGTACAACCAAGATAAAGATAAATCATAAAACGAAGAGGACCCCGTGGATAACAGAAGCAATACTAAATTCTATTAAAAATAGAGATAAAATGTACAAAGCCTCGAAGAGAAATCCTGATGATTGTAACTTAAAACGTAAATTCTTATCTTACAGAAATAAGCTGAATTTGTTACTTAAATCTGGCAAAACTACGGATGAAAATTCAGAAATGGCCAATGCGTTTGTAAAATATTTCACCAATGTAGGAGCTGATCTTGCTAGTAAAATGAAAATAAGAACTATCAACCAAAAGGAGTATAAATGAACAATCTTTATTCCTAACACCTACGGATGGAAAAGAAATCAGTGAACTCATTACCGAATTGAAATGCAACAAATCTCCTGGCTTTGACAAAATAACAGCAGAAATCCTAAAAGAAATAAAAAATCATGTCTGTAAACCTATTTCGCACATAATCAATAACATCTTCTCCTCTGGTGTTTGCCCGCCCCAGTTTAAAAAGCAATAATCAAACCAATTCACAAAGCGGGTCCAAAGAAGTTGACTAAAAATTATAGACCTATATCAGTTATATCCAATATTGCAAAACTATTTGAAAGAGCGTTGAAAAACAGGATCACATCCTTCACTAACAAATTCAAACTGATTAATAACCGTCAATATGGATTTCAGCAAAACAAATCGACCCAAGATGCTATAGCGTATTTGACATCAAAGATATCGAAAAATTTGGACACTGGAAAAAAATCTGCTTGTGTATTTTAGATCTTGCTAAAAGCATTCGACACGGTCTGCCACTCACAACTACTAGATATTTTAGAGGACCTAGGATTTCGAGGGGTAGCTAGAAAATCAATAGAAAGCTACTTAAGCGACAGGAAACAACAGGTATCACTCAATGGTAGTTTGAGTATAGAGTGCACTGTGGAGTATGGCGTACCACAAGGAACTGTGCTGGGTCCAGTGCTCTTTATACTCTACATAAATGATCTCTTTAACATTGAATCATCTGGAGAAGTCATCAGCTTCGCAGATGATACCGCCATAATTTTCGAAGCTGAAAATTGGGATAATTTAAAAACCATCATAGAGAATGATTTGAAACTTATCAAAAATTGGTTCGACTATAAGGTACTGACAATCAATTTCGAAAAACATTTTATATGCCCTTTTCATGTTATGAAAACACAAATCCTCCATTTAGAGACCTGAAAATAAATAATAATTTGAGAATAAAGCAGACCGAGACGATTAAATACCTAGGAATAACAATCGATAAACATTTAAGATGGAACATACATATTCTGAAACTTTGCAATACCCTGAGAAGTATCTTATATCGATTCAAATATATCGCCAAATTTTTTGAAGAACAACATCTCAGAATGATTTATCACGCATTGGTTGAATCCAGATTGACATATGGGATAATAGGATGGGGTAGTGCACTAAAAGAACATATTAAAAATATTGAAGTTCTTCAAAAACATTTTAAAATTTTACTGAACAAACCTTCCCGATACTCATCGGATTTGATATACTCGAATCTAAAATCCTTGACATTCGTCAACACTATTTCCTTGTATCATCCTGTTTTGAATTTAAAACTAAAACTAATCTTCGGAGAATAGAACATTTTACGAAACAAGATACGAATCAAATACTTCAAAACACCTCTTGCTTCAAAGTCTATAGGACAAAGATGCTTTTCGTATTTAGTACCAAGGTTTTCAATTTTATTCCAGTTGAAATAAAAGAAATATCTTCGTATAGAGGATTCAAGAAAAACTAAAAACTATTTACTTAATTCACCCAGAATTACTGTTCATGAGCTCGTGGAGGCTGGTATAACGGCGTAATGAGATCTCATTCCATCTCAACTAATCAGTTTAATGTCTTCCTTCAATTGCCTTTTTTATATATCATTTTCTATGTATCAGATTGCATATTTTAATTCTGTAATTTTCATTTTTTATATTCATTGACCACTAGGATGGTCGTATACTAGGCAAGTGTTTTTTTTTTTATCAATTCCTGTTGATGTAAAACTTCAATTGTCTTCACTATATCATTTTTCATATACTTTCCTGTACTTTTATGCAAAAAGGCTGTGTATTTAAATTGTATGTATTTTATAATTTACAGTTTCGCATTGATAACTGCTCTTTTGCTTTAAACCGTACATGTGTTATTTATCAAATCCAATGATGTGAGAAAATCTCAAATTGAATTCAAACATACTTTCTCATCGTTTTACTCAATATTCATCGATACTAATTTTAAACATAGGCTACACTCACACCACAGACAGTCACTGACTTTGTGGTTTTCTGTTTATTTGTGAAAAAATTGTATTCGTCGTCATCTAAATGAAATTGTATTTGCACACTCTTCCTTTATAACAAATAAACTTATTATTATTATATTATTATTATATATATATATATATATATATGGAGTTTCATCTGACACTCTACTCATAAATGCTGGTGTTCCGCAAGGATCTATTCTCGCACCAACACTATTTCTACTTCACATCAACGACCTGTTGAAAGCAACTTCATGTCCAGTACACAGCTTTGCCGATGATAGTACCCTCCATACCGCTTTCTCTTCCAGGGCCCCTATATCAGCCCGTGAAACCAGAAATGAACGAGGAAGAAATGTTAATAATATAAATATGGACTTAGCAACAATTCTCGAGTGGGGATCTAATAACTTGGTAGAATTCAATGCAAACAAAACACAAGCATGTCTTTTCTCTAGAAAAGCCGATTTCACTGTGCCTAACATAACTTTGTCAGGAGTAACCATACCACTGAAGTCATCCATATCGATGCTTGGTATTACTATCAGCAATAACTTTTCCTGGGAAAATCACGTGAGATCCATTGCCAAAAGTGCATCCCAAAAACTTGGTTTTTTGTTTCGTGCCAAGAGCTATTTCACCCCCACTCAGCTGCTTATGATCTATAAGGCACAGATCCGACCTGTCCTGGAATACTGTTCCCATATTTGGAGCGCGGCACCTAAACATATCCTGAGGCTATTGGATTCTGTCCAACAAAGGGCAATTCGTCTCGTCGGTGATGCCTCGCTTACAAACTCGCTCACTTGTCTGGAACACCGTAGAAAAGTTGGCGATTTGTCTCTATTTTATAGATATTTTCATGGGCGATGCTCTTCTGAAATATCAACAATCGTTCCTGCTTTGGCAGTCTCTTCGAGACTAACCCGTCAAGTTCAGTCATCACACCCCTTCGTGGTCACTTTGGAGACCTGCAGAACATCACTTTCCAAAGACTCGTTCATCCAACGAACAGCGAGGCTTTGGAACTCATTGCCTAGGGAGGTGTTCCCCGAGGCATACAACCTCCAGAAATTTAAGAAGAACACCAACTCCTACCTTCATTCTCTTGGTTCCCACGATGTTCTCTGAACATTACAGGATATCCCTTTCCGTGGGAACCAGAACATAAAAAAAAAAAAATGTATATATATACAGTGTCCGTCATAAAGTTGGCTACATATGGGAAAAAATTTGTTATTGACTTTTCTGAAAAACTCTGATGGCGGTTCGTTTCTGCATGTCTGACAACTAAAAAATCCGTTGCGACTTATATCACGTGACCTCAGGTTTGGAGGGGAATTTAAAAAAAAGTTGTCTGTGGTGCCGAAGAATGGGTCAAATTGACAAGATATCGAAAATTTTTATTGAGAAAATGTGTTTGGATTCCAACGAGGACCCCATTTACCAATTTTCAACCATATTGAAAAAAAACACAATTTTATTTCTCTACCCTTACTAAGAAACATTATACATCCTTGTTCAACCTGGATACAGCTTTAATAACCTAAATCACATAAGTTTAGGTCAAAACTAATCAAATATTTGTGGAATAGACATTTTGCGGGATATTAATTATGAAAACACGATTTAGTCTTGTCACTAGGTGTAGTCATGCTCAGTATATTGATGCACATGGGCTCATTCAATATTCTCAATCCGTAAATAAAATGTACACCAACAAATATTTGTAATTGAAACTCAATAATACATTATTTATCCTAATTGAATTTAGTATTGTTTAGGTCGATATGGAAAAATAAAAAAACTCAATAAACATTGAAGTTCAAATTTACTAACCAATATTAAATTCAGCAAGGATAAATAATGTATTATTAAGTTTTAATTACAAATATTAGTTGGTTTCGATTTCATTAACGGGTTGAGAATATTGAATAAGCTCATGTGCATCAATATACAGGGCATGACTACACCTAGTTATAAGACTAAATCGTGTTTTCATAATTGATCTCCCGTAAAATATCTATTCCACAAATATTTGATCAGTTTTGTGATTTCACCTGAGGTCCTAATCTGCCTACTCCTCGGATATTGTCACTTAGGAAAGAAAATGTTTTCCAAACGAGTCACTTAGGTGGGGTTCAGTATTTTGTAACTTGACACCGGGATCTCAATCTGTCCACTCCCCAGGTCAGTAGTTCCCTCATAGGTATCAATCTCCGAGCGAACTGAGGATCAGAAGGTGGATGTGGAGTATTTATGTATTCAGTGGAGCAGAACTATGGGCGGGGCTTGGTTTCACAGGAAGGCAGGCATTATTTCAAGTGTTTTTATGATTTCAAAAGTATACTGTAAATATGTGGCATAACGGCTTACCTTAAACCAGTTGAACGCACTTCAGACTGAAGTATATTATTTTGCTATATATTTTCCTGTAATATTGTGTAATGTCCATCCAGGCAAATCATCACATTTTTCATTGTCTGGTTGGAAAATTGGGTGTTCATATAGAAGGGCACATGATTTGTTAGTCATTCATACATTACCGTCGGTAAACACGACATGACATGATTGTAGGTGTAACTCAAATACCTCTCGTTTATCGTCCCATGCTCCCAAGTGCACTTGTGAAACAATAATATTGTATAGATATTGAAAAAGAAATTGAAAAATTATTGTACTACGATGAATGGGAACCATGTACAGTGAATTTTATAAGTATAGATGTGTGTATCGTATCCTGTTCTAGTTGAGGCCCTGAAGAAGTTTATACTTAATAAACGAAACGTTGGCTGAAAATTAGAGAATGATTATTGGTCCTAATCCGACAACCCCTCCACCACCTAATATTATTAAAGGACGCAATTTCAAGTTAAATATATATATATATATATATATATATATAAAAATATATATATATATATATATATATATAATAATATATAAATATATAAATATATAAATATATAAATATATAAATATATAAATATATAAATATATAAATATATAAATATATAAATATATAAATATATATATAAAATATATAAATATATAAATATATAAATATATAAATATATAAATATATAAATATATAAATATATAAATATATAAATATATAAATATATAAATATATAAATATATAAATATATAAATATATAAATATATAAATATATAAATATATAAATATATAAATATATAAATATATAAATATATAAATATATAAATATATAAATATATAAATATATAAATATATATAAATATATAAATATATAAATATATAAATATATAAATATATAAATATATAAATATATAAATATATAAATATATAAATATATAAATATATAAATATATAAATATATAAATATATAAATATATAAATATATAAATATATAAATATATAAATATATAAATATATAAATATATAAATATATAAATATATAAATATATAAATATATAAATATATAAATATATAAATATATAAATATATATAAATATATAAATATATAAATATATAAATATATAAATATATAAATATATAATATATAAATATATAAATATATAAATATATAAATATATAAATATATAAATATATAAATATATAAATATATAAATATATAAATATATAAATATATAAATATATAAATATATAAATATATAAATATATAAATATATAAATATATATATGAATATATAAATATATGAATATAGAATATATGAATATATGAATATATAAATATATGAATATATGAATATATAAATATATATAATATATAAATATATAAATATATAAATATATAAATATATAAATATATAAATATATAAATATATAAATATATAAATATATAAATATATAAATATATAAATATATAAATATATAAATATATAAATATATAAATATATAAATATATAAATATATAAATATATAAATATATATATATATAAATATATAAATATATAAATATATAAATATATAAATATATAAATATATAAATATATATATATATATATATATATATATATATATATATATATAATATATATATATATATATATATATATATATATATATATATATATATATAATATATATATATAAATATATATATATATATATATATATAATATATATATATATATATATATATATATATAAATATATAAGTCAAGCATAGGCTTCCAAAAAAGTTTCATCGAAATCATAGTATTTTTTTCATGTTGAACAAACAAACAAACAACAATTACAATTTTATAATAGTATAAATTTAAAAATTTTTCCTTCACAGTAAATTTGTCCTTTGCAATGAAATGTGATATTATGAAATAAAAATCATAATATTTGACCCCAAAAACGTCTAGATATCAATTTTGAATGGTATAGGACCACAAATCACAACATTTGTCCGTGATCTTGTTTTTCTTCCTTGTGAAACATTGTCACCCCAATGATGTACACCGACTAAATTTCAAGTCGATTGGATAAGGACGTGGTGCCAAATTGACTTGCAAGATTTGACTTACTGACAAACAAGTTAAATATAACGAAAGCTTGCAATAAAAATAACCTCTAAACACAAAACAAAGCAGAAATACATTTTATACATAATTCTTGAATAACTAAAAATGTGTAACTGTGTAACTCAATTGAATAAAAATAAAACTGGAAATACTGGTGGTCCTGGAAGATATTATTTCATATATTCCAACGATATGTGGGCGTTATTTCCGGTGGTCCCCAAACCTTTCATCAGAGGAAAACACAACGAAAAATGGGCGTGTCCAATATTTCCTAAGGTACCGAAACCAACTCCGTGAGAAAAGGATATATTTATGTGCCGCTGGTACCCAAACCATCGACGAGATTATATATATATATATATATATATATATATATATATATATATATATATTTATGTGCCGCTGGTACCCAAACCATCGACGAGATGTATATATATATATATATATATATATATATACATCTCGTCGATGGTTTGGTACCAGCGGCACATAAATATATCCTTTCTCACGGAGTTGGTTTCGGTACCTTAGGAAATATTGGACACGCCCATTTTTCGTTGTGTTTTCCTCTGATGAAAGGTTTGGGGACCTCCGGAAATAACGCCCACATATCGTTGGAATATATGAAATAATATCTTCCAGGACCACCAGTATTTCCAGTTTTATTTTTATTCAATTGAGTTACACAGTTACACATTCTTAGTTATTCAAGAATTATGTATAAAATGTATTTCTGCTTTGTTTTGTGTTTAGAGGTTATTTTTATTGCAAGCTTTCGTCATATTTAACTTGTTTGTCAGTAAGTCAAATCTTGCAAGTCAATTTGGCACCACGTCCTTATCCAATCGACTTGAAATTTAGTCGGTGTACATCATTGGGGTGACAATGTTTCACAAGGAAGAAAACAAGATCACGGACAAATGTTGTGATTTGTGGTCCTATACTATTCAAAATCGATATCTAGACGTTTTTGGGGTCAAATATTATGATTTTTATTTCATAATATCACATTTCATTGCAAAGGACAAATTTACTGTGAAGGAAAAATTTTTTAAATTTATACTATTATAAAATTGTAATTGTCTGTTTGTTTGTTTGTTCGGGCATCACGAAAAAAATACTGTACTGATTTCGATGAAACTTTTTTGGAAGCCTATGCTTGGACTTATATATTTATATATTTATATATTATATTTATATATTTATATATTTATATATTTATATATTTATATATTTATATATTTATATATTTATATATTTATATATTTATATATTTATATATTTATATATTTATATATATATATATATATCTTTTTTTTAAATTCCCCTCCAAACCTGAGGTCACGTGATATAAGTCGCAACGGATTTTTTAGTTGTCAGACATGCAGAAACGAACCGCCATCAGAGTTTTTCAGAAAAGTCAATAACAAATTTTTTTCCATATGTAGCCAACTTTATGACGGACACTGTATATATATACATTTTTTTTTTTTTATGTTCTGGTTCCCACGGAAAGGGATATCCTGTAATGTTCAGAGAACATCGTGGGAACCAAGAGAATGGAGGTAGGAGTTGGTGTTCTTCTTAAATTTCTGGAGGTTGTATGCCTCGGGGAACACCTCCCTAGGCAATGAGTTCCAAAGCCTCGCTGTTCGTTGGATGAACGAGTCTTTGGAAAGTGATGTTCTGCAGGTCTCCAAAGTGACCACGAAGGGGTGTGATGACTGAACTTGACGGGTTAGTCTCGAAGAGACTGCCAAAGCAGGAACGATTGTTGATATTTCAGAAGAGCATCGCCCATGAAAATATCTATAAAATAGAGACAAATCGCCAACTTTTCTACGGTGTTCCAGACAAGTGAGCGAGTTTGTAAGCGAGGCATCACCGACGAGACGAATTGCCCTTTGTTGGACAGAATCCAATAGCCTCAGGATATGTTTAGGTGCCGCGCTCCAAATATGGGAACAGTATTCCAGGACAGGTCGGATCTGTGCCTTATAGATTTTTTTTTCCCGAACAGTATTCCAGGAAGGTACCAGTGAATGCTGATAGTAATACCAAGCATCGATATGGATGACTTCAGTGGTATGGTTACTCCTGACAAAGTTATGTTAGGCACAGTGAAATCGGCTTTTCTAGAGAAAAGACATGCTTGTGTTTTGTTTGCATTGAATTCTACCAAGTTATTAGATCCCCACTCGAGAATTGTTGCTAAGTCCATATTTATATTATTAACATTTCTTCCTCGTTCATTTCTGGTTTCACGGGCTGATATAGGGGCCCTGGAAGAGAAAGCGGTATGGAGGGTACTATCATCGGCAAAGCTGTGTACTGGACATGAAGTTGCTTTCAACAGGTCGTTGATGTGAAGTAGAAATAGTGTTGGTGCGAGAATAGATCCTTGCGGAACACCAGCATTTATGAGTAGAGTGTCAGATGAAACTCCATTGACCACTACATGGAGAGACCTGTTTGAGAGAAAACTAGCAAGCAGAGAACACAGCTGAGGGGGCAAGCCATAAGACGGAAGCTTGGCGAGGAGTCCCTGGTGCCAAACTCGATCGAACGCCTTGGAGATATCTAATGCCACAGCTGAAGTTTCTCCATACTTTTCAATAGATAGCTGCCATATATGTGAGACGTAAGCGAGCAGGTCACCAGTTGATCTCTGATGGCGGAAGCCATATTGCCTATCGTTGACAATTCCCGAGTCTTCCAGATATTTCATAAGCTCGATGTTGATGGCTTTTTCCATGACCTTTGAAATGATAGATAGCAGTGCGATAGGTCTGTAGTTGCTAGGTAGGGCCTTTTTGCCTTTCTTAGGGAATGGCTGTACTCTTGCAATTTTCCAATTGGACGGAAATACCCCCAAATTGTAAGAGTGGTTGAACAACTTGCAAAGAACAGGTGTTAGTTCGGGGGCACTTTTTTTGAGAACAATCGGCGGAATTCCGTCAGATCCACAGGCTTTGTTGGTGTTGAGACCCAGCAAAATCTTTCTGATAGTACGTTGGCGAAAGGTGATCTCGGGCATGTGACTGTCAATAGGTGTAATGTTCGGGGGTTGTTTTCCCGATGAATCCAGAGTGGAATTTCCAGCAAATAGGTGCGCAAAGATATTGGCTTTTTCCTGGGCAGTCGTTGCTAGTGTTCCATCTTCTTTGGTTAGAGGAAGAAATGAGCTGGAAGTGAAGTTTCTTCCCACAGCTTTGGCGAAAGACCAAAATGAACGGGATCCGTCAGGACATTCAGCAAGTTTTGATCTTATTTTGGCATTGTGGACATCTTTTGAGCATTCTATTGTCTCTTTGCATATGCCTCTAGCCTCGACATATGCTGCTCTGGTCTCAGGGCCCGGATTTTTCAGCCATCGATGGTATGCTGCCTGTTTCGAAGCCACAGCTCTAGAGCAGTTTCTGTTAAACCAGGTCTTATCGGATGATGTTCTTCTTTCGGTATTCGGTATGTAAGTTTGCATCCCCAACATGATGATTTCAGGAATTGTCTCAGCACATCGTGTTGGATCTACTGAAGAGAAACAAACTCTCTTCCATGGAAACGCTGAGAAAAACATACGAAGACCTTCCCAGTCGGCCGAATTGTAATGCCACATGAGACGGGGTGGTATTGTGCAGCTCGATGGTAAATGGAAAGAGCATGTTGTGGAGATGAGGGTGTGATCAGAGTTTCCAAGTGGGGCACAAACTTCTATTCTATACGGGTCAGGATTGGTGGTGAGGAAAAGATCTAGTGTATTGGCAGACTGGTTGTTGACATCAGGGATGCGGGTTGGTAGCTCGACTAGTTGTTCTAGACCATGAGTGATTGCGAAGGCCTCAGCTTGGCAACCCGCATCATCTGTTTTGTTAGAGAATTTGAGCCAGGCAGCGTTATGTACATTAAATTCTCCCATGATTATGGTTTCAGCTGTTGTATGGTTCTCCTGAATGTAGTCCAGTTTGAGTGATAAAAACTCAAAGAGGTCGTTATATGAAGGTTCATTAGGTGATAGGTAAAGGCAGCAGAGGAACTTAGTCAGTTTGGTATCAGATAGCTAGAACCACATCACATCAAAGTCTTTCGGTTCCAAACTCTCTTCACGCTGGCATGAAAGGTTAGCCTTAGCGTAAAGGCAGACTCCACCTTTGAACCTGAATCGAGAATGGAGTTTGTAACCAGGACAAAGCATATGGACCTTGTTGGTGGACAAGTTTACTTGTGTTTCTGTTAGAGCCAGAATATCCGGTTTTTTCGTCTGTAGGTGATGGTGGACGTCATTGATGTTCTTGTTGAGTCCGCGGATGTTGCAAAAATTAATCTTTTATGTTGAGTCCCCTCGAGTATCTCTCGCCCGGAAATCCGAATGAAGAGGTATTTTGCTTCCGGAGTGTTTTACTCTAGGAGACTTCATCATTATTACTATTAGGATGCACCTGAAAATAAAGGAGGAATTGGGGAAAAGGAAAGAGGGAGACCGGAAAGTATCGACCGAACACTGAAACATGGAATGATCCCTTTCACCGGGCGATGAGACCATCTTCCACCTACGGTTATCCTTTTAGTCGCCTCTTACGACAGGCAGGATTTACCATGGGGCTATTCTAAAGCCGACCCCATACAGTATAGTATATATATATATTAGCATATCCAGCAATTGTCTTTCAAAAATGTTATAAAAAATGCCGGTTTTTGGGAAAATTATTTGAACAATTTTATTGTACTTTCAAATGTAAACAATGTTCTTAAGTTTCAACATTTGAAAGACGACTTTTCCTCAAACTTGAAGGTAATGCGGTGAAACGCCGAAAACAATTCGAATGATAACCCTCAAAATTACTCACACGTGGAGGCAACACAATGTCAGACTGAGCTAAATTATGTTGTTTCCTTAAATTCAAGATTTATTTGCATTTTTCCAAAATTTAAAATTATTATTTTTAGCCTTTTAACACTACAAAAAACACACACAGATTTTATGGTTACATTCTTTTCTATTTAACGTAGACCAATGAGCACAACTTTCCTTTGTCTAATTGCCTCGCTCGCAGGCCCGCTCCATATTTTCACGTTGCGCTCTGCTCCTATGGAACAGCCAGCCGGCAATTTTTATTTCACTTCATGGATTGCGCGTTATTGTCCCATCGTGATAGCAGCTGACCAGTTCTTTCTTCAATAAATCAGCTGAATATTCGTATCTTTTTTTTAATTTGACCAAACTACCCCTCAGCTGACGTGCAATGTCCCTTTGGAGAACCAGCTGATTCAGCTTATTTTGACTGCCATTTTCAAAACAATAAATTCACTTAGTTTCAATCATCTCCGGATAAATGAAAATCACTTCTAGTTTGCAACAATCATGGCGCCGTAGCGTCCGAGTTGAGACGGTGTGACCCGTGGTCTTGTTAGATTACATGAATTCCTAGATCTTGGTGGGTAGGGGGAGTGTTCTTTTCATAAACAAAAAAAAACTAGCGTTATGAAGTCAACTGTGGAATACGTCAGAGCATCGTCTGAGGATGAAATTCTCATTCGGAAGAAGAGCATACCAGGCGGGTAGTTCGAATCATCATCTGCTATTCCAAGGAAAGTTTTCCGATGACAAGAATCTAGCAGAAAGTAAGTAAAATTCCTTCGATGACTTCTTTTTCTCGCCGCCACTGAAGTTATGGAATTGCACGACAACTGATCACAACTTGAAGACTGTAGGAAGAGAACAAGATTGCAAATCCATTCGGGAAATTAGAATATTGGCAAGTTCCAGTCGGATAATTTGGGATTCTTGGAAACAAAGGCGGACCCCCCTAGAAACCTGCTTATTCCTATAAAAGCTACTTCAAAATCAATCAGGGAACAGTTCAGGTTGAGTCCTGGTCCTGACAACATAACCTGCTATGGAATTATATTCAGACTGGGAAGAAGAGGACGGAACCAAAATGGAATCTACAAGTTCCACACAATTATCTTCGGGAAGCCCAGGTCTGTAACGGATAGAATGATAACTACAATCAATTTTTATTGCCATCCAGAGTTTTGAACTAATTTCCTTTATTCGACCGAAAACTTTAATATCAATTCTGTATCACTAACAAGTCAACTCAGTTAAATTATGGGGTCAGCATTTTCGGCCACGATTAGTCTGTGTCTTAATTATAATATCGAGTAAAATGAGATATTTTCAGCACAACTGTGAAATAGTGGAACTGAATATGTTTATCATAGTCCCATTGTTGATTTTTGACATAAATTAATAAATCCCGGATCTACCACTTGGGCCAACATTAGTAACACTAAAGAGTGACCATGGAATTCTCGGTTCTACAAAGCTCAACACTAAAGAGTCCCTTGTTCCACCACCCGGCCAACCTATTAACGTAAAAAGAGTGACCGTGGAAAGTAACGGGTTTGTGGGTACGGGTGCACCCAAAAGGGTTCCTGTCTATCAGCGGATGAGGTCCCTGCAAACTCCCTGATGTGTGGCGAGGTGAATATATCAGTAGACTATTCACACACGTTGTCGGGACTAAATTCTATCAGAATTTCTGGGTAAGATATCAGACTAATGAATTTTCAAACAGTCTCACGAATTTGCATTTTGAATACCTTAATAAACAACAGTCTGTCCTTCTGGACTTCAAAGAATATTGTGAAGTTAGGAAAATTTAAATTTGACAATAGTTCCTGGTTTGAATCTAGAATATTTAATTTGTGGAATATATCTATGTCATATCAGTTGAAGCCTATCAGTATCACTAAATCTTCAACTTATATTGGTCTAGAATTGGTTTTCAGTACTTGACCGTGGCTCATCGTGACAATTCAACAGCTAAATTGAGAAATGTTGAAATGAGTATGTTGTAGTGTAGTTACTCTATGCTAAGTCATGGATCCCGGCTTTATGCATATATCAAAACTCTAAATATAAATAGAACGTACTGTAAAGAGTGGCCGGGGATGGTGATGGGTTGTCTAGTAAGTGTGCAAACAAAACAATCTCCGACCGGTCACTAGGTCAATTGAGTCTAGCAACTCCTTGATTGCGTGCCGACAATGGCGATGACAGATCCATGAATATACCCGTGGAATATACCGGCAAGGTATTTTGGGTATTTCAAACAATTTCACAAATACAGATATATTCCTGTCACTTGTTTATATAGTCCAAATTTCAGCCTTTCAGAAACACTTTACATAGTAGTATCAAATTAGATTCGAAACCAGAGACAATTTCCTATTAAGCGGAACTCTTATAACTTTCAATATTGTCTTGTGAAAAATGTGAATACAATCGTTGAATTGTTGAGCGGTAAATAGGGACCGTTGCTGTTAACTGCGGTAAGATGTCGGCAGCGGCACACCGATGTCGGTAGATAATTGGAATGATATCAGTTTTGCCGCTTTGGCTGAACATACGCATACTTATTATGGATGTTTTGAATTTGGCCAGAAATTACCCGTTAAAGATTTGCGATAATCGCGCCGATGTTGTTTTGACACAATATGTGGCACTACGCGCCGTACCGCTGCGACCTCTGTAATGAAATTGCAACTTTGGCATTACTGACTATCACGTTGGCAGTTGGCCCTACTGCTGATTTCGTGTAGGTTGTCAAATCGGGTATTTTCTATTTTGTCTGGTCATTGTGGTATATGGTCATGAAAAATAATCACAGTGGCGATTATTTTTTCAGATTTGTGTGTTGTTATTCTATCTATTCGGTGAAATATTTTTCCAGGACAGTTTAGAATGCAATATCTGGGAAATATGGATGATAATCTTGGAAACCATTTGAGAAACAATAAAAATGGTTGAAATGGAGGAAAAGTTGTCTGTTCAGGTGAATAGGAACAATCTGGCTCTACAATTTCAGAAATACTCTACAATGAGTGGCTTCAGAGAGTGAAAACAGTGGATTATATATATCTAGTTCATGAATCAGTCGACTCTGAATGTTTGCTGCATTTATTGTGTATAATTATGACCTATCTCCATTGAAGTTTCACTGTTTTCGAAGATATAATGGTAGATTGTTCTTAGGCGCTTATATTGGCCATTTTGTTTTCATTGAAACCGTCTTATGCTCATTGCCTTTCAAGATACCCTATACTTCCATGTACTGCATTTTGAATTGGATCATTGTATTTGCATGGATCATTGATGAAATCCCAACAGTGGAATGACTCGGTTGATAAGTGGGATACCCGCAATCGCACCATAATCTGTACCATGCAATATCAGTTCATCTCAGCTCTGTCTATCCGCTGAAGTCCCGCTATGTAATGAAGCGGGTGGTAGTCTGGAGGCCTACTGATGGCCGTCGCGACACCGGCTAGCCGGGCCGGAGACGTATCATGATTATAGCCCGCTTATGTTGACTGTCGGCTGTTTTTAAAGTGCCTTTAGAGGCCCACGCGTAACATGTTTGCTGGGATGTATTTATTTACCCTTCGTCTTTTATTTCTCTTCAGCTGAACAGAACTTTGTATCCTGAATAACAAAAAAATAGATATACACAACGTGGGAAAAATTGAGGGGCTATCCTTCCGAGGGTATATCTATATAAGGCTGTGTGCCAACAAAAAAAAATTGCTATACTAGGCTGTGTGCCGAAAACAAACAAGTTATCTTCTGATAGCAGATGGATTGCAGATCCTGCTACCTGAGAAGTGTTGCTGACTGTCTAGATGATCACAACGAAAAGAAGGATATAGAAAAAAAGGAAGGTTGAAGAAAAAAAGGAAGGTTACCAGAAAATATATCAATCATATATGACCGGGATGGGTTCGGTTACAGAGTGTCCCACCTAGCGGACCAGCTGACTGGCGTGCTACGTTTTCTACTATCCTAAACAACATATTTACTATAATGACCAACGATTTTGTGACACTGCCTCCCGGACTAAAAGCAATTTGGATCGAGATCAGGTCGATTTTCAATCTTGACTGTAATCTTACTGTCAATGTCAGGAATACGTTATCCGATGCAAAACACCAGAGTGCAGATGCACGGTTTAGGAAATCATCCAATTTCTCGAATTGTCTACCTGTTCGACATATACATGCTGATGTCTCATTGAAAACAGATCACAAACCCTACGTGTGCTCCGACGTTTACACTGAATGATGGTTAGGAAGAGCAAATCGCTTGATTTACAGAGTGTCACTCGTATTCATCGCCGGCGTTCCCATAAATGGGGAATCAATCATTCATTTATTCTCAGAATATAATGATTGGTGATTGATGTGTTTTTTTGTTTCCATATTCTTTCTCTTTGTACACCGGTTGGCAATCAGTGTGGCACAGTACGATATCTCCCTTATTTCGGAGAGCTAAGAAATTTCTTCTGAGGAGGAAGGTCATGAGGCAACTCAGCGCACATATTTTTGAATTATTTCGAAGTACATGAATTGCTTTGTGTATACAAGGTGAACCAAATATTTGCTCATTCCGAAGAATGCCTTGTATGTATTGTATATATATTTTACGTTTCACTTTTGATCATTATGTATCAGGTTTTCCAATTCTAAAATTTACCGTTTTTGAGTAATTTTTATTATGTACCAATTTTTTAAGTTTGCACTCATGGTTTTCAAATTGCACTACGATTACAATTCAGGAGCAGAAGCGTTTGAATTCATTCACACTCTGTGCTAACATATGGAGCCTATGCAATAAGAATGCCAAATTCCATAAATATTTTTGAACCAATCGAATGGCCTGAAATTCTTCAGGCACCACCAGTCAAATCTGTTTCATAGTGACTATTTCCGCTTATTCTATTTTTAGTCAATCAAATAGCCAAAGTTTCAAACAGAGAACCAATCAGATCAATTTTATAGTGATAAAATATTTTATCCCTGTTTTATACTGACAATTCAACTCATGTATAAAAAATCGCATATGCCACAGTGCAATTTTCAGTTTGACAGCAGCAAAAGTTAGCTGCAACTTTCACAGCGACAAATGCACTAGTGGTTTTTTCACTTATTCATTTGTTTATCAATTATCGCGATGTTGGTTGCCAAAATAAATAAAGTTGGCATTGATAAGTTTCTAAATTTCTTATTAATTAAATTGTCCTGCCGAATTACACTCGATGTTTGTATTGATATCGGGTAAATTTGTGTTGTTCATATATTCTAAACTGTTTCCTTTAGCAATTTGACTCAAAAAATTGTCAACCTAAAAACGCCCCACCTTCGGTGTCGCGTTTTTAATAGTTGACAGTTTTTCTCGTCCAATTGCTAGGCAACAGTTTTTCATTAAACAACCCAAATTTACCCGATAAAATACAAACCTCTTGTGCAATTATAAGCAGGGCCGGATTGAAAGATGTGGAGGTAGTGGAGACCCCTAATTATTTTTTAAACAAGTTTTGGAACGGAGTTCCTTATCGCGCGTTGCGGAAGGGGGCTAGACGGAATAAATTAAGACCAAAAGTTGTAACGACACTTTTTGCTATAGTGGTAAGCCGTGTGGCGTGCGCGTGTTTCTCTGTCTGTCTCTCTCTCTCTCATGAAAGCAAGTCAGTTATTTTCGTTTCGTCTTTCTATTTCGCATTGAACAGTGTGGTGTCGCGACGATTATTTTTGTTGAGTGTATTCAGGTTTTTTGTACATAATAAATAATAACAATAATGAATCCTGACAGTGTTTCTGCACAAGTTCCGGATATTGCTGATGGAGTTAGGTAAGTAGAGATTTTATACAGACAATAATAAATGCTTATGTATTTTTAGCAAGTACACATTATAACCTCTCTTTACTATTGTGCTAACCAAGTCATACGCGTTATTGTGTGTTTAGCAAGTGTACGCGTCATAACTTTGATGAATTTAAAAGCAAATTATATTTTTATATTACAATATCAATGCGTATGTACTAAAATTGAGCCTACTGATTGATTTTATATCACATTATATTTGTTAATAATAGAAAAAATATTATTATAACCTAAAAAAAAAATACAATTCCTTCACTAATTAATCGAAAGGAACTTCGTTCCATCCGGGTGTCCCTTGACACCTCTCAACTTTTTTTTTTAAATTTATTTCGGAACAAATCAAATTATTTCGTCACGAGCATATGTAGGTATAATAAAATACAAGAAATAAATTAAATTACAGCGTAAACAAAGGGATTCTTGCGAGCTATTTTCGACGAAAAATCATTGATGATTTCGGTCAAATCCAGCATCCGGAGAAAATCATTCTCAATGCTAAGAAGCAATAACTTTGATAGGCGGCTTTGTCTCATCGTAATTCGCCTATTTTTTTCATTTTGGAAAACGAGCGCTTTCCAGTGCAATTTGACATCATCACATTCTCAGTTGTAATATCACAAGAGAGTGAAAATAATTCGACAGATTTTCGACAACTTGTTGCCAGGCAATAGACAAGAGAGACCAACTGGCTCGAGTGGCTATTGCCATCAAGTCTGAGAAAGAAATCTAGATAATTATTTTCTACTATATCGAACTCTCGTGTGGTATTCTTTAGATTATTTTTTGATGTTACGATCATAAACACATTTCCTTTGCAAAATTATATAATGAACTAAACCGGTTTTGATTCATTTCACACTTTTCATGCGAATTGATGACAGACGTCAAATTAAAGATATAGGTTGTAAGATAATGAGAACAAAATACCTCAAATGATTCCAGCGACAATTTCCTAGGTAGAATATTCCCACTATTGATTGGCCAAAACGTATATGAATTATTTGAATTGAACGTTTCCATTGGTTTCTAGCAATGTCAAAAAATAATCACTATAATTTCAATTTTTGAGAATGTAGCTCTGAAATTTTGGTTTTCAAAAATTTGATAGTAGAACATCTTTGATAGATAGATAGATAGTCCTTTTCAGAAGGATTTACATTTGTTGCGGAATGTCATCCTTCTCTTAGACTCACACTTTCAGATTTCGGGGATTTCTCTGTTACAAGCGCGCCACTCAGCGGACACTTGTCAACGCCAATGAATAGAAGAAACAGGTGTAGACAGGCAAAGTGTTTGTAGAATCGGCAGAAAAATAGTCAACAGAATTTGAACTTTTGGTCTATTATGGAATGCGCACAGGGCTCTTATAAATAATTTGATGCAATCATATTCATAAATTGAAATATTATTTTCTTTTGCTCATGATTATTGAATTTCATTGTGTATCTAGATCGCTTGTGTCATTCGAAGAATACATCGACAGAAAATCCTTCATTTAATAAAAAAAATGTATATTTTTTTCAAATTCAATTGTTCTTGTTTTTACAGCTAATTTCGATACGATATAATATTTTGTATGATAGTATGATGTTTTACTTGGTGATTGTTTCTCTCATATACACATGATTCATCAGATCGAAGATTAATATTAACCATGGATTTTGACAAGAATACGAAACATGTTTTTGAATGTTCAAACGAAAAATGAGAGGAGAAAGTGGGAGAACTGCTCGTTCGTTGTCAGATTGTTTATATATAATTTTGCATATTCTTCGGTATTTGTTAGGAAATTTTACCTAAAAATTTATATTGTGGAGGCCCCCCTCTTGTGAAGGCCCTGGAGCTGCAGCCCCGTTTGCCCCCCTCTTAAGTGATAAAACCACCTGTAGATTAGATATTGTTTTGAGATGAAACTACATTTAGTCCTGTCAGAAATAAATGTCAATGCATTCAATTTCTATGAAGGGGAAATATAAAACGCAAAATTGATGGAATAAAGGATTTCAAACTCACTACATACAGTGATTTGATATTTGACTTCAAATATAGCCTTTTTCTGCTCCCGTATTATAATACTCGAATTAAATGTCTGCTACCGATTCATTCATATTGTCCATTTTAACACGGATTTTCAATTTTTGGCCAATAAAAAAACGTACTTTTCATTATGAAACGAATTTTCGGCCAATAGAAACACGTACTTGGGGATTATCAAGTGGTATCTACATACTTGTTTGACATTTAATTTTGATTGACATTCAATCACAACGCGTCAAAAGTACTTATAAGTATGCCGAGCAGTGAAGAATTTTCTTGTACAAAACCAGAAATTCTTGTTTTTATTTTATTATTTGTTGATCGTAAAAAATAGTGTGTGCAACGATCATGTAATGGCAATTAATACACTCGCACACGGCTCACGACACTCGCCTTCGGCTCGTGTCTTAACTTACCTCGTGCTCATGTATTAAGAGCTATCATTACATGATCGTTGCATAATATACTATTTTCTGCATGTTAGAAAGCCTCAGTTTTTCAAGTAAGGCAATTAATAACTTGATTGTGTCATCTTCAGTATATCAATAAAAGTCCTCGTAGAGAAGTGGTTAGCATGTTAGTCCATGGAACTTTTTTTTTAAACCGATTCCAGATACAAACATATTTGATCTGATAGTGAAAACTTTATATATATATATATATATATATATATATATATATATATATATATATATATATATGTATATATATTGTTATAGTTTGATGAATTGAATAATTATAATTTTTTTATTCAATTTTGCTTTCAAATATTATTTTTGCACCTCGTTGAATAATGAATGAAGCTAATATTTTTCGTTATTCTTTGAGAGCCAAATTTATATGATATAAATAGATATTTCTGCCCCTGTAATAATAATTGCCAGCGAACGTCACTGTTCTCTCGTCACGCTACCAACAATTATTATTTTTCCTTGCCACGGCTAGACAACAGCTGGTACGCTCTTTTCTCAAAAGGTGGCCGGTTCAAAGCAATAGATATACTGCCACTGGTGACTAACTTCAGTTTATTGAATGATCTTTGTTATGTTAGTTGATCATTGTGAGAAAATAAACAACCAAATATCAAAAACAATTATCTCCTTTATTCAGGAAGACTTAAAATTACCTGGCCTACGAGAAATAACTTATACTAGAGTGAATCAAACAAATATTCACGAATAATAATGATAAATCAGATCATGGATAGATAAACAGAACCTCACTTTTCGTGAATGTAAAATTTTCTGTTATTGTTCAAAGTAAAGTGAAATAGCGTTCTTCGAATGTGCAATTGGTTATTTGTGAAATAGTTCTGGACCGGAAATACACTATGAAAGTTTTTATACCTGTTTGGAACTGTTGGTGTTCAAACTATACCATAAAACAGGATGTCTCCTCTCTTCATTCGCTGTCAGGACTGCAATACCAGTATCAGGAACGATATAGATGTGGAAATCAGCATCAGGATTCGTGGTTATATTATATCATTAAGGTAATATTTGTTTTTGTTTCCAAAATGATGGAATTATTCCATATTTTTATTAATAAAAATTTGTGCATGCTGTCTGCTTGGAAATATTTTTTCATCTTCCTCGAGGCTTTGTTTTTTTGTCGCTTAGATACATCTTTTTCCTGTTGTTTTCCTATTTGAATTTTTGAATTCGCGCACTAAATTTCCACTTTTCACTGTTTATATTTATCTTACTCCATTTATATATCGAACTATTTTTCCATACTTATTACTATTTACAAATTCTAATAATAATTGCTTATGATACCCTCTCGTTGCTATTCTCTCACAATTTCTAACTTTTCACCTGACCATCTATTCTCTGATTGGCTATCTTTCATGAAGACGTTTGCTGTTCTCTCATTGGCTACTTTTAGTTAGCTACAATTTCATGTACAGTGTGCTTCAAGTTTATAAATGTGTTGATTTCCTTTTATTCTTGCAAATTTTGTAAAATTTAGACTTTTAGTTGTCTTTTGAACAATTATGGGTTATGATAATTTTGACAGTGTATACAATTGATCGTTTTATCGTACTTTGACATTTTGTATCTATCCATATTATACAAAGGCTTATAAATAAATAGAACTTCAAAAGTTATTCAAAAAAATCTCTTGGAACTAATAACTAATCAATAATTATTCTTTTTTGTGGTTTATTTCTTTTCAAAATATTTAACTGGTTTTTCATAACATAACATATATATATATATATATATATATATATATATATATATATATATATATATATATCAGGTTTTTGGTTGAGTTTAAGAGCAGTGAATGATCATTGTGAATGAATAAATCTGTAAAACGAAGAATTCAGAAACGGTAATTATTCGGACGCCATTCCTTCGATTTGGATCGAGAATAATTGTATCTTTCCCCGTTGAAAATTATAATATAACATTAATTCTAGCAATTTTAACCAATTTTGAATGTGATTCCCTAAATTTTCTCATCCAATATCATTCGTGATAGTGGTTTTTTTCGCATTTTTTTTTAATTTCCCTCAAGCATTTTGCCTCTAGGAAATTTAACTCGGGCAATTTGCGGCCCTAATATCAATCAGATGATAAGACCGCAAATTGCACCCAGTAAAGTTTCCAGGCAAAATACTTTAAAAAAAAGGGTGATAAAACCTCTAGCACTTATGTTATTACCCTCAATAAATGTTTCTCGCTGTTTTATACTGATAAATGCACAGTAGCTCCTATCAGAATCATATGTCAACACATTCAAAGGAAGTGGAAATGTGATTTGATATTCAAAATTCAAATATACCTTTTGTCCTGCCAAATGAACCAAGGGTCTCAAGTGAGTCGATTAATGATTCAGAAAGGGGCAAACATGTAGGTAGTTGCGATCTGATCTAGTGGATGGCATCTGCATACTACGCAAGCGGTTCGGGTCCAAACCCGTTATTGTAGATTTTTTGTCATTTTTGCTGAAAAAAAAACATATTTTATTTAATAGTGGAAAATTCACCCTCCTATTTCTCCTTGTTTCTCCAGCTATATTTCTGAAATTTGGAATATTGAATATGCCCACCTTCCGGTTTTTCCGCAAATAACATCAACTTTCGATTTTCAAATGGGACACCCTGTATATGTATATTATTACATTTTTGAAATCTTGGTTATTATCTGAATCCAATGATACCTTATAGTTGATATTTCATTTGTCAGAAAATCCATTTTATTTTTCGATCCGGTGAGCCATGAACTCCCTAACATTATTCCAAATAATCAAAATAATGCTACACTATCGCATTTTCGATTAAAATAGTATTGTGGTTCGAAATACGTATCAAAAAAGTAAAACAAAACGTTTTTTCACTCGAAACTCTAGTTTTTCAAATGGTATCATAATGGTACTATGACGTCATTCGAAAGTACCGTCGATGGGGTATCAATCCATATTGAATTTTTTTGTGTATAACCAATACGAACACAATAATGTAGTTGAAAAAAGTTTAAGTATCTTCTCAGTTCAATAACAAAAATTTATCGAGGTGGCTGTGGAACACAAATCACATTTTGACGTTTCGATAACTGTAATGAAGAATGTCACTGGGTCTGTTAAATGATTTGAAACTTTATGACCGTATAGCCTGAATGTTTAGAAATACACATGTATTTGTTTCATTTCAATCAAGCGAGTAGTGTTGAAGTTACGACAATTTCAGTTTCCGATCTATTCAAATATTTCGCGTGAGCGCGCCATGCTTGCGTGACGTCATTCCACAACACAACGTTCTCACCGTACACTCAATCATTGCTTTGCTATCGGATGTTCGACCACAATAGCGTTTTTCACTTAAGTTTTTATGTGAATCAGTGTTACAATAGTGTTAAAAGTATAATATTAGATATGGATAACGGTTTTGAAAAAAGGACAATCTGATATCTTGCCTGAAATAGACGGGTTAATGGTTGCCCACTATTTTTCGAATAACTCCGATTTCTTGGCCGCCGAGATGCGAGGAGTGGAAATGCAAAAGTAAGTATTACTTAATAACATATTACTTTTCATCATAAATCTTTTGATCCCTATAAGTACATATTTCTCAATACTAGTGTTTTATAAATGTACGTCATACGTCATATTGATACTATGAACATCTTACTTGACATTAAGTGCCTGAGAAGGAAGAATGCCTACATAGTTTCATGACTTACATTTTGTATTTTTTTAATATGTAATGTAACAAAAAATTAACATAGTAAACCTAACCTGAACATTATGTACCAGAGGTACAAAACTTTTTAAAATTTGAATTTGAAATATTTTTTTCAAAAGTAAGTTATTATTAGGATGCACGCGACTACACCTATTAAATATCATTAAGCTAAAATGAAAAACCCCTCATATTAATTTCCTCTCTAATGTGATCGTGGATAAGTGAGTTTTATGTATTTTAGGTAAATATAAAGGTACCCTACACATGCACTCCGAATATGGGGAAAAAACTTTTATTACGTGTTTTTGCCTCCTGAACACGAATTCGGCGGTCTCATACCGTTCCCGAGTTAGAGAACTTTAAAAAAAAATTACCTCATTTTCAAGCACCGTTTTCTCGCACAAAAATCACTCAAAATGCCTCCTTCTCCTCAACAGCATAAACAATACACCTTAAATCACTTATATTCGGCACAACTTTGCACAAAATATCGTCGTTTTTATCGAAAAAATCCTCCTTCTTACACTGTTTCAAATAAAGAAATGTTACACTTTGACAGATGGAATTTAGTAACTTTGCCTTATTTTCCATGTTGGTAATAAATGAATCACCGCCCACAACAATTGCACACATAAATGAAGGGGAAACTATTGCTCACATTTGAATTCGAAAAGTTGGCGGGGATTAATTTAACACCAACATGAAGAATAAGACAAAGTTACTAAATTCCATCTGTCAAAGTATGACATTTCTCCATTTGAGCTGTGTAAGAAGGAGGATTTTCGATAACGACATATTTGTGCAAAGTGTCAAAATAATGATTTAGGAGTATTGATTAATGCTGAGTGAAAAAGAGGCATTGTGGTGATTTTGTCAACTGCTTGAAATGAAGTAATTTTTAAAGTTTACTCGGAACGGTATAGATTCCCATTCGTGTTCAGGGGCAAACACGTAAAAGTTTTTCCTATATTCAGAGTGCATGTGTAGAGTAACTTTATATTTACCGTATTTTATTCTTTATATATTAGATCAACTTTTGTTTATTTTATTTTAGATTGGCTAGAAAGAGCTTCGGCGACGGCGCTATTGAATATGTAAAAGTTAAAAGAGATATTTGTACAGTGAAATGCCGAATCACCCCAGAACATCATGATTTGCATCCATTTCTTTCGACTTTTAGGTTCGAAAGCAACAATAAAAAACAACTTTTCGGGTGCATTAGTAGTTTTATTTAAACACTTCGGCACAATACACGATTTTCTAGTTTCTGGATTCGACATTTTTATCAATTTTCGACGCAAACTCCATACACACAGCTCGGAAGCAGAGCACTCACTAAACGACCGTTGTACAGTGACGTCACAGCGGTCATGACTCCGCGTCGTCGCACGCCTAGCTAAACAATTAAATATCTCGAAAACTATAAGACGTATAAAAAAAAATTTTTACCATATTTTTTAATTTTTAATAGAGTTTATTGTAAGGTAAAAATAGAAATGGTGATATTCTTCATTGTCAGTTAGTAACTGAATGCATAATTGAATTGATCGCTTTGATAATAGAAATAAGTTGAGAATTCCACCAGTTTATAACAGCAACGAAAAAGTAGATATGCTGTTAATTTATGGGGAATGTCAGCAAAATGCAGTTGTTCCTGTTGAGGAACAGCTGTTGAGCTGTACTCGGAAAGATACCACGAACGACAGTGTACGGCTCGAAACTACTTCGAGCGTCTTGAAGAGCAGTTCAGAAGAGAGCCTGATAATAATGTTGGTAATGAAGATAATAATGTTTCTGAAGATATGGAGATCAATAATGTTCTCATGAGAGTGAAAATCTATGAAACAGCATCTCTCAGGGAGATCGCTTCCGAATTGGATACCAGCCGTGGAAGTGTCAGAAGAATTTTGATAAAATATAAAATATAAGTATCGATCTTATAAATTAATGAACATTTGTACGAATACGATAGTATAAGAAGGGTGGAATATTGCAGGTGGATACTACGCAATAATGTACAGCCTAATAATGAGTTTCTGAAAACAAAATTGTATTCTCCGATGAGTCGAGATTCACCAATCTTGGTTTATTTAACAAACAAAATAATCGACATTGGACGCAAGAGAATCAGCATTAATTTAGGCCCGGGAATTTTAAAGAACGTTTTGGGTTTAACGTATGATAGATCGAATAATTGGTCCCATAATATTTAAAGGACCTTTGAATGGTGATAGATACCTATACGTTTCCTCGAAATGAAATTGAATCTGGAAAATCGACTGTTTTTTCGGCAGGATGGTGCACCTCCGCACAATAGTAGGATAGTGACAGATCACCTTCGTGACCGATTTGGGGAAATATTGATCGGAACACGTGGTCCTGTTAGGTGGCCTGCAAGATCACCTGATTTAATCCCCTTAGATTTTTTTATTCGGGGTCACTTGAGAAATATCTTTTACAAAATATGCCCTACGACCCGCGATGACCTAGAATTACGAATGAGACAAGCCATTCAAAGTATAACGCCTTAACAATTGAACAATGCTATTCGAAATACTGCGAAACGAGTTCGAAAATGTTTGGATATCGATGGTGAACATTTCAAATAGCTATATTAGATTTCTGTTTCTTTAATTTTGTTTCGTCATTATTTAAATTTCGAGAGAATACCTAATTGTTATTTCTTTGATTACATTGCCATTCGAACCTAGGCTTTGAGCCTTCGAGCTTTTGGAGCTCTATCGGTTGGATAAAATATTGACCAGATCTCCGTAAAATAACTCATTTCTATCATCAATGCGATCAATTCAATAATGTATTGAGTGACCAACTGACAATTACAGATTATCGGAACGTCAAAATGTGATTTGTGTTCCATAGCCAGATAAATTATTGTTATTGAATCGAGAAGATACTTAATTTTTTTTCAACCACATTAATGTGTTCGTATTGGTTGTACACAAAAAGAGTTGATATGGATGGATACCCCATCGATGGTATTTTCGAATGACGTCAGAGTACCATTATGGTACCATTTGAAGAAATGAAGTTTCAAGTAAAAAAACGTTTTGTTTTACTTTTTTGACACGTATTCCGAACTACAATATTTTTAAATCGAAAATGCGATAGTGTAGCATTATTTTGATTATTTGGAATAAATTTACCGAAAAATAAAATGGGTGTTCTGACAAATCAAACATCAACTATGAGGTATCATTGGATTCAAATAATTACGAGGATTTCAAATCAGAATGATATGCAGGGTATCCCATTTGAAAAACCAAATTTGTCAAAAAGTGCCGTCTGGTGGACATATTCATTGTTTCAAATTTCAGAAATGAAGCTAGAGAAACAAAGGAGAAAAGGAGGTGTACCATATCTGTGTCACATGGTATATATATTTCAGTGAGTGGTGAGTGGTGGTGAGTAGTTGATATATTACAGTCATGGAAAAATCTCTTTACATAATATTTTATTCCAAATAATGCTAAATAATGTTCTTTTTGATCTTATTGATTATCTAAATAATAATTCTGATGAACAATCACTCCATGATTTCACCTATTTGCACGACCATGACGATAGTTTTTTCCTACTAGTATGTGGAAAAGTACACTTTGTCGTTTGGAAAGAAGCAATTGTTCGCTCTAGTACAGTAAAGTATTATTCCGCATTAGTTCGGAAACAGTATATTAGACAACATGGTTTGAAAACGACTCTTGGCACATGAGCGCGAGACAAATTGGTGGACTGAGCCGAAGGCAAGGTGCACAAGGCGAGCGAGTGTGCAAAGTGGTTTTCAAGAGAGTTTTTTACGATAATTTTCATTGCGGAAAGAAACCACACATATCTCATTTTTCTTTGTAAAACTTGTTTTTATTAGGAAAACTGCTGAAACCAATTGAAAAAATTGAAAATCAATATTTATGGTAACATTGGAGCATTCCTTCGAAATTGCGCCAGGGAAAGCAGTATCATTCTGCACCTTATTTTCTGTAATGGAGAATATTTTAGGTAGCGCGTTATCGGTACAGTTCTCCAAAGCATAGTCGACGTTTTTCTGTTGCATCCCGACAGACGCTTCTTGTTCTGGTTCCATGAGAGCAGAAGACATTGATGACTCTATCTTTTTTAAAACTTTCATTTTATTTTTCAAAGGGTCATCAACATATATATCTGCAACTGTACTGGATTCCCACCTTCCATGTCGTTTGAGGGCTAGCAGATTCGTTGGCAGCAGTTAGGAACTTATGAGGCTTGCTCTTTGCTGAATTCCCGCAGGATCCGACATTTTCTTCAACAAACTTTGGAAACAACCATTTTTTTAAGTATCCAATCAACAAAACAATAGAGCCGTGACGGTTACCAATTTGAAACATCGCAGAATTTCAAAGTTGTTAGACCACAAAAAAAAATCACAGCTAAGAGAGATGAGTGCGCAAAGATGACATATCTGTGCGCAACGCGTTTTGCACACGCCGTGTGCATAACACTTTGATATGTCATTTTTGCGCACGCATCTTTTATTCACTGTGATGTTTTTTTGGTTCTCTCCTAACAACTTCAAAATTCTGCAATGTTTCAAGTTGGCTGAGTTCCATAGCAACGTTCACGGTCTATTATTCCGTTGATGGATACTTCTAAAAAATTGTTGTTTCCAAAGTTTGTTGAAGAAAATGTCGGATTCTGCGGAAATTCTGCCAGGAGCAAGCCTCATTAGTTCCGAAATGCTGCCAACAGAATCGAGAGGCAGGTATGAAGCTGAGTTGAAACGATTTATCGATTGGAGACTGGCCAATAATGTCGAAACCTTCTCGGAAAATGCAGTGATGGTATATTTTGAAGAACTATAGAAATATAAACTCTAGACATTGTGGATGAATTATTCGATGCTTGAATCAACGTTAAGTGCAAATCCCAACATAGATCTTGGAAGCTATAGAAAGTTACGAGCGTTAATCAAACGAAAATCCGAAAACTACGTCCCGAATCCTCACAGAAGACGATTTTTGCCAGTTTTTGACGACAGCATCAGACGATAAATATTTAATTATCAAGGCGGTGGTTGCAGTTGGACTCTCTGGAGCATGTGGAAGAGAGAAATTATGTTATCTCAAAGTAGAAGACAACAAAGATTCCGGCAGTGCTATGTTGATCAAACTGAAGGATACAAAAACGAAGATACCAAGGTCCTTTACAGTTTCAGGAAACCTCCACACCGTCCTGGAGAAGTATTGTGCTCTTCGCCCTCCCAATCTGAAGACAGGCAGGATTTTTTGAACTATCAAAACGAAAATGGACAAGCCAAAACATTGGCATAAAAAAAATTGGGAACATGGCTAGGTGAATTGCCAAGTTTTTGATGTTAGAGAATCCAGAATCTTACACGGGACACTGTCTTCGGCGTTCATCGGCCACAATGTTAATTCTGGCTCAGATCTGATAGCCCTCAAACGACATGGAGGGTGATAATCCAGTAGAGTTGCAGAGGGCTACGTTGATGACTCTTTGAGAAATCAAATGGAAGTTTGAAAAAAGATATAGTCGTCAGTGTCTTCTGCTCTCATGGAACCAAAACAAGGATCGTCTGCTGGGATGCAAAAGGAAAACGACGACTATGCTCTGGAGAACTGTACTGATAACGCGTCACCTTGAATATTTTCCATTGTAGAAAAGAAGGTGCAGAATAATACTCCTTTTCCTGCCGTAATTTTGATAGAACGCCTCAATGTTACCATAAATATTAAATACTAGTTTTTTGATTAGTTTTCGCAGTCTTCTTGATAAAAGCAAGTTTTACAAAAAAAAAAAAGATTTGTATGGTTTCTATTTGCAGTCGTATGGAAAGTCTCGTAAATAACTCGTTTGAAAACCCTTTGCACACTCGCTCGACTTGTGGACCTCGCCTTCGGCTCATCCACCAATTTGTCACGCTCGTGTGCAAATTGTCGTTTTCAAACCTTGTTGTTTAATATACTATTCCGTACGATTTCCAAATACTCAGGATTATTCAAACGTTAATGCAAATTTTGTCCCCATATCACGTCACTGTATGTGGAACTCCTTGACCGATCACAAAACGGTGGTACTCAAGTTCTTAGACAATTTCTTTTTTCGGTGAAACTATTGTGATTGAGTTGTATTGCTCATACGGATATATTTGAATGACTGCAAAATAGTCTGATGTGTCATTGAAGCAACATGTCAAACTGAGCTCAAGAAGGTATATCGTTCGAATTGTATTGGTTCAGAGATATTCTGAAAATTTTGTAAGATTCAGTGGACTTCCTATATTCTTCAACTGTTGCGTATAACTTTTCGATTGGTTAGCGTGACAAGTGCCTCCATCTGAGATACATGGTACATAGAATTTGGTAATTAATAGCGATTGTTAACAACAAAGCAGAATTGAGGTACCCTAGATATATTCAAATTCAATCTTCAATTTGATATGAAAAATGAACAACTCAGAAGATTCATCAAGTGGCATTTTATCAAAAATTTTGGAGGCTGCCGATCATATAAGTAGCCAGTTAGTTCCAGAAAAGTCTCACTTGCGTTACGAGAAAAAAAAAAATCAACATTTGAGTTGTGGTGAAAGGGTGGAAATATACTATCACTGAAAGGAGAGGTCTTTATAGGATACTTTCACACTAATCAAGAAATCTTTGCCCGTCAACCTAGTGATCGAAGTACTCCATGATTTAACTTATTGAAAAATTGCAAAAAGACATCGATATAAGCTAAGTTATGAAACCTCGCAAAGTGCCAAAAAGAAGCATTATATTCGAGTTGTATATATGATTTTTTCCAATACTTTGGTTTTTCAATATAAAAATGGAAATACCCTTTATTATTGACGTTTTGAAAGTAAACGTCCAATTTGTATTGTTTTGGCAGTGACAGTGACATATGAGAATGATGGGTATTGTGTATTACCTGTATTTAAACAATGTAGATCTGTAATATTTTGCACACCGTGCAGAATTTTTTTTGCATTCTATTTAAAAGTAGCCTACTTTTGACATTTAAATGTTCTCAAAAATGACACATGTTTGACGTCAGTATTGGAAACAATTTTTATCTGATGATCCGGACAACGCCTTCCTCTTGATGAAGGTGGCTACCATTTTAGGAATTGCTGGTGCCTGCCGTCGCGAAGAATTGATGAATATGAGAATGAACGATATTGGTCGTCAGCCACAATGTTGATCGACTTTGGGGCCAACAACATCACCAACATTGAAAGGCATGGTGGATGGAAATCTTCGTTTGTGGCAGGATGATACATCGTGAATTCGCTCGAAAATAAGAAGAAGATTGCTCATCATATTCTAAAAAAACGTTCAAACACTCCAATACCAAACTTCAGCTTTCCATTGACATCAGTTTCCCGCGGAGCAGCATCTTCACCTGTCGATAATTCATAAAAATGCAACAAGCTTTCTTCCATGACACATCTAAGGAGAGCCGATAACGCTACAATTGAACATTTAATTTTAATATTGATAATAATTAGTTTGAATTGAAAATAAATGAAAATTATATTAGGTCCTTTCTCTCTCATAAAAATTTAAGATATAATATATCATACTTGTAGAAAAAATGTTGTACCTAATATATACGGAAATGGTCTTCTCAGCACTCAACGGCTTGACCGAACTCCGCTTCGCGTCGTTTGGTCATCTGCCGTCACGTGCGGAAAAGTACCACTTTACGCACTTGTTAGGTGAATAACTATTTTCTAATAGTCTAGAGAAAAGTGATGGAATCTGATGAAGCTGATTTGGCATCGATGATTTCACTGCTTCACCTCTTGACGTATATATACGCTAGCCGCTTAACTGCTCCAGACGTATATATACGCTCCGAAAAAAATAATTAGATAGGATAACTGTTTTTGGATACACTTGCTGATAATGTCATTTATATCTCTTATCTGCAATATTAGTCTTGTTAACTCTTCGGAATATCCAATCTTGGGAAATTCTCTAAAGCGATGAAAAAATTGTAATACTTTATAAAAAAATACAATCGCGTTTGTATACCCTTCACCAATTCTAATGGTACAATTTTGGTTGTGCAGAAATGCGTTGTTGCCGAATTGGTTACTTCGGATTACTGAAAATCTGATATGGGGATGATTCGAAGTGATTACTATACTAATCAATCAGGCAAATCGTGCAATGATATTGAACTTTGCGGAAATGTGCTGTTGCCAAGTTATGGACACTAGAAATCATTTGGTAAGGTTTTAAAGAACTTTTGTTGGAGAATATCGAGATAACTCTTCTGCCCAATAAATTTTTTTTGTGTAATTTTCGTCTCCAGAAAATGGGTTGTTGCCAAGTTGGTCACTTCGGATTAATGGAAATCTGGTATGGGAATGGTTCAAAGTGGATACTATATCTATTAAATCAATATGTATTAATTCAAGTGAATTTTGTCGTTAAGAAAAGATTTATGGAAATTTTAGTTAAAAAATGAATATAAATCTTTTTGGTTCCGTCGGTTAAAAATTGGTATGTGGGGATTGGGAGATTATGATTTTTTTTGCCACAATTCATGAGTTCAAGATGGCGGGAAAAACCTTTTTTAAAATTGGAATTAGGGTTTTTTTGGTCAGAGATTATGATTATTTTTTCAGAATCCAAGGCGACTCCGAACTGACTACCGAGTTTTGTGATTCTTTTCAGAATTTATATTTGACGTTTTTATTTCAATCACATCAAGCCAAGAAAACCGTTTGATTTCAACAAATGTATGTTGATTTTTTTTTTATAAATAATAAACTTTTTTCACCAAATTGTTGAAAATGATTTATTCAACGGTAAAAACAGAAAATTAAATCTACTGCAGCCATAAGCTTGTTGAAGTAAGTGCTCGAAATGCCCTCTTCGTGTTACAATATAGTCCTCCATCCTTCTTCGCATAGACTGACGTACGCGTTCTAAAACTCCAGGAGTATTTCTTATGTGGTTAAAGCCATCAATGATCTGTTGACAAAGTACTCCAATGGAACGCACTGGTCCTGCATCATAAACTAGGCTCTTCAAATACCTCCAGAAAAAGGAGTCCAGCGTCTGCTTCAATAAAGTGCATACAAAATTCAGATTTCAATTATACCAAAACTAATGACCCGACAGCGGCTGAGTTATTCACACATGAAGAAAATATTCTTCACTACTATGTCGTGAAACATAAGAAGTGGTGGAGTTATGAATTAAAAAAAAAAGCTGATTTTTTCCGGGTTTTCCAGTTTTTTTCCGTTATTAATGATCCGATGAAGCTGTGCTACAGCTCATTTCCTTTCATTTAGATTTTCTATAATTCGTCCATTGAGAATATGCTTTCAAATGTTTATAACAGATATAGCAATGACAGTTGGGAGTAAGAAACATAACGAGATATGACACAGTCGGTTTCCTGTTAGTATTTTTGTCACAGAATCAATTGAACAGAAAATATCTATTGATTGGCCTATATGGGGATTGATATTACTGTTTCTTTTATTTTTTCGCTAACTTTCTGAGTTTCCGAAAATAATTGAATCAACTTACTTATTCAGTTCATCTGCACCTATTGTCCACTGATTTGTAATTTTCACTATGCTATTAATTATGTAAAGACTGGTTTTGTTCGCGCGCCTTCAACGGATACGTCTTAACGTGACGAATACTCGGACTGACTTAATAGTAAATATATAGAGCCGAAAATACGGGCCTAACAATGGCGAAACATATTATTATAATTTATTTCACCTTGATTTGTGTTCTCGGAGCTTTGAATTGCACTGAAACGAAATCAATATGAATATTATCACTGAGCAAAAAAAAAAATTAAATATATAAGTTGTCTTCTCATTAGAAGATAAATAATTGAATAGTTGGTAGATGAGAATTTCGGACAATAATATTTTTTTGTATCGTACTTTTCAGAGCGCGATTTTTCCGTAGTCGGGTTTTAGTTTTTGAACTCATATTTTTCATAAGTTCTTTATCTAGTTACAACCGCTTTAAGCTTTGTAAATTTGTTTTTGTTATCTTATTGGTTCAAATTTTCTACGGACCATTTTGTGGTCAATCTGACTTCTGTGAATTATACGTATTTGTGTCTATATTTTTATACTGGGAGTAGGTGTCACCATATAAGAATCCGGTTGACAAAAATCTAGTCATTGAGGCAGTGAACATCTCAAGCAAGGTCGGATATGGTCAGGTGATTCCATAAATCGCAGCAATTGTTGGAATCCATTTAGCCTAATGAAGCGAATTAAATACCCATATTTCTTTGTCGGAATAACTTAAATCAGCGATGAGTGTCGAAATTAGCACGGAACTCGAGCAAATCCAGTATTAAATCACTAATAAACATCACAATCAAATCCACTCCGAACTTAATGCACGGAGATTGTGTTTAATGAGCAACTCCGGATTGAAATTTATGCAACCAGCAGATGCAGATCCGTGTTGTTATCAGCCGCGTTGTTTTTATTTCCGTTTAGGGCGTGTCTGCTCGTGAGGAACTTAGATTTATTTCTCCAGGTAACCAAATTTGCATAAATCGGATGAGGAGGGTTCCACATCAGTAGCGTATCGATAATGAATATTTTTCTGGCTGAGAAATAATGTGTGTCGAACAACTATGATTGAAATTAAGCACTTATTATAAATGATGATTTCGTTGCTCGACTTGACTAGGTAGTTCAAATCAAATTCATTGAATTTGAAATTTGTAACGTTTACACTGCGGAGCAGTATGAGTAACAAGTTGTATATAAATCACCAATAATATAGACCCACACATAAATATATTATTTTTATTATTCTCGTAGTTTAGAAAAGATATCTCAAGATAATAATCTTTCATCTACCTATTTTTGTATAAAGTAAATTTAAAGGGCCCTGTATTATATTTCTGGAGTAATTCTCTTTATTATATGGTAGATTTATTTAAGAATGGTGAGCATGTTTACTCACAATATATATCAATTCGTTTGTTTTCACGGATTATTCATTCGCGTATTATGGCAAGCTATCAATAGGTTGTTGGTCACCAACATTAGTGGGGCTAGTATCAGTGGTTGCCTATCGATAAGTTCTAGGAAACTTGTAGGTGTATCTCACAAAGTGGGACGACCACATGACGTTGAAACAGCTGATCGCGACTATGGGTTCTGTCATTAAATATACTCCTCAGGAATAGTTCAAAGGTAAATTCAAATCACCCACGGACTTCGGATTTCTGGTTCTCGAGTGAGAAAATCAAAGTGGATGAGATTTCCGGAAAAAAGTTCTCTTTTCGCTGTGAGAGTGATGGCGAGGCCAACCTTGTAGTTGTTCTCTTCTGGTAGTAGTTCGAGAGAATACAAGTGTAGATTTGAATAGAGTTTCCAGTAGTTCTGATTTATTATATTATCGTATATTTGATGGTAACAATATGAATGCGATTACACCTCTCACGAGATTGGAAATGATTGTGGTTCTGCACGAGATTTACACCACGAGTTATTAATGGAGAATGACACAAGTCAACATTGATAATTAATGGATTCAAAATGTAAATTTCTCTATATATTTGAAACACCCTTCTTTGAATGAAGGTAAGGAAATTTCTCAACAGAAATAATTTTACAGTAAAGATTTTAATATTTCATTGGTATGAACCCCCATGGTTTCTTTAACCATGCAATTTCGACTCTAAGCCCGTTTACTTTGTTAGACAGTATGGTCAAGAATATTTAAACAAACTTTGATAATCAAGTCTAGAGCTACGAAACCAGGAAGTACAAATGGGTTATATATTGGTCAGGTACAAATCGTATAAATATTATAGGGTTCTTGGTTCCTGGTAACGGACAATTGATAATGGTACCTACAGGAAAATTGATACATGGTTCAGGACTATCAGGAGGTCACGTATAGACAACTCAGAAAGCCGATGTGTCCTACCACAGGGCTGATTTGCAGTGTTCCTGTGGACATCCAGTTGCAGTGTTCCTGTGGACATCCAGACTAGTAGCACTGTCGGTGTATACTTATAACTACCCCAGAATTGTTAAGGTCAGACAGTTCTGGGATATTTTTGTAACTCATTTTGAGTTGAGTTGTTCGTACAAAGTGCGTTGTCGGTTTAAATTCCGTTGTCTATTTGAATTACGTTGTCCATTCACATTGTGTATGAATTTATTCACTGAAAATGTGATTTAACTTTATTGTGTTGATTTTCTTCAAAGGTATGAACATAATTGATAATACAAGTTGGAAAATACCCATATTTTTGTTGTCATATGTTTTCTACGGAAGTACAGAGACCTATATTACATAACTGTACTTATTGATAAACCTTCTCAACAATTTAAAATTGTATAAATGATTATAGCATCGATAGCGTTGTTTTTATAATGTTGATGTTCACATATGAACCTTATTTTAAATTCGAGGAAACACCTGTATCGATACTATACTTCAAAACGTAACCCAAGGACTGTACAGTAGAGAAAATATCGAAAACCTTTTTTTTACTTGAATATCTATATGTGATATTTATAATGTGGGACACCATATTATTGTGATAATTGGAAATACATTGGATATTATAAGCAACCAGAGTTTTATTTCTAAATGAACCCATCCAGAGAGTATTTTTCAAATTGTCTATAATTTATGTATACGTTTTAATCTACAAGTTCTCAGTTGCAGTAGATTATTTTTATAGTTTTATGTCTGAGTGGCGTCCACGAATAAGAAAAAGGGTTATAAAATAATAATATTTAACATCACACTATATGACTCTCTTAGGGCCAGTTCCCACACGAGTCTCTTGTTCTGAGTAAATTAGCTGAGGGAAAATTAAGTAACATCTTGTTGCTATATAAATAATAGCCACAAGACCCGCTACAAACTTTATAATAAGTTGAATCCAGAATGTCGCTCCTTGAATGATACAAACTTTCTCATAAAAAACTGTTTTTGTAGTCTACAAGAATTCTTGAATTCGTATTGAGTTAATTCCAATATTGTTCCATCTACTCTTAGATATTTCAAAACTGTAATTTTTTTTTTCGTACCTGTTTTTCAGTTGATTATTTTAATAATATGTTTAATATAGTAGTGTTCTTCAAGCTTCACTCATATATTGACAAACTAAATGTTTTAATACATAATCCTTATTGGGTAATACTTTTTTGGAAACTATGATGCTCCAAACCTTTGTGTAGAAGCAAATGAATCTATCTATCTATGAAACAATTGAAAAACTGCGGAATCCTAGGAGCCATTCTGATTACTAGCGATACCTAAACTACATGGACGTCTGAATTTTGATTGGCTAACAATATTCGAGACTCAATACGTACTTCAAAAACACAGGCTTGCAAGTTCTGTTATACAGAAAAACAGGGAATGCCCTAAAGATTTCAGGAAGCTGAACTATCTTATTCATTTATGAATGAAGCTGAACATAAATTAACTTTTCGGTCGATCTTTCGGAAAAAAAAACATTCGATTTGTGTATTGATGTTTGTTATTCTGAAAGTAAATTATTATCCAAGCGCTGCTTCCACACTACTAAGAAGAATGTTTTGATTACCAGGAAAATGAAATCAAAGTTTCTTGTGTCACATTTGTACTTCAGTTGTCAATAAGACAAAAAAAATCCCCAACTCACTATTCAGTTATTGATGTTGTATCAAGAGAAATTACATCCAGTTCGAAACCAATATAATTTTCCCATATTTTTAACCGACGAAACCAAAAAGGAGGAGGTTCTCTATTCGACCCGTATATTTTATGTTTTTCCATCATATTTTTTTATGTCGGATTACGCATAACTTTTTACTGAGGCGTCCGATTCCGATAATTCTTATTTCAGTGGATAGGGTGTACTTCGACTTTGGTCTCATTCGAATTTAAAAGATGAAATCCACCCCTAAGGGTAGCGAAATGAAGGATATTGATCACTCACCCTATGAATTCTGGTCCGTTAACCGATTCTATCAGGCATAACTTTGTACTGGGTTCTTCGATTTGGATGATTCTTTTTTCAATAGATAGGGTATACCTTATATTTGGATTTCGAAAGGAATTAGCCACCCTTACGGGTGGAAAAATAGGGGATAATTGATTTTTCACTAGTGAACATTAGCACACACATACGTAGTTGACAATGACAGATCGCTACTGACATTATTCTTGTTCCGTCAAAATCAGTATATTTTATGAGAGGATGGAATGATATACAAAGTAATGAAATAAACTAACCAGAACAACGAAAATAATTTATATTACAACAAATAGTAAAAGTAGATAATCATATTATTTAACTGGTAATAGTTGAAGTAAGGTGGGTAAGTAAGTATTTTGGAAGTAATCAAAAAACAAGTATGTAGTAATTGGTAGATTTTAGCCAGAAAAAATTGACAAATAAAACCTTTTCAACAAAAAATTAAACCGACGAAATACGGAACTGAAAAGTAAAAAATACAAACTTTTTAACAAAAAATTAAACCGACGAAAAAATCAACTGAAAAGCAAAAAATAAAATAAACCTTCTTAGTCTAAATGATGATTGAGCTCCTAAACTAATGTAACTGATTTTGAGTCGGCGCCAAACAAACTAGCAATTGAATTAGGTGAAGCGTAAAATGATGGCAGCAAGATGCACGGCTGCGTTTTGATGACTTCTTTCATAGATAATGATCTTCGATAATTGTTTGTTTGGCGCCGACTCAAAATCAGTTACTTACATTAGTTTAGGAGCTCAATTATCATTTAGACTAAGAAGGTTTATTTTATTTTTTGCTTTTCAGTTGATTTTTTCGTCGGTTTAATTTTTTGTTAAAAAGTTTTCAATTTTCAAGACCAAATTCGAAACAAACATTGGTAATATGGTATTTCGTTTGAAATAGTCTCAATATAATTTGAGCTGAATTCGATAATGTTGATCTTGAGATGTCTTGCCTCTAGGACAATAGATAATGTGAAATAATATAAGCGGTACAAATCGGCCTATACCAAATATTAACCAACCTTTAATATGGATTAATTCACAATGAGCTCTTCCGACTGCTGGCATAATATCTGATGGCTTGTTAAAGAATCTTCAGATGTCCAATCAGATTTTCAGCCTTCAAGTTTGATGCCTGGTGCAGTCTGAAGGCACTTTTTGCCACTTTCCTCATTAAACACAAGTGCAGTGACGGAAGATCCAGCATTACCTCTAGTGCTGCAGTGGGGCACGTGAATATTGACCATATTATTCTCAGACAGGCTAATTGCTGCACTGTCTGCAGCTTGATTTGTGCCGAGTGTCAGTTTCTGGTCGATTATGACGCCCAGGTATTCGACTTCATTGGAGAAAGTCAGCTGAGTTCCATTCAGGGTTCCGGCTTTCAGTTCAGTTACGCCTCTTTGTGAATGGAACCAGTGCTGTTTTGCTAGGATTTACATTTAGTCCCACCTCCGCGTAGCTTCTGATTTTATTTGGGGGTGTCTGCATGCGATTGGATATCAACCCGTCACGTTTGCCCCTTATGAAGACGACCAGGTCATCGGCGTAACCTTGAGTACTTCACTATCAGATTATCCACGGTCAGTGACCACAGCAAGGGCGATAAAACCCTGTTATTCTGACCGTTTTCTCCCCGAGAACAAGTACAATGATTCCATTTTTCAGCATTGCATATATCCATCTGATTAGTGAGGTGTTTATATTCCTTTCCTCTAGCGATCTGATGATGGAGTCATGAGAGGTGTTATCAAAAGCACCCTCTATATCTATGAATGCACATAGAGCCAACTCTTTGGCCAAGTATGTCTTTCCAAAGCTTTCAACTAAGCATTCCGTTGAGTGGCCTGCTGGATAGGCGAACTGTTTTTTGTAAAACGGTCTATCCAGAAGGATTCCACTTCTTATATACCAGTCTATAATTTTTTCCATTGTTTCCAGGAGAAAGGAGGTGAGACTGATGAGCCGATAAGACTTTTGACATCTCCCAGTCTTTGGTATAGACACCGACAAAATTTAAATGGCAAACAGTATTTGAACTTTTTACGGACCGAGATATCTACATTTATCGACAACCTACCATTACAAGAGCGGATTCGTTTATTCTTTCAACAAGATGGGGGTTCTATTCATTCTACGAATGGAGTGTGGGAGTGGTTGAACAATGAGTTTGGTGAGCAGTGGATAGGTCAATATTCAGGTAATCCTTGGCCTTTCTAGGTCTCCAGACCTAACGCCGTGTGATTTTTTTTATGGGGTTACCTGAAAAGCAATGTTTTTAAACAACACCCATTTCGGAATGTAGAACATTTATAAATTTATATAAGGAATTGTGCAGCACTGATTAACAACAATGTTGAAAAATGTTCGCCGCGAAATGTTTTCAAGAATAATTCTATGTATGGAGCATGAAGGTGGTCACGTAGAATATTGAAAATGTGTACATCGTTTGTTCATTGAGTATTCTTTATTTTTCCGCAACCACCTGAACAATACTAAATTCAATTAGGATAAATAATGTACTATTAAGTTTTAATAACAAAAGTTAGTTGGTTTAAATTTCATTCACGGAATATCGAATAAGCTCATGTGCATCAATATACAGGGCATGACTACATCTGGTGACAAGACAAAAACGTGTTTTCATAATCAATCTCCTGCAAAGTGTCTATTCCACAAAAATTTGATTAGTTTTGACCCAAACTTATGTGATTTAGGTTATTAAAGCTGTTTCCAGATAAAACAAGAATGTACAATTTTTCTTAATAAAGCTAAAGGAATGAAAATATATTTTCGTTTTTTTTCAATCTAGTTCCAAATTTTTTTTTCAGTATCTTATCAATTTGACTTATTTGTCGGTACCATAGACAACTTTTTTTGAATTCTCGCCAAATCTGAGATCACGTGATATGAGTCGCAACGAAATGTTCAGTTGTCAGACATGCAGAAACGAACCGCCTTAGAGTTTTTCAGAAATTTCAATAACAATTTTTTTTCTCTTATGTAGCCAACTTTATGAAGGAGACTCTATATATATATTTATAGAAAAATGGTAATTGATCTTGAGGATGCAGTCAATGCTGGGCTGGTTTAAAAAAACTCTTTGTTATTTGTCGAGCTTTCGGAAATGTTTATTCCCTTTATCAAGACATCTATAAAAAACAGTTTGATCATGAGCAAAACAATTGCATACAAATATAGGTTAGGAAAACTTACTAAACTTTGGGGTTTATAGTAGAAATCAGCGTCATTGCAGTAAAAACAGACAATCATTTACATATAAACATTCTCACAGTCATTAATGGTATACTAAACAAAATACTAACAATTGAAATTTCAACGTTTTTTTTAACTTTGAACATGGCCATCGGCATTCTCGTGCTCGAGGAAGATTGGAACAAGGACGGAAACGACCCGATTGTCAACTGTCAGCTGTCCTCGTCATGGAGTGTCTAACGGGGTCATGCCAACAGTATGACCAACCAACACGAAAACGAAAAATATTTATCTAACAAATTATTATACTGATTTGGGTAACTAATTTTTATGAACATTCACAAGGAAAAAAACATTCTAATTTATAATTTTAGTAGTGGAAATGATTCGAAATATTCAAAATTCTAGTTTTAGAATGTAGTTGTAGATATTACTTAACTTATTCATTGAATAATTTAAGTAATATCTACAACTACATTCTAAAACTAGAACTCTCCCCTCCACATACCTACAACAATGAGCAATCAAACAATGAATAATGCAATTTTGAATATTTCGAATCATTTCCACTACTGAAATTATAAATTATAATGTTTTTTTCCTTCTGAATGTTCATAAAAATTAGTTACCCAAATCAGTATAATAATTTGTTAGATAAATATTTTTCGTTTTCGTGTTGGTTGGTCATACTGTTGGCATGACCCCGTTAGACACTCCATGACGAGGACAGCTAACAGTTGACAATCGGGTCGTTTCCGTCCTTGTTTGAATCTTCCTCGAGCACGAGAATGCCGATGGCCATGTTCAAAGTTAAAAAAAAACGTTGAAATTTCAATTGTTAGTATTGTGTTTAGTATACCATTAATGACTGTAAGAATGTTTATATGTAAATGATTGTCTGTTTTTACTGCAATGACGCTGATTTCTACTATAAACCTCAAAGTTTAGTAAGTTTTCCTAACCTATATTTTTTATGCAATTGTTTTGCTCATGATCAAACTGTTTTTTATAGATGTCTTGATGAAGGGAATAAACATTTCCGAAAGCTCGACAAATAACAAAGAGTTTTCTTTAAACCAGCCCAGTATTGACTGCATCCTCAAGATCAATTACCATTTTTCTTCAACTAGTCAGTCAAGACTACCCTTCCACGTGAATATATATTCATATAAATATAAATATATATATATATATATATATATATATATATTCACATGTATATGTATATGAAATCCCAAAATATAGAGGTTATAGAAATATTCAACAAAATATTGCTATGTTTCATTGATTGAATCTCTGTGGGAATAAAATTATATCGGTTGTTGTATATGTGTATCTACAAGTAGTATGGATGTAAAGTTTTGTTGAATGGAATGAATGGTAATCCCGAGCAATTATTTTTAGGACAAAATAATCAATAAAAACCTCAATAAAGACAAGCTTGTATTCAAATGCGCTAAAAAGTTGAAAATCAAGGTGTCACGCTATTCTGAGAGTAACAGATTCGAAAGCTTGCCGCGCAATGTTTTCAGTTTGAATACAAATATGAATTCTTTAGCGAAAAGTTTTTGAATCTATTACTCACATAATAATGTAACACCCTGAATTTTTATTTTTGTGCATTTCAATGAAAGCTTATTTTGAAAAGTTTTTTATTTATATTTATTCATATTTTTTGTGTAAAATGTATTGAAATATATTTCAAAATTAGTTTATTGAATGAATATTAACAAAACGTAGATATTTCACTATCGCGGATTTCTTGTAGAATTTTGGGAGGTATAATACCCCCACCATTCAAATTGAATTAGCTTCCAAACAATGGGAAATTAGTTCCAACCATGAGAGGGTTATTACTTCTGATAGAGTTAAATTTTCTATAGTTTCTTTGGGAAAGAGGCTTTCAAATGGAAGACATTTCATTGACCATATATGAGGTATTACTTTTCTGGAATAGATACCGCACTAATCTACACCGAATATTTTTCAACAAGAAGAATTGCTTGAAAATAGCCCACTTTGGTCTCTCCTGGAGCATATGGGTATCAATAAAATCCGAACATTCAAAAGTATGTAGCCGACAAACGAGTCCGGAGACCTATGCTGATATTGATGACAATATATCGGACTCCTCAAACCGTATATTATATCAAAAATTCAAGAAAATTGACGGATTTTTTTTCGAAATACAGGTTTTCATTGAAAAAAACGCATTTCTCTAGGAAACTTGGACTGTAACTTTGTACTCACCCTGTATACATGAAATTACTATACGACGTTCTTAACATTGAAGGATTTTATATATATATATATATATATATATATATATATATATATATATATATATATATATATATATATATATATATATATATATATATATATATATATATATATATATACAGAGTGGCCACTTTTTTAATGGGATTGTATTGGTAACTTTTAAACCATAAGAGTTAGAAGGTCGGTCAAATGGAGAAAAAGTTGCATTCATAGAGCATTGTCAAGCAGTTCAAACAAATCGAGATTATCAGGGCCGGTTATTGAGATATCATAAGAAAAGTAAATTCTGTCATTTTGATTTTTCTTTTTTTCCCACTTTATTTCGAATATTATCAAAAAATGTCACGAGAGTTTTTTATTCGACAGTAAATTATCCTCAATTTGACATAACCAGATTTCGTATCCAACGTTTCGTACGCTCTGGGCCACCCTCAACCTCATTTTTTTCAATACGGACCTGCATATTTTATGACACTTTTCGAAATAACTTTTAACGCTGAATTCAACGATATATCAAACAATGTCATTCAAAGTTGATTTTCAGGTGATTTTGACCCTTATCCAAATTTCTTTGGGTCGGATCTGTATTACATTTAGGTACCTTTAGTTTAATTAACAACATGCAATACATTTCGATAAGAAAATCAACTTACTCATCTTCAACTGAATGGAACGTAACAGAATCAAAGCAAGAAACAAGTAATAATTATTTACAAATTTCAAGAGGTGAAACACTTAATTCATAATAATTAAACGAAACTATCATTTAATGAAAGAAAAATCTAATGATTATTCGAAAGTAAATGATAACATTAATGAAGTAAGTGTTCGAAATGTCCACCATTTTGTAAAATGCACTTTGCGGTTCTGGAACCCATACTTGTTATACATTTGCTTATTTCGTCTCCTTGAATACCTTCCAATACATTCTCAATATTCTCGCGAAGAATCTCTATTGTCGGGTTCGTAGTATCATAATTTTATTTTCGAGATATCCACACAAATAAAAATCCAGCGGATTCAAATCCGGAGATCTGGCAGGCCATGCTACAGGACCTCTTGTTCCAATCCATGAATCGGGAAAAGTTCGATTTAGATAGTCTGTGACTATTCTTGAGTTGTGTGGACCACATCCGTCTTGTTGGAACCATGGACTATTACGCCGATACCGTATAGGAAGATCATCCAACATTTCTTCTATAATTTCTACATATTTTGCTCCGGTTAGGTTGCCGTCAATAAAATAGGGTCCCACTAATTTATTATTCAACAAACCGCACCATATGTTCAAAGAAAAATGATATTGATGTCTAACTTCATGAATTAGGTGAGGATTTTCTGTGGCATAAAAATGTTTGTTCCTTCGATTGAACATGCCAGAATTTGTGAATGTCGTTTCGTCTCCCCAAATGATATTGTGCGCAAAATTGTTGTTATTCCGCACCTCCCGTTGAAACCAATTACAGAATTGCAACCTTCTCTCAGGATCATTGCGATATAGTTTTTGCACGGCTTGGTATTTATAGTCATGGTATCCGTGTCTCTTGAGTATTTTATTAACAGCACTTTTTGATAAATTGCATTCACTGGCCATAGTTCTTGATCCTATTCCTGGATTCATTTGAATTTGGGCCAGAACATTGATGTCATTGATAGGCTCGTTTCGTCGTACATAAGACCTCTAGGTTTGATGAATGAATTATGTGCAAGTAACGTTGTAGATAAACGTCGAAACATTTAAATATTTGGTGTTGTTCTTTCAGGATATAATTCACCATACCTTTGTTGTGCTTTGAACGAATTTCTATCTAGTTTTATGTACACTTCGTACATATCTCTCTTCTCTTCATTTGTGTATCTTACCATATAGAATAAGTTAAATTGAAATCACTCAGGAAAGTATTTGATGACAAGTTCTTGTGACACAATAATAAACGAAGTGACAAATAATATGACATTTCTTGTTATGTTCTTTTTTATCCACGGCCTACTACTTGAAAATAATACATTCAATGAACCTAGAGTTGTGTGTATCTAAGAAAAAACAAGTCTATCAACGATATCAATGTTCTGACCTAAATACAATTGAACCCAAAAAAAAATCGAGAACTGTGGCCAGTGAATGCAATTTATCAAAAACTCCTGTTAATAAAATAGTCAAGAGACGCGAATACAATGATTTTAAATTTGAATACCAAGCCTTGCAAAAATTATATCGTAATGATCTCCAAATAAAGTTCGATTCTGTAATTTGTTTCAACGGAACAAATGACAAATCCAACAATAATGATTCCTCGCGAGAATATTGAGAATGTATTGGAAGGTATTCAAGGAGACGAAATAAGCAAATGTATAAGAAGTATGGGTTCCAGAACCGCAAAGTGCATTTTACAAAATGGTGGACATTTCGAACACTTATTTCATTAATGTTCATCATTTACTTTCGAATAATCATTTGATTTTTCCTTCATTAAATGATAGTTTCGTTTAATTATTATGAGTTAGGTTTTTCACCTCTTGAAATATTGTAAATAATTATTACTTGTTTCTTGCTTTGATTCTGTTACGTTCCATTCAGTTGAAGATGAGTAAGTTGATTTTCTTATCGAAATGTATTGCATGTTGTTAATTAAACTAAAGGTACCTAAATGTAATACAGATCCGACCAAAGAAATTTGGATAAGGGTCAAAATCACCTGAAAATCAACTTTGAATGACATTGTATGATATATCGTTGAATTCAGCGTTGAAAGTTATTTCGAAAAGTGTCATAAAATATGCAGGTCCGTATTGAAAAAAATGAGGTTGAGGGTGGCCCAGAGCGTACGAAACGTTGGATACAAAATCTGATTATGTTGAAATGAGGATAATTTACTGTCGGATAAAAAACTCCCGTGACATTTTTTGATAATATTCGAAATAAAGTGGGAAAAAAAGAAAAATCAAAATGACAGAATTTACTTTTCTTATGATATCTCAATAACCGGCCCTGATAATCTCGATTTGTTTGAACTGCTTGACAATGCTTCTATGAATGCAACTGTTTCTCCATTTTTTGACCTTCTAACTCTTCTGGCTCTTATAAGTTTACCAATACAATCCCATTAAAAAAGTGGCCACTCTGTATATAATATATATATTTATATATATGTATATATATATATATATATATATATATATATATATATATATATATATATATATATATATATATATATATATATATATATATATATATATATATGCTCTCCCCTATCCGAACTAAATAACGAGGGGTTAACGTACCCCTATTTTCGAACGCCCCCGTATAAAAAAAAATAATGTCAATTAACTTCGATCCAGATTGAGGGAGTTTATCCAGGCTAAATTGAATCTTCAATTTTCATGAGAGAACTCACACTGGTTGGTTTTAAATTAATCGAATTGTTTTTTTTTAACCTGTTATAGAGCACAAAACGAAAAAGTATAATGGAAACGAGATCAACGTGCTATTGTACATCATTGAGGCATGGTATTCCCAGAATAAATAGGCGTTTTGTCAATTATCGGAATTGTGAAAAGCTTCACTTTTCATCTTTCACACCTTGAATCTCGAAAACTAGTCGGTGGATTTTTTAGTACCCATGGACACTTTTGCCGAAAAAGTCAAAATCTACAACATACCAAAAATTCAGGAAATTTAACCGAAAGCCATTTTCTATAAGGATGGTGCGGGGTCGTTTGGAAATAAGTCGAAAGAAGTCACAGCCATCATGAAAGTGAAAGTCTCAATTGAATGTGAAATTCCACTACAACATTGTACTGGAATATTGTCAGTTATTGGTGTATTGGTGTTCTGATTGGTTTTTGAATGATATCAATAATTTGTATTATTTTTCGGGTCTGTTACTGTTTTGAGAACACGAAATGTTACAATTTGTAACAATTTCAGATTGTAACAAATTAATTGACATTCTTTCTAAGCTGAGAGTTCTCACTCCTCATCCTCGAAGGTGCTGACTTCAAGTCACGCCTCCTACATGTTTATTATGAACTGAAATCAATAGCAGTAGACCGTCCGTAAAGTTTATAATACGTTTCCAGATGAAGGTGGATTTCAAACTGTTAATTATTGATGAATTGTCTATATTCACACAGAGTAAATTGTTGAATTACCTGAAGTCTATTCAATCTGTACATGGCATCGGCTAACCTAATTGTGTATGCAAATTCAACTCAATTCCAACGGAGTTTTGTAGAACTTTTATCTCCGTTCCAATAAAAGAATGAACTGCAATACATTCAGTATTAATTCGCTCGGATGTAAGCTAATTATTTCAGTGCGGTTTTAGTAGAGGTCACACTTTACACAAGCATTTATTTAATTATACGCCTAGGTAACTATCATGGGTCAGCAATTGAAATGAAATCACTTCTAGTCGTTCAATAAATGGTATTGGATTTCAGAATATGTTCTCTCCCTCATCTTGCTATTGATAGTCTCTGATATAAAAGGCAGTTTTTTATTAGAAGCTTTTTCATTATACCTGCATCATTATCCTTGTTTTATGAACTGAAAATTACATCATAAATATAAAATAACTATTTCAAGTAAATGTTAAATGTTCAATTGTGATTATTTGATATTTGAATACCACTTGTCCTGATAAAAATTCATTTCCAGCATTGTTATTGAAGTTATGATGCAGGTATAATAAAAAATAGAGTCAGATACACGTGTATAAGTGCCTTTAAAGCACTTGCAACGTTGAGAGCACGAACTCGTTGCGCGTGCTTTAAAGGCTCACTTTTACACGTGTATCAAAATCTGCTGTTATTTACTTTCATTACAAGCTTTCATCTACTTTCATCTGTCCCGATGTATGTAATCAGATATTACGTAATGAGTTAAATTTGATCCAATTGTAGTTGTCCGATTAACGTGAAATTTGCAGGTGTTCATAGTTTCCGTGACCATTATGGAATTTTTGTTGGTGGACGAAATTTGTGTTTATGGTATTAATAAAATCAAAATGGCGACTTCGAGCTGGCCGAATATATTTGTGATTATGGTACGATTCTATTCAAAATTGGTATGTGGGAGTTATCGGTGTCGGAGATGATGAGTTTCCAGTCAAAATTCACAAATTCGAAATGGCGGTTCCAAGATGGCAGACGAGATTTGTAATTATGGTCCTATTCGATTCAAAATTCGTATGTGGGGGTTTTCGGGGTCGAAGATTATGAATTTTATGTCAAAATTTATAAAAACAGAATGGTGACTCCAAGATGGCTGAATATCTCTGTGATTATGTTCCGATTCCATTCAAAATTGGTATGGAGGGGTATTTTCGGGGTCGAAGATAATCAATTTCATGTCAAAATCCACAAATTCAAGATGGCGGCTCCAGGATGGCAGACGAGTTTTCCAATTATGGTCCGATCCTATTGAACATTTTTATGTGAGGATTTTTGGGGCCGGAGATTATGAATTTTTTGTCAAAATTATCAAAATCAAAATGGCTGCTCCAAGCTGGCCGAATATATCTGTGATTATGGTCCGATTCTATTCAAAATTGGTATGTGGAGGTTTCTGGGCCGGAAATTATGAATGTTTTGACAAAACTCATGAACTCAAGATGACGGACGAGTTCCATAATTATGGTCCGATTCTATTCAAAATTGGTATGTGGAGGTTTTTGGAATCGGAAATTAGGATTTCTTTGTCAAAATTAATGAAATCAAAATGGCGGCTCCAAGCTTGCCGATTTTTCTGTGATTATGGTCCGAATCTATTCAAAATTGGTATGTGGGATCGAAGATTATGAATTTATTGTCAAAATTCATAATTTTAAAATGGCGGCACCAAGGTGGTGGACGAGTTTTGTGATTATGGATCGTTTCTATTCAAAGTTGGTATGTCGGGGTTTCTGGGGTCGGAGATTATGAATTCAGTGAAGATTATCAATCTCATGTCAGAATTCATAAATTGAAGATAGCAGCTCCAGGATGGCGGACGAGTTGATTTTTAGATGGTCTCCTTATTGAAGAACTAAATAGCTCAGAACTTACAGGAAAAAAGCCTCATGATAACGATGTTTCAACAGAAATGTACTTAATATTCAGCACAAAATAAAATAATTGATAAAAAAACCTTTTTAAAGACAAGCTTATTTTCAAATGACCTGCAAATTGAAGAATAATTGCTTTGGACGTGTGACATAGCCTATTCCGTGAGTTCTAGATTCAAAAGCTTTCCTTTTTTATTCGAACTGGAAACATTGCGCGACAAGCTCTTGAATCTTTAACTCACGAAAGCAATAATTTTTAACTTTTAGCGCATTTGAATACAAGCTTGTCTTTATTGAGGTTTTTATTGATTATTTTGTCCTGAAAATAATTGCTCGGGATTACCATTCATTCTATTCAACAAAACTTTACATCCATACCTTGTAGATACACATATACAACTCAAAACCGATATAATCTTTATTTACACTGAGATTCAAATAATGAAACATAACAATATTTTGTTGAATATTTCTATAACCTACCTCTATATTTTGGGATTTCATATATATATATATATATATATATATATATATATATATATATATATATATATATATATACATGTAACTTTTTGTGAATTGGTATCACAAATCTTGTTATTTGTTTGTAAGAAAAACTATATTGCTTGACACAATTTTTCTATTGATTCGACGAATCTACAGACATAATTGTCAGTGTCGGTTGATAATAATATATAAAAAATGACGTGATGTCGGAATGCCACACATTGGCGTAACATGTAATGGATAAAAACAATAGGGTGATAAATTATCGCTTTAACATCATCCCCCCCTTGAAAGTCATAAGGGTTTCAAAAATAGTCTTTTTCTGGAACAGGGAGTACACATAGTTTGCATGTTGGACGTTGATAAGTTCCATTAACCGTCTTCATGGTCACTGTTCTTATCACTCCGTCCGCACCGGGGAATAGCTGGACGACTCTACCCATGAGCCATTCCAATGGTGGAAGTCCATCTTCCTTGACGAGTACAAGAGTTCCTGATTTTAGTAACTGTGGATGATTTTCCTTTCACTTCGTTCGAACTTGTAAATTTGATACATATTTCTTGGCCCATCTTGACCAAAAATGCTGCATCATCTTCTGAAAGTGTTGGAAGCGACTTAGACGGTTTCTAGGGGATGACAACCAGTCACTGTCAGGAACAGCTGTCAGCTTATCGCCAATAAGGAAATGTGCCGGGGTCAAGGAAGAAGGATCATTTGGATCGGTAGATAGGGCATAAAGAGGCCTACTATTGAGGCAGGACTCAATTTGTATTGCATTCTTGGATTTGAGCTACCCGTATATATATATATATATATATATATATATATATATATATATAGATATTCACATGTATATATATATATATATATATATATATATATATATATATATATATATATATGAAACCCAAAATATAGAGCTAGGTTATAGAAATATTCAACAAAATATTATGTTTCATCAATTGAATCTCTGTGTGAATAAAGATTATATCGGTTTTGAGTGTATCTAAAAGGTATGGATGTAAAGTTTTGTTGAAGAGAATGAATGGTAATCCCGAGCAATTATTTTCAGGACAAAATAATCAATAAAAACCTCAATAAAGACAAGCTTGTATTCAAATGCGCTGAAAAGTTAAAAATTATTGCTTTCGTGAGTTATAGATTCAAGAGCTTGTCGCGCAATGTTTCCAGTTCGAATAAAAAAGGGAAGCTTCTGAATCTAAAACTCACGGAATAACCTATGTCACACGTCCAATGCAATTATTCTTCAATTTTCAGCTCATTTGAAAATAAGCTTGTCTTTAAGAAGGTTTTTATAATGATTATTTTATTTTGTGCTGAATATTCAGTACATTTCTGTTGAAACATCGTTATCATGAGGCTTTTTTCCTGTAAGTTCTGAGCTATTCAGTTCTTCAATAAGGAGACCATCTAAATATCAACCCGTCCGCCATCCTGGAGCTGCTATCTTCAATTTATGAATTCTAACATGAGATTAATAATCTTCACTGAATTCATAATCTCCGACCCCAGAAACCCCGACATACCAATTTTGAATAGAAACGATCCATAATCACAAAACTCGTCCACCACCTTGGTGCCGCCATTTTGAATTAATTAATTTTGACAATAAATTCATAATCTCCGATCCCACATACCAACTTTGAATAGATTCGGACCATAATCACAGATAAATCGGCAAGCTTGGAGCCGCCATTTTGATTTCAATAATTTTGACAAAGAAATCCTAATTTCCGATCCCAAACCAACTTTACATAGCTTCGGACCATAATCACAGAAAATCGGCAAGCTTGGAGCCGCCATTTTGATTTCATAATTTTGACAAAGAAATCCTAATTTCCGATCCCAAAAACCTCCACATACCAATTTTGAATAGAATCGGACCATAATCACAGAGATCGTCCGCAATCTTGGAGCCGCCATTTCGATTTCATGAATTTCGTCAGGAATAAACCATAGTCTTTGACCCCGAAAACCTCCACATACCAATTTTGAATAGAATCGGACCATAATCACAGATATATTCAGCCAGCTTGGAGCAGCCATGTTGATTTTGATAATTTTGACAAAAAATTCATAATCTCCGGCCCTGAAAATCCTCACATCGGAATGTTCAATAGAATCGGACCATAATTGGAAAACTCGTCTGCCATCCTGAAGCCGCCAATTCGAATTTGTGGATTTTGACATGAAATTGACATAATCACAGAGATATTCAGCCATCTTGGAGTCATCATTCTGTTTTTATAAATTTTGACATAAAATTCATAATCTTCGACCCCGAAAACTTCCACATACGAATTTGGAATCGAATAGGACCATAATTACAAATCTCGTATGCCATCTTAGAACCGCCATTTCGAATTTGTGAATTTTGACTGGAAATTCATTATCTCCGACACCGATAACTCCAACATACCAATTTTGAATAGAATCGGACCATAATCACAAATATATCCGGCCAGCTTGAAGTCGCCATTTTGATTTCATTAATACCATAAACACAAATTTCGACCACCAACAAAAATTCCATAATGGTCACGGAAACTATGAACACCTGCAAATTTCACGTTAATCGGACAACTACAATTGGATCAAATTTAACTCATTACGTAATATTTGATTACATACATCGGGACAGATGAAAGTAGATGAAAGCTTGTTATGAAAGTAAATAACAGCAGATTTTGATACACGTGTATAAGTGAGCCTTTAAAGCACGCGCAACGAGTTCGTGCTCTCAACGTTGCAAGTGCTTTGAAGGCACTTATACACGTGTATCTGACTCTTTTTTTTATTATACCTGCATCATAACTTCAATAACAATGCTGGAAATGAATTTTTTATCAGGACAAGTGTTATTCAAATATCAAATAATCATAATCATTTAACATTTACTTGAAATAGTTATTTTATATTTATGATGTAATTTTCAGTTCATGAAACAAGGATAATGATGCAGGTATAATAAAAAATTGCCTTTTGTATCGGAGGCTATCAATAGCAAGATGAGGGAGAAAACATATTCTAAAATCCAATACCATTTATTGAACGACTAGGAGTGATTTCATTTCAATTGCTGACTCATGATAGTTACCTAGGCGTATAATTAAATAAATGCTTGTGTAAAGTGTGACCTCTATTAAAACCGCACTGAAATAATTAGCTTACATCCGAGCGAATTAATACGAATGTATTGCAGTTCATTCTTTTATTGGAACGGAGATAAAAGTTCTACAAAACTCCGTTGGAATTGAGTTGAATTTGCATATACAATTAGGTTAGCCGATGCCATGTACAGATTGAATAGAGTTCAGGTAATCCAACAATATACTCTGTGTGAATATAGACAATTTGAACTCCACCTTCATCTGGAATCGTATTACGAACTTTACGGACGGTCTACTGCTATTGATTTCAGTTTATAATAAACATGTAGGAGGCGTGACATGAAGTCAGCACATTCGAGGATGAGGAGTGAGAACTCTCAGCTTAGAAAGAATGTCAATTAATTTGTTACAATTTGAAATTGTTACAAATTGTAACATTTCGTGTTCTCGAAACAGTAGCAGACCCGAAAAATAATACAAATCATTGATATCATTCAAAAACCAATCAGAACACCAATACACCAACAACTGACAATATTCCAGTAGGTACAATGTTGAAGTTGAATTTCACATTCAATTAAGACTTTCACTTTTATGATGGCTGTGATTTCTTTCGCTTATTTCCAAACGACCCCGCACCATCCTTATGGAAAATGGATTTCGGTTAAATTTCCTGAATTTTTGGTATGTTGTAGATTTTGACTTTTTCGGCAAAAGTGTCCATGGGCACTAAAAAATTCACTGACTAGTTTTCGAGATACAGGGTGTGAAAGATGAAAAGTGAAGCTTTCTGCTCAGAATTTTTTACAATTCCTATAATTGACAAAACGCCTATTTATTCTGGGAATACCATGCCTCAATGATGTACAATGTCACGTTGATCTCGTTTCCATTATACTTTTTCGTTTTGTGCTCTATAACAGGTTGAAAAGAATGACCAAATCGATTAATTTTAAACCAACCATGTGAGTTCTCTGATGAAAATTGAAGATTCAATTTAGCCTGGATAAACTCCCCCAATCTGGATCGAAGTTAATTGACATGTTTTTTTTTTATATAGGGCGGTTCGAAAATAGGGGTACGTTAACCCCTCGTTTTTTAGTTTGGATAGGGGAGAGCATGTCATATTTATATATATATATATATATCAAAAATCCTTCAATGTTAAGAACGTCGTATAGTTATTCCATGTATACAGGGTGAGTACAAAGTTACAGTCCTGGTTTCTTAGAAAAATACGGTTTTTTTCAATGAATACCTTGTATTTCGAAAAAAAATCGGTTAATTTTCTTGAATTTTTGATAAAATATATGGTTTGAGGAGTCCGATATATTGTCATCAATATCAGCATAGGTCTCCGGACTCGTTCGTCGGCTACATACTCTTGAATGTTCGGTATTATTGATACCCATATACTCCAGGAGAGACCAAAGTGGGCTATTTTCAAGCAATTCTTCTTGTTGAAAAATATTCGGTGTAGATTAGTGCGGTATCTATTCCAAAAATGCAATACCTTATATATGGTCAATGAAATGTCTTCCATTTGAAAGCTTTTTTACCGAAGAAACCATAGAAAATTCAACTGTATGAGAAGTAATATTCCTCTCATGGTTGGAACTAATTTCCCATTGTTTGGAAGCTAATTCAATTCGAATGGTGGGGGTATTATACCTCCCAAAATTCTACAAGAAAGTCCGCGATATTAAAATATCTACGTTTCGTGAATATTCTTTCAATAAACTAATTTTGAAATATATTTCAATATATTTTACACAAAAAATATGAATATATAAAAGAACTTTTAAAACTAAGCTTTTATTGAAATGCGCTAAAAATAATTTTTTTTTGGGTGTCACATTATTCTGTGAGTGATAGATTCACTAAATAATTCATATTTGTATTCAAACTGAAAACATTGCGCGGCAAGCTTTCGAATCTGTTATTCTCAGAATAGCGTCACACCTCTGAAGAAATTATTTTTATCTTTGTAAAATAAAATCTTGTCAAAAAGTTTTTTTATAAATTTTTTATCATATTTGACATAACAGTTATGATTTCTGACCCCAAAAATTCTTTCATACCAATTTTTAATAGAATCAAATCATAATTCACAAAACTCGTCCGCCATTTTGAAGTCGCCATTTTGATTTTTCTGATTTGGATAAGAAAAGCATGATTTCATACCCGAAATATCCATTTTGATTAGAATCACGCCATAAATTCCCCGGTCATTTTGGCCGCCATTTTGTTATGGTTATGGTACATGAAAATGTCATGATGCATTGTCACCGGAATGATGAAGACCTGCCAAATTCAAGTCGATTGGACAGACAGACAGAAATCGAACAAATAAAAGTTTGAAAAAAATACTTTTTACATTTACTAGTCTAGAAAATGAAACATTGTGTGAAATGTTCGTGCTTTATAAATAATTTATAATAATGATAATTATTGAAATTATATAGAAAGCTTCTGTGCGAAATGAGAATATATATCACTTCGGAAAAGATTAATTTTGGAAGATTGATCAGTGAATGACAACCTTGCATTCTCCTAATTCAGTGTACTGTTTTTTTTTTGGAAAATGGGGTCGAGAAACTTACGAAAGAAAAAATTATCACTTCAGCAGTGGTGTCCTTCGTTCGAATGATTTTGATTAAGTGTTGAATGTCTAGAGTACAATTTTCGCAAGGAGTACTTCTTTCATCTTATATCGAAGGAGGCTCTGAGAACAAAATAATTTTTCAATGTATATATGTCAGAACTGTCAGTTTTCATCGATTGATATGCGAATTTTTCATTAAGAACGTCTGAATCTTTCTAGTCGGGCTATCAGTTCTTCATTTTTTCATTATGCCGATTCCTAATAGAACCATTTGTTACAAGTGTGACAGACAAGAAGACCTCAAGATCAAACTTCGAGCAATTTTTGTTTCATATGTAATTCTCGACCTGACATACAGCGGGTATCTACAGAGTGTAGAGTGAATATTTATGTATCGATCGATATTTTTGTGCCTGATAATGTGAGGGTATGCCCTCATCACCTGAATGAAAATGGATACCTTATAGATGTTCTACATACAGGCTTGAGGTACGTCAACAGACCATATATTCTGAAAGGACTGCAGCTCCAACAATTTATGGAAGGTCTGAGAAAGGCGACAAAAAAATACACATCCACAGTGATTTTAAGGACAACAATTCTTTTCCAATGAAGAATTCATATCTCTTACTTCATCGAGTGAAGTGAAGTTCAACGAATTATATGAATTTTGTTAATCTATTGTGCGAGGATATGTGAGATACATCACCAGAAAACATTTGTTAACGTTTCTCGTAAAATTGCGTCAGGGTATTCCTGATGATTTTCTCAAAGTGATATTTCAATATCCCACCCGCCAGGACACCAGTCTCATTATTTGTAACGTCAGAGTTTCATTGACACAAATATTTGTACCAAACAATTTGGACTTTAATGCTATAACCAGAGCAAACTATATCACAAGACACGTCACAGAATTTGTCAATTAACTCTATAACCTCAACCCCAACCAACCAAAAGCAATAGCTTATATTGATTGTACTTATAGTAAAATCGAAGAAAATTGTAATTCCAGAATTCTCAGGCAATCCTATTGGTTTCATAAAAAAGACCATATGGTGAAACCGGAAGTGGTTGTTGCTCCAGACGGATATATCCTGGCCATTCAAGGACCCTATTTCTCAGAGGTTAAGAATAATGATGCCACTATATTGAACCAGGAGATCGAGAGGGACATCGAAGGTTTCAGGACCTGGTTTCAGAATGGGGATATTCTTATAGTAGACAGGGGTTATCGCGACTCGACACCATTATTTCAAAAACTTGGTATTAATTACCATATGCCCACATTTCTGGCACGAGGTCAAAAACAATTCGCTACCGAGGAAGCGAATAGTTCCAGGTTGATTACCAAAACAAGGTGGATAGTGGAATCCAGAAATGGACATGTCAAATCAATTTTTAAATTCTTTAAATGGACAATATCCACAACACATGTTGTGAACTTGGGTGACCTATACCGCATAGCTGGTGCTTTGATAAATCGATTTCATCGACTGATAACAATGCCAGGGACCGATATTCAGTTTGCTATACCCTGTATACATAGAATTACTATACGACGTTCTTAACATATATATCCATTAAATTCCTTCCATTATATATATATATATATTTAATGGACATAGCCCTCAGAGAAAAGTGCTAACCGTAGACACGTGTTTCGGGCTCTCGGCCCTCATCAGTACGGTGGAGAAGTGCAAGGATGAACAACACTTGGTAGAAAACGACAAATCAACGGAGTCAACAAACAGAAGCCAGCCGCTCATTTGTGATTTCGGTCAACAGTCCCCTCGATATTACTCTCTTTCATGTATATATATATATATATATATATATATATATATATATATATATATATATATTATATATATATATATATATATATGACATGCTCTCCCTTATCCGAACTAAAAAACGAGGGGTTAACGTACCCCTATTTTCGGACCACCCTGTATAAAAAAAGATAATGTCAATTAACTTCGATCCAGAGTGAGGGAGTTTATCCAGGCTAAATTGAATCTTCAATTTCCATCAGATAACTCACACTGGTTGGTTTGAAATTAATCGAATTGGATTTTTTTTCCACCCTGTTATAGAGCACAAAACGAAAAAGTAAATGGAAACGAGATCAACGTGACATTGTACATCATTGAGGCATGGTATTCCCAGAATAAATAGGCGTTTTGTCAATTATCGGAATTGTAAAAAATTCTGAGCAGAAAGCTTCACTTTTCATCTTTCACACCCTGTATCTTGAAAACTAGTCGGTGGATTTTTTAGTGCCCATGGACACTTTGGCCGAAAAAGTCAAAATCCAGATAAAACCATTGCTCCGCAACCCAAGGAGCGCCTCTGTGCAGCATTGGTTGCCTACGCTCCGAATAAATTTGAATCTTGATAATTTGTTTAGTTTATAGCGAAAGTAAGCAATCCAGCGAGCGCCTGTGCCATCTGAGTAGTTCAAGTATCTGCCTTTTGATTTTCTGCGAGTAGTTGATTTTTCGTTCCTATTGCGTGATTTTGACTCAAGTTGAATCATTTGTCAAACTCCAATTTCTCTTACTAGTCTAAGAGCCGGTGGGAGATCGACCTTCACCGATCTGATAACTCGATGAGACATATTTATAATTTATAAACAAATATGCCTATGATAACTTGCCTATCGAAAAGTGTTCATAGCTATTTTTAATTGAATTAATTTTAATCAATTTCACCTTCACTCTTTTGATAACCGAATGAGTTTCATCTCAACTGATAGTTTTTAGCACTCAGAATTTGCCTAGGTAGGCTTGCCTACTTATTTCTGTGCATGGCTACCTGGCAAGCAGATGTGAACAAGTAAGTCAATATAGGTAACTACACCGATCTGTTAACCAATCGAAATTGATATCATAGGTAAGATAATTTAATTACAAAACCAATCGTATAGGCTTGCCTACAAAAAATCGTACATAAAATATTATTGCCAAGCTATAAAGTCTTAGAATTTTAGCTATTTGATAGGTGCGAGAGAGAAAGTAGAGCGTCCGAGGTCCGTGTGATAGAACAGGACACAACATAGCAGCTGCACGCTACCTGGCCGTTGAATGTATCCTAGTGCGCATGCTCGTGTACATGTGAGTGACAGTGACAGCATTTATTTACACTGGACAGTAATTTTGAACTCTAATTTATTATAACTCTAATTTCGATCACAATTTTGGTATTATTTCACACTATATATACTTACAGCTATGAAATAATCAAAAATGAATAATTTAATATATTAATAAATAAAAAAAAAAACAACATTTTTTTTTCATTCCAAAGCTGAATATATAAAATTCAAAAATTATAAAAAAATCTATATTTTTTATTCAAAATTGAATAAAGAATAATTTATTTATTATTTAAAATCAAATGAATGCCGTAAAGCGGGAAAGAATAAGTGTTACTTTTAAAATTTTAGTATAATAAATTTAAAAAATCGTCAATTTGAAAAAGTAAAATTCAATACATTCATGTTGTTAAAAGCGTTTATTACAAAGCATATACAAGAGTTCAAAATTACTGTCGAGTGTAAATAAATGCTGTCACTGTCACTCACATGTACACGAGCATGCGCACTCGGATACATTCAACGGTCAGGTAGCGTGCAGCTGCTATGTTGTGTCCTGTTCTATCACACGGACCTCGGACGCTCTACTTTCTCTCTCGCACCTATCAAATAGCTAAAATTCTAAGACTTTATAGCTTGGCAATAATATTTTATGTACGATTTTTTGCAGGCAAGCCTATACGATTGGTTTTGAAATCAAATTAACTTACCTATGATATCAATTTCGATTGGTTAACAGATCGGTGTAGTTACCTATATTGACTTACCTATTCACATCTGCTTGCCAGGTAGCCATGCACAGAAATAAGTAGGCAAGCCTACCTAGGCATATTCTGAGTGTTAAAAACTATCAGTTGAGATGAAACTCATTCGGTTATCAAAAGAGTGAAGGTGATGAAAGAAAATTGATTAAAATTAATTCAATTAAAAATAGCTATGAACACTTTTTGATAGGCAAGTTATCATGGGCATATTTGTTTATGATTAATATTTGATAAAAAATATGTCTCATCGAGTTATCAGATCGGTGAAGGTCGACCTCCCACGGTCTCCTCTACTATACGTTGTTCCTGTTTTCGAAGTCAAGATATTGCTTGTCATAGTTGCCAAGTTACCGTCCGGCGATTCCTACACTGACTCGGTTATTGGCTGGCAGTGCGCAGGTAAGAGAAAAATGGAGGTTTTTCCGTGAAGGATTGAGGAGAGTGTTGTGCGTGCCCGAGGATCTCTAAAAAGGGGATATAGTGGCGTTGCTACTCGGAAAAAGGGACTCTCAAGTTATTTTGGATCTGAATTGTATAATACCCTTCCGAACTCAGTAGATGCCAGAACCCGTTTGAAGTGGAATGTTTTTCGGACTATATATTTTGAATTAGCCCTGGAGCTTCCAGTATTTTCATTTGTTGTACCACGAGGCACCGGCTTCTCAATTTTTCCGGAGCCTTCAGTCGAGGTGAGTTGACAGGAATATCATCTGGGAGAAAATATACATTTGATGTTGTTTTGTACATTCATTATAGGTTTGGAAGTCATTTGTCATTTTTGTTTTTGGTTTTGGGGTCGTAGAAGTAGACTACAGATTTTCACTCTCTACTGTGAGGAGTTTTGATGTAACTCATCCTTTAGGAGTTATTTGTCCAATGGGGTTGTAGCCATCGCCCTTTGGTTTCCTCACGTTTTCATACTGAAGCATTGATCCCTCGGCGTACGTCCAGCGTTCGAAGCCCCTCCGCCATCAGCGGAAATACCTAAAGTGCCACACCGGAGAAAAGTTCATACAGAAGGCCAGAATTTTCATTATTTCGATTATTTAATGTGAGAGTCCACCCAAAAATACCATATTTCTACTTCCATCAATTTCATTCAATAAGCTAATAAAGCACACGCTGTAGTGTCTAACATTTTATTATGAGCTTCATCGTAGTACTATGAAAAAGCATCATTCTTTTCTATGGAATTGGGAAACTCTCTGACATCCTTATTTTTTATTTTTTTTCAAGTTGTTATGAAACTTTTCCTAAATTTTGACATCTTCCAACGGCGGTATGATCACATTTTGCTGTACGTTGCATTTAAAATATTTTTTATGCACATTGTTTTTTATTTATACTTTGGCTCAAATGACCAGATAGTTTGATTAACAGTCTTGGTATTATAACCTATTCGGTTTCTCAACTTTCCGTATAGCTACTTTTTCGTTATTATAGTATTGAGTGGCGCCCTGCAAGTAAAAAAATCTTTTTCAAGTCGATTGTGTTGGTTTGATTTGAAAATTCTGCCCTCTGGCTTACTGCCGCCGTTCGCATTATTATGTGTGGGATTATTGAATTGCGAATAGTTTGCCGCACATATTTAAAAGTTAAAGTAACATGAGAACGTTGCACTTTAATTGGATCATTTCATTTCACTTTCATCGCGACCAAAACAGTTTCCCTACTCCTAGGAGATAGACCAAGTTTTTATTTTTTGTCATAAGTTTGAAAATGACAAGTACTTCGAAGGAGGTATGAGGTGGAAAACTCATCAGAATAATTCCTTTCTCTTCTGCAAACTCCAATATTTCTATTGAGCTAGTATGCGATGTGTGGTCATCGATGAGCAGCAGGACCTTATCATCTGGCATTCTTGCATGAAAGTGCAATTTTAACCAATCAAAAAATAGATCTGAGTGTACATACGCAGACTCCGCTGACATTACAATTCCGGATCCAGGTGGGATTCCATCTGCATCTTTTTTTTGTCCTTCCCCTTGAATATGCAGTAGGGTGAAAATAATGCTAGCTCTCCATTGCCAAAACTGAAATGGTTCTTCTCTTCTCACCAGAAGTAACCGTAGTTATATTTTTTGAACCTTTTATAGCCACAACATTTGGATGCTTATTATTTGGTTGAAGATCGGTCTCATCTATGTTAAATATATAACCAGATTTTTTTAATAAATAACGAAAATTATTAACGTTTCTTATTCACGCCTTTTGCCTGAGCCAACGTCACATCTTTCAACTTTCCAATAGCTAAGTAGCAGTGGAGAAAAGGGCCCTAGAAATCCAAGAATCGGCAAGCTAAGTTATCATTAAATGTACCCAAAATACTGAAGTCGCTTGTCAAGGAGCTCTTCCCAATCAACAAGCTTCAAATAAGCTCATCAGGAGGAAACGCAATGGAATAAATTAAGTTTCACCAAATCTTACAACTGACATCCAAATTCCTGGATTAAATAAAATATATGATTGAGAACAGGGAAACGTCCTGCTAGCTGATGGTGGACCGGGTGCAGTATCCTGATTTTTGAACGACCACGAAATCTAAAAACTGTATTCAACTTCGATGAATTTTTCATGGATGGAACCTTCAAAATTGCACCGAATTCATTCAGGTACATTTATATCGTTTTGGCAAATAAATGGAGGCATTAACCTCATCTTCTACGCACTTTTGCCTAATAAATGTAGAGAAACTTGCGACAAATTGTTTGCTTTGACTAAAGTGTTAGCGCCAAACTTCGATCCAAAGTCTATTATTTGTGACTTTGAAATAGCTGCTTTCAGAATGGTGCAGAGATATTTTCTACTGTGGAAATTCGAGAATATTTTTTTTTTCATTTGGAAAAAATATGAAATAGTAGTTTATGTGACAAGTACGCAAAGTGAGCTTTTGCGGGTTAATAGTAATGTGGAAATGAGTCCGCGAAAGACATTCTCGTACATGTTGCATACAATATTTTTTGTATAAACTATCCAAAGAATGTTTCATGTAGAAACTATGATTGTATTTCTGCTATCAATACCAAATATATTTGTAGACAGCATTGGGAGAGGGTCGTGCGAAATATCAAATCAGATTTTTCATTACCGACATGTCAAGTGTCGAATATGTCAATTAGTCAATAACATTTGCGTTTGTTGTTATGTTCTCTAATAGGTGTTGGGAAGATTATATGAAATATATGGGAGATATCTTTAGCCGATTTTTTACGGAACACAAATTATGGTATATTGTTGGGCATTGATTACTTTCACGAGGAGAAAAAAAGGATAACAATTTAAGTCAAAGGAATATCTGAGAGATATATGCTGAGAATCAGTCAATCAGGTATACTTTATTATCAAAAATGTAAAATCTCATAAACAAAGCATGGAGAAATAGTAAATTCATAAACCTTGAATAAAAATCTCAAGAAGTACAGTCATATAAGAAATAAAACAACAAATTACATCCACAGGTTGATGAATAATAAAAAAGGATGGAAATGTGGAAATTAAAATAAATTAAGAACAGAACGTAAGTTACACAAAATGAGACTCAAATACCAAGTTTCACCCAAATCGATTCAATGTATCTGGTCTGCGACGGGCGATCTCATACTAGTTTTTCTGAACTTTAATGTATTTTTTGCAGTGATGGTATAAAAAAAACAATTTCTAGAAAAATCTCTAATTTGAATTTTTGTTCTGAAGTGAAAAGTGCAGAGTTGAATGAAATTTTCAATTGCCATCAATTCAATAATGTATGTGGCTGTGGAAAGATGTTCATTAAAACAGACGAGTTTGTAACTCAATAGATATTTTTCGCAGTTTTTGCTAAAATAAGTTTTTTAGAAAAAATCGTCCTTTTTTTATTGTAAATTGAGTAATGGATGTGTGCCACAATCTATAGCCGAAAGGCCAAAGAATATTACGCAAAGTTTGTTGCCAAAAAATTATCGTGGCATATATGATAACGAATACGATATATTGCCGGAGTGGAATAGAGAAAATGGAAACACTGCTGTAAGTGAGGATGTAATTTCAACTTACCTCCATGAGAAATCAAAAACTTTGAAACCACCAACTCTATGGTCAAAGTTCCCAATGTTGAAAGCTACTCTTTCTGTGAAAGATAATTTGATTATTGACTCTTGAATAGACAATGTACAGGATATGAATCCAGTAAATCAAAGGTCCTTTTTCCAGAAAGAATGTCAACATATTTCTCAGGGAGGCTATGAGACTCATTTAATTATTGAAGTAGCTCTCCTCATTGGTATTTGCGTTGCATGTAGAAGAGAAGAGTTGCATTCTTTGAAACTTTCTGACATTGTAAATACTAGTGATTCCTCAGTTATCACTCTCACAGATTCAAAAACACATCGTAAGGAGTGTTTTCTGTAGATGCGGAGGGTGAAAATGTGGAACCACCAGAACTGTTCCATCAGTATGCGAGTCTTCGACCAAAGAATGTTGAGCATAATAACTTTTTCTTATTATAGAGCAATCAAAAGTGCATAGTACAACGTGTGGAAATTCATACAATTGGAAGAATGCCTGCAACAGTAGCTGAGTATTTGAAACTGCCCGAACCCAAACTCTACACAGGGCATTGCTTCCGACGGACATCCATTGCCGTTGCTTCAAATTTGCTACAGATTGTCATTTCTATTCACATATTTCCAAATAGTGTTTTGGTTATTTATCTTTGGTACTTCATATTGATAGATGCCTGAAAAAAAAGACATTTTGGAACATACGTTTGGGTATTTACCTGTTTGTATCCTAAATTTTGAATAAATGAATAAATAATCACGCAGAAGCAGTTCATCACGCCCATATACTGCTTACAAGAAGTGTAAACCAATCGTGACATCTACTATGAACACCTTATTGCTAGATACAATCCATCAGTGGAATTAAAGAAGTACAGCGAAGCCGATCAAGGAATTTCAACAGTTATTCGAAACTGGGATAACATATTTTCCAAATGAATTCAAATTCAAAGCGATGAGAGTAAACATTTACGGTAGAATTTGAGTGCAATATTTTTATGAAACATTTTGAACGAAACGCTCCTGTGCAACGTTTCCATGTAACGTTTGAAACGAAACGCATCTGACTCAAAAAAGACGGAAAATAGGAGTAGTGAAACTTCTTTGGATGCGATGAGAGTGAAATTCCAAGGTCTAAGTTGAGTGCAACGTTTTCATATAACGTTTCAAACAAAACACTTCCAACGCAAAAATTATGGAAAATAGGATGATTCCAGGAGTAGCGTTTCAGTCGCAATTGTCACATGGTGACAACCGATGGCATTGTTTGTATTAAGTTACTTTGACCGATTTCGAAGTAAATGATATTTCAATCTTTTGGTAAGTCAAACATTTTTCCAGTGCAGTATTGACTAAATGGTTGTACCCATTTTTATAAGATATATTTTGCTGAAAGTTCTACTTGAGGTCCGTAAAACTTGTTTTCGTTACTCTTACTTCAAATAGCGTCTAAACAGCCAGTAGTTACATGGCTGGAGAGTGGTCCGTCTCTCGTTTTCCAATGGGTGAGAGTAAGGACTATGAAAACCAAGTACGTTTTCATCTTGTTTCAAATGAAAATGCCATTGGAAAAAGAGGTCGTCAGTTCGAAGAGAATGGTCGGAAGGGAATTTGATTAAAGCTGCCAAAGCTATTGAAGATCAGATGATGGGAGTGAATGAAGCTACCAAATTTTATGGGACTCCTGAAACTACGTTAGTGGGGCGCATTCAATATAAAAATTTGGAAAAAGGTGGAGTGGGACCTCCGTCTATTTTGGGAAGAGAAAATGAGTCAAAAATCGTATCACATATAAAAAAGCTCCAGGCGAAGGGGTTTACTCCTTGTAGGGACTCCGAGCGTAATATGGCCCATGAATAAGCAGAAAAGCTTGAGCTTTCTCATGAATTCAATAAGGAGATCAAAGAAGCAGGTTTTAATTGGCTACAATCATTCATGGATAGACATTCCATGTTGGCTATCAGAAAATCTAAAGGTGTGACTTTTGCCTGAGCCAACGTCACACTTTTGATTGCTCTTTATTGAAAGAGAGTTATTGTGCTCAACATTCTTTGGTCGAAGACTTGCATACTGATGGAACCGTTCTGGTGGTTTCACATCTTCACCCTCCGCATCTACAGCAAACACTCCTTACGATTTGAATTTGAATCTGTGAGAGTGATAACTAAGGAATCACTGGTATCCACAATGTCAGAAAGTTTCAGAGAATGCAACTCTCCTCTTCTACATGCACCGCCAATACCAATGGGGTGGGCTACTTTATTCATTGAATAATTCTCACTTGTAGCCTCCCGGAGAAATATGTTGACATCCTCCCTGGAAAAAGGACCTTTGCTTTTTTGGATTCATACATAACCTGTAGATTGTCTCTTCCTGTAGATTGTCTCTTCGGGAGTAAATATTTAAATTATCTTTCACAAAAAGAGTAGCTTTCAACATTGAGAACTCTGACCATAGAGTTGGTGGTTTTAAAGTTTTTTAAAATTACATCCTTACTTACAGAGGTGTTTCCATTTTCTCTATTCCGCTATTCATTTTATAATGAAGAAAGCACGATTTTTTCTAAAAAACTCATTTCAGCAAGAAGAACTGCGAAAAATATCTATTGAGATACGAACGCGTCTGTTTTAATGAACATCTTTCCACAGCCACATACATTATTGAATTGATGGCGATTGAAACATTTATGCAACTCCGCACCTTTCCCTTCAGAACAAAAATTCAAATTAGAGATTTTTATAGAAATTGTTTTTTTATACCATGACTGCAAAAAATATATGAAAGTTTAGAAAAACTAGTATTTGATCGTCCGTCGCAGAACAAATATAATGAATCGATTTGGGTAAAACTTGGTATTTGAGTCTCAGTTTGTGTGACTTACGTTACACTCTCACAGATTCAAAAACACATCGTAAGGAGTGTCTTCTGTAGATGCGGAGGGTGAAAATGTGGAACCACCAGAACTGTTCCATCAGTATGCGAGTCTTCGACCAAAGAATGTTGAGCATAATAACTTTTTCTTATTATAGAGCAATCAAAAGTGCATAGTACAACGTGTGGAAATTCATACAATTGGAAGAATGCCTGCAACAGTAGCTGAGTATTTGAAACTGCCCGAACCCAAACTCTACACAGGGCATTGCTTCCGACGGACATCCATTGCCGTTGCTTCAAATTTGCTACAGATTGTCATTTCTATTCACATATTTCCAAATAGTGTTTTGGTTATTTATCTTTGGTACTTCATATTGATAGATGCCTGAAAAAAAAGACATTTTGGAACATACGTTTGGGTATTTACCTGTTTGTATCCTAAATTTTGAATAAATGAATAAATAATCACGCAGAAGCAGTTCATCACGCCCATATACTGCTTACAAGAAGTGTAAACCAATCGTGACATCTACTATGAACACCTTATTGCTAGATACAATCCATCAGTGGAATTAAAGAAGTACAGCGAAGCCGATCAAGGAATTTCAACAGTTATTCGAAACTGGGATAACATATTTTCCAAATGAATTCAAATTCAAAGCGATGAGAGTAAACATTTACGGTAGAATTTGAGTGCAATATTTTTATGAAACATTTTGAACGAAACGCTCCTGTGCAACGTTTCCATGTAACGTTTGAAACGAAACGCATCTGACTCAAAAAAGACGGAAAATAGGAGTAGTGAAACTTCTTTGGATGCGATGAGAGTGAAATTCCAAGGTCTAAGTTGAGTGCAACGTTTTCATATAACGTTTCAAACAAAACACTTCCAACGCAAAAATTATGGAAAATAGGATGATTCCAGGAGTAGCGTTTCAGTCGCAATTGTCACATGGTGACAACCGATGGCATTGTTTGTATTAAGTTACTTTGACCGATTTCGAAGTAAATGATATTTCAATCTTTTGGTAAGTCAAACATTTTTCCAGTGCAGTATTGACTAAATGGTTGTACCCATTTTTATAAGATATATTTTGCTGAAAGTTCTACTTGAGGTCCGTAAAACTTGTTTTCGTTACTCTTACTTCAAATAGCGTCTAAACAGCCAGTAGTTACATGGCTGGAGAGTGGTCCGTCTCTCGTTTTCCAATGGGTGAGAGTAAGGACTATGAAAATAAGTACGTTTTCATCTTGTTTCAAATGAAAATGCCATTGGAAAAAGAGGTCGTCAGTTCGAAGAGAATGGTCGGAAGGGAATTTGATTAAAGCTGCCAAAGCTATTGAAGATCAGATGATGGGAGTGAATGAAGCTACCAAATTTTATGGGACTCCTGAAACTACGTTAGTGGGGCGCATTCAATATAAAAATTTGGAAAAAGGTGGAGTGGGACCTCCGTCTATTTTGGGAAGAGAAAATGAGTCAAAAATCGTATCACATATAAAAAAGCTCCAGGCGAAGGGGTTTACTCCTTGTAGGGACTCCGAGCGTAATATGGCCCATGAATAAGCAGAAAAGCTTGAGCTTTCTCATGAATTCAATAAGGAGATCAAAGAAGCAGGTTTTAATTGGCTACAATCATTCATGGATAGACATTCCATGTTGGCTATCAGAAAATCTAAAGGTGTGACTTTTGCCTGAGCCAACGTCACACTTTTGATTGCTCTTTATTGAAAGAGAGTTATTGTGCTCAACATTCTTTGGTCGAAGACTTGCATACTGATGGAACCGTTCTGGTGGTTTCACATCTTCACCCTCCGCATCTACAGCAAACACTCCTTACGATTTGAATTTGAATCTGTGAGAGTGATAACTAAGGAATCACTGGTATCCACAATGTCAGAAAGTTTCAGAGAATGCAACTCTCCTCTTCTACATGCACCGCCAATACCAATGGGGTGGGCTACTTTATTCATTGAATAATTCTCACTTGTAGCCTCCCGGAGAAATATGTTGACATCCTCCCTGGAAAAAGGACCTTTGCTTTTTTGGATTCATACATAACCTGTAGATTGTCTCTTCCTGTAGATTGTCTCTTCGGGAGTAAATATTTAAATTATCTTTCACAAAAAGAGTAGCTTTCAACATTGAGAACTCTGACCATAGAGTTGGTGGTTTTAAAGTTTTTTAAAATTACATCCTTACTTACAGAGGTGTTTCCATTTTCTCTATTCCGCTATTCATTTTATAATGAAGAAAGCACGATTTTTTCTAAAAAACTCATTTCAGCAAGAAGAACTGCAAAAAATATCTATTGAGATACGAACGCGTCTGTTTTAATGAACATCTTTCCACAGCCACATACATTATTGAATTGATGGCGATTGAAACATTTATGCAACTCCGCACCTTTCCCTTCAGAACAAAAATTCAAATTAGAGATTTTTATAGAAATTGTTTTTTTATACCATGACTGCAAAAAATATATGAAAGTTTAGAAAAACTAGTATTTGATCGTCCGTCGCAGAACAAATATAATGAATCGATTTGGGTAAAACTTGGTATTTGAGTCTCAGTTTGTGTGACTTACGTTCTGTTCTTAATTTATTTTTATTTTCACATTTTCATCTGTTTTTAGTATTTATCGACCTGTGGATGTAATTTGTTGTTTTATTTCTTGTATGACTGTACTACTTGAGATTTATTATTTAAGGTTTATGAATGTACTATTACACCATGCTTTGTCTATAAGAATTTACATTTTTGATAATAAAGTATACCTGATTGATTGATTCTTCGCATATATCTCGCAGACATCTCTTAATTTGAAAAAATAATTCATGAAATAAATATAACTTAAGAACACGACAAAAATTGTTTTTTTTATCTTTTGAGAAGTAGTCAACGCCCAACAATATACCATGATTTGTGTTCCGTAGAAAATCGGTCAAAGATATCTCCCATATATTTTTACATAACCTTCCCAACACACAAACGCAAATGTTATTGACTATTTGACATATTTGACCCGTCGGTAATAAAAAAATCTGATTTGATATTGCACACGGCCTTTACCCAATGCTGCCTACAAATATTGCGTATTGATAGCAGAATTGAAATCATAGTTCCTATATGAAACATTCTTCAGAGAGTTTATACAAAAAAATATTGTATGCAACATGTACACAAATGTCTTTCGCGGACTTATCTTCACATTACGATTCATCCGCGAAAGTCTCATTTGGCGTACTTGCTACATAAAACTAGTATTTCATATTTTTTTCAAAATGACAATTCAACTCATGTATGAGGAATCGCATATGCCACATTGCAATTGTCAGTTTGACAGCGGCAAAAGTTAGCTGCAACTTTTACAGCGAGAAATGCACTAGTGGTTTTTTCACTTATTCATTTGTTTATCAATTATTGCGGTGTTGGTTGCCAAAATCAATAAAGTTTGCATTGAATTCCTTATTCATTGAATTGTCCTGCCGAATTACACTCAATGTTTGTATTGATATCGGTTAAATTTGTGTTGTTCAAATTCTAAACTGTTTCCTTCAGCAGTTCGACTCGAAAAACTGTCAACCTAAAAACGCTCCACCTTCGGTGGAGTGTGAAAAAACAATATTCTCAAATTTCCACAGTAGGAAATATTTCTGCAACACTCTGAAAGCAGCTATTTCAAAGTCACATATAATAGACTTCGGATCGAGGTTTGGTGCTAACACTCCAATCATACCAAGCAATTTGTCGTAGGTTTCTCTACATTTATTAGGCATAAGTGCGTAGGAGATGAAGTGAACGCCTCCATTTTTTGTGCTAAACCAACATGAATGTGCCTGAATAAATTTGGTGCAATTTTAAATGTTCCATCTATGAAAAATTCATCGCAGGTTAATACCATCCCTAGATTTCGTGGTCATCCAAAGATCAGGATACTGACCCGGTCCACTATCAGCTAGCGGATCGTTTCCCTGTTCTCACTCATATATTCCATTAAATTCAGGAATTTAGATGTCAAAAAGAGTTGTTGGATTTGGTGGAGCTTGATTTATTTCATTGGTTTCCTCCTGACAAGCTTCTTTGAAGCTTGTCGATTGGAAAGAGCTCCTTGACAATCGACTTCAGTATTTTGGGTACATTTGTTGATTACTTAGCACGCCGATTCTTGGATTTCTAGGCCCTTTTCTCCGCTGCTACTTCAGCTGCAGACGGTTCGTGGTTATGCGTATCCATAGTTTTCACAACTTCGCGATTAAGTACTCAGTTTTTTCGTCGGCGGATAGTTTGTCAAACACCAACAAAAATCCGGACAACTACTAAATAAATAAAAGTTGAATGCTATACTCTCTTGGGTGGGAGACTTGACTAATATTCATCCTTGACTGTGAGACTTAAGCCACTGCGCTGAGTACCAAATGATTCCAACTGGGATTTTACAAATTAATTCCGATTACTCAGTGGCTTCTACTCTTCCACTTCTGGAAAATTGGATCAGGAATTAGATAGGGAATCACTATTTGATAAATCATTTACAGCACGACATGTTTCAATTTTACAGAAGAGAATTTTGCGATAATCAGCTGATGTTCCGAATGGATCTGATAGCATTAAGGAATTATTCGATGAATATAAAATAGATTATATAGATTGCTTTTAGTGGAACTTTTGACATATGTGACTATGCAATGCTCTTCCCTCAAAACTCAAACTAATTGATAGCCTACATATGTTTAAGGAATGAATGGAATCTTTTCTCCATCTCTGTCCATATAGTGTGAATGAGTTATTTAACCGACGAAAAAAGGAGGAGGTTCTCTAGTCCACCCACAAATCATTATTGTTATTATTTTTCCACAGAGTAGATTTTGATGATTCCTGGACAGGGTATACCTAGAAGATGGTCTCAGTTGAATTTGAAAAAAATGCACTTTCAAGGATAGGAAAATAGGGAATGATTGATTTTTCACCTGTAAACCGATTATGTTGAATTTGATAAACATATATAGTACTGATGACACTACAACATAATGGAGACCTGGAGGTAACGGTTCACAGTAGCTACCACGTGTTAGATTTCAGCCGTAAGAACTCGGAAAATTAAAACTTTCTAACAGAAAATCAACCCGACGAAAAAAAAAGAAAAACAAAAACTGAAGAGCGAAAAATAAAATGAACTTAATAAATGAGCTCATAAACTGATGTAAGTAACTAATTTTGGGTCGGCGCCAAACAAACACTCAACGAAGATCATCAAATTACTTTAAAAAATTATCAAAACCAAATTACATAAAAATGCAACGTGATATCTCCAGCAATAAACAATATGCGCTCTTCGCACGACCACTTGCAACGACGTGTGCCCTCACGTGTATGCCCGTTTGGGTAGATGTTTCGCCATTAACGTAATTAATTTGCTTGTTTGTTTGTTTGGCGCCTACTCAAAATTAGGTACTAACATTAGTTCGGGAGCGCAGTTGTTAACATTAAAAAGGTTCATTTTCTTTTTCGCTTTCCAGTTTCTCTTTTCGTCGGTTTAATTTATAGTTGAAGAATTTGTATATATCATTTTCGATAAAGCTTGCCTAACTATATATAATCTTTTTTGAGTTTTGTCTATACCTGAAGTCTGTTTTTCATTTTTCATAGTTTTCCTAGTATCATACATATATTTGATAATGAATTAAATGAAATTGGGAAGAATTAGAATTGAATTATTACTAGAAGTGTAATATTTCGTAACATTGACGAAAGGGTCCTATTTATTCAGCATTCTGAATCCCGCTGTTATTTTTTTGTGATCAGCAACACAGTTTTATATCATTTGGTCTCAACCATCTGAAAATATAAATTTATATGAAAACGGACATGTGATTCATGAAGTACGAGTCTAATAATATAAACTCTGACAATTTCCATCGGTAAAATCAAAGGCAATTACAAGGAATCAATAAAGATTTTTTTTATCATAACTTATTTATCTAGCAAGTAGAAATATTCCGGGATTATAAACTCTTATCAGTGATCTCTATACGTTCCGTTCATGGCTGTTATACCAAGATCGTTATTATACGAGTCAGGTAATGAAGAGCTTGTCGTTGTATATTGACTGTAGATAAGCAATATGATTCTAATTAAGGTAGATCTACGCAAGATGCACCAACAAATTGCAGTGAAATTTATACAGCAATCAATACGTACACATTTATCTTTATTGAAAGTACACGACCACGTTGAGAAATGCTGAATTGAAAGACAGAATATCATGGAGATAAAAAACGCTTTGTTGTTCTGAAACTTGTGTGAGATTCGTATCCTGAAAAAACTACCATTGACATTTTCCCGCAGACTGAATCCGATGGAAAATATCATTCGCAAACTAAGTCTTCCTCGGCAAAATCAAAACTTAGTTTTGGCTAATCTAGATACTAATTATAAAAGACATTTGAATGAAATAATTAATGAAAAATATTGTATTCGAATGCACTTAAAATTAAAAAATAATTGCTTTGGATGTGTGACGTAGGTTATTCGTGAGTTACAGATTCAAAAGCTCGTCGCTTCTGTATTTGAACTGAAAACTTTGCGCGACAAGCTTTTGAATCTATAACTCACGGAATAACCTACGTCACACATCCAAAGCAATCATTTCTCACTTTTCAGTGCATTTAGTCTTTAAAAAGGTTGTTTATTAATTATTGCATTTTGTGCTTTCTAGTACTTAAGTACACCTTAATCTATGCATTTTTGTTAAAGCATCGTTATTATGAGGCCTTTTTTTTGAGTTATATAGTCCTTCAATGAGGAGACCATCTGAAGATCAACTCATCCGCCATCTTGAACTACAACTAAAAATCAATAATTTTCGACCAAATTCATAATTTCCGACCCCAAAAACCCCGAAATACCAAATTTGAATCGAATCTGACCATAATTACAAAACTCGTCCGCCATCTTCAATTTGTGAATTTTGATGAAAAATTAATAATCTCCAACCCCGAAAACTAACACATATCAATTTTGAATAGAATCGGACCATAACACAGAGATTATCGGCCATCTAGAAGCCGCCATTTTGATTTCATGAATTTTGAAGAAAAATTCATAGTATTCGACCTTGAAAACCTCCACTAACCAATTTTGAATCGAGTCGGCCCGAAAACCTCAATGGACCGCCATCTTGGAACGCGTTTTTTCTATTGAAAAAATTTCATGAGCCGCCATTTCAATTCCATAAATTTTTACAAAACATTCATAATATCTGACTAATAAAAGGTACAGAAACTAGAAATAAAGCCAAAACTAAATTATCCTAGGATAAAAATAATATAAATAATTAGATATTGAAGAATAAGTTTGCACCTTAGAAAATACTTCAGTAGCGTCAGAAAGAGGTTGAAGTAATCCTGAGAATACCACTTGATTAGGCCCTTACGAATTTGAATATACCCTAAAACTTCACGTTCAAGTAGAGTTTAGATAGTTATCCTACTGGAACAAAAACGCCGAAATTACCCATTCTATAAATATTAAAACCAAACTTTTAGTAGCAAGTATGATTTGTAAAATTCGTTATTTAATGAAAATATATTTTTTGGCTCTTTCAACTGCGGAATAATTCAATTCTTAATTGATATCAGTAAACTCTGATGCATAAGGTACAAACATTATTTTTTGTCCTTCTAATTTTGAAAATTATTTCCTAATACCTATTAACTATATTTTGATAATAAAACATATTTTGTTATTCTTCCAAAAAATATACTTACTTATAAAAAATAATCATTCAATTTCAATTTGAATTTCTAATTTGAACTTCCTAGATTAACCTTTTAGCAAATCTACTTTGTTACGACTTATCTCATATTATAATGAAAGCGAAAAATTATTCAAATCGTGGATTATCAATTAGAAGACGAGTTTCTCTTAATGGACGAAAATTCCGCTGGAATGTTCAATTTTTAATAACACAGGTAATACTAACTGAGCTTTCCGAATTACTTTTACATCACATAACTCCATTAAATTCTCATAATTCAAATAAAAAATTTAAATGTATCAATTCTCATAATTTAAATGAAAAATTTAAATTTATCTTTTTACATTTTTCCATTACATTCGATTTTGAATTAATCAATTCTAATTCATTTATGTAAACTCATTTGTATAACAGCAACTGCAAATTTCTTTGAAATATTGGGGAAATTATTTATAGAAAAATCATTCATAAAAATTCATATTCCCAAAGAAAAATAAAACTTTTCGTACTTACTAACATTACGGTAAATACATCCTTGATCCTCCCTAACGTTTCTCAGCCAAACAAAACCGAAATAGTTTTTTTTCCATTTATTTCCATAATTTATGGGGTTTTTGATGCATCTTCCCCACTTAACCTTCTGCAATAGTGTATACAGTGCTTCTCAAAAGTCCTCTCCCCCCCTCTAATTTTTGGGAACGATTATACATAAACAAAAGAAATAAGGAAACTGAATATTAAAGGTTGTAAACTTCCCTACTAGTGACGATAGATGACGAAATCGTCAATTCAATGATACTGATTTTGTTTGTGTTTATGGCAGTTTTAATGGCTCATTAGTAAACATTAAAATTTAAATTCCATTCAGTATGATATTAATTACAGATTTAAGAATCAGTATCTACTTGAAGAAACTGCTCGAAGTGACCTCCATTCACTTCCTGACAGTGAAATATCCTATTTTTAAACTCTTCTCGTACTTTTGCAAATGTGTCTGCGGAAACAGCCTCACATTCTGCAACAATACATTGTTCTAAAACGTCAATATTGTCAGGTTCAGTGGCGTTAACCTTCGATTCAAGGTACCCCCACAGAAAAAAATCCGAAGGTGTGAGGTCCGGTGATCGAGCTGGCTATTCCGTTGAACCTCGTCGTCCAATCCATCTACCACGATACTCCTCATCCAAATACCGTCTTACTGCCCCGTAATAGTGTGGAGGAGCACCATCCTGTTGGAATGTTATTTCCAAATTGCCGAATTCATCTGGATCATCTTCCAAAATTTCGAGGATTAACGGTTCTATTGCGTTTTGCAACAGCTCCAGGTAAACCTCACCAGTTACATTAGGATTAAAAAAAGAGGCCCAATGAAGTGGTTTCCCAGGATACCTGCCCAAACATTCACCTTCTGGGAAAATTGGGTATGTGTTTCACGAAAGAGGTGAGGATTTGCGTCACTCCAATACCTCACATTCTGTGTATTTACATTTCCATTTAGGTAGAAAGTACTTTCGTCACTAGATTAAATTTTTTGACATAGTCTGGCTGTTGGTTAATTTTAGTTTCCATATTTTCACAAAATTCTAGTCTTTGGCCTGGGTCGACGTCTGAGAGTTGATGAAGCATTTTTAATTTGTATGGATGAAATTTGTTTTTTTTTCAACACCCTGTGTACTGTACTTCGACTGACTTCACAGGTAGATGCAACGTGAGTTGTTGAAGAAGTAGGATTAACTATTACTTCTGCCACTATATCAATTTTTTTCTCATCAGAAATTTGTGGTCTGCCAGATCATTTCACATCATTAATACTACCCGTTGTTTCAAACTTACGAAGAAGCTCCCTTAAATAAGTCCTCTAAACGGGGCGAACGAGAAACCTCTCATTAAAAATGCGTTCTGCTGCATGAATATTGTGTCCAGTTTCACCAAGAATTAGGATCGCTGCTACATTATCACCTAAATAAAGCACGTACCATTTCGCTTCTTGAAGCACTCAAACGTTCGGCTCACAACAGTTTAACAAATTATTAAAATGTACAAAAATATTAGAAGTACCAAAAGCTGCTAAAACAGTTAAACGTTCGATCAACAATACACAAATTATTAATTTACAAAAACTTAGACAATTACAAAAACGTCGAATAAGGGAGACTAACAAAAACGTCAGCTTATTTGACAACTATCCAGAGGCGGAGCTTGAATTTGGAATTTTAGTATTAACTGATTTATTTCATCACAGCTTTTCGTTTTTCAAAAGCAAGTTGCCAAAACTGCCATGAACACAAACAAAATTAGTATCATTGAATAGGGTTTTTCGATACCTTTTAAAAGAGGTGTCGCTTGCCGTAGGGTTCCATTGGAAATTATTGGTCACAATGGCCTTGTGACGTCATATTTGACAATTTCGTCATCTATCATCACTAGTAGGGAAGTTTACAATCATTGATATTCAGTTTCCAAATTTTACTTGTTTATGTATAATCGTTCCAAAAATGAGAGGGGGGGGGGAAGGGGACTTTTGAGAAGCACTGTATAGTTGACTAACACTATAAATAATGAAAAACAGAATGTCAGAACTCCACCTCATTGATTTGTTGAAAACAAGAACAGGATGTGGAATCATCTGCGACTGAAAGATAAACTTTAGTCACTATCTTCCATTGTCAAGATAACCTCTTGTTGGGAATTCATGTTTCCTTTTCCGCTTCCTGCAATAATAAATAATATAAAATCAAAATTGCCAGAATTACACCCTGACATCAAAATTCAAATAATTTATTCTGAACTTTATCAACCTCTGGCAACGTTTAATCCCCTACCTAGACTCCTTGCAATAATTTGACGTAATTCTCTCAGTCAAAAACTATAACTTCACAAAATTCTAGAGCTGCACTAAAAGATTTTATTTTGATTAAAAATTAACGTACTCAACCTCACAATGAGCAAAAATACTCCAAATCACCATTTGGCAAATTACCCCGACTACCTTCAAATTCACAGGGATGCATCGAAACAAGACCATGGAGTGGGGTGCGCAGTATTTATTCCCACATCGAGCACAAAACTCAGGTTTAAATTACATGAATATTCCTCAATGTTTTCAGCTTGCGGTATCAGTAAAGCTATCGAATATATTGAACAACACTCTATTCAAAAGGCTGTGATCTTATCGGCACAGCATTCCGGACCCACTGAATATCACTTCACTTTACAATAACCCATATGTAATGAGTATAAAACTACAAATAATAAGACTGGAAGAAAGACTGACACCAATAACATTCATTTGAGTCAAAGAACATATAGGGCTACAGTTCAACGAATCACCATGGACGGATGCATCTCACAATGCAAAAACAAATTTAGGAAAAAATTGAAACAAGAATGGCAACAGTATTTGTACAGGAACCCACATGCCATATAACCTTATTCAAGCAAACATACCGAATGAGACTTGGTTCAAGAATTTGGATTATTCTCGTAGATCCATTGTTATCATCAGTCGCTTGAAATTCGGGCACGCATGCTACCCTGCTTACTTAAAAAAAATTGGCATCCTACAATCCGACTCATGCGACACATGAAACACCTTTTGTGTTTTGAACCATATTTGTTTTTGGATATTCAAAACAGTCTGATGATATCTGTTCAAAGTTGATAAACAGTGGAGCCCTACCTCCATACAACCTCCTATCCCTCCTGGCTTGTAATTCTAGAAGATTCTACGATGCCCTGATGGATTTCACTAGTAACTGTGAGTTGAAACTTGAGGTTAGCTTCGTTACTTCGTATCTGTAAACAATTTTATTTTATCCCTCCTATCCGTGGTCCACCTAATCTGTATACAAGTCACCCTGACAGACCCCTGGGTGTAAACAGTATCCTTTTCCCCTCCCTAGTAGTCGACGCATCAATACTCCAGATGATATAGGTTAGGCTAGAGCAGATTTGGTTATTAGACAATCCAATTTATACACTTGAGTAACTGGCTGGAATAAGCTTCATAGCTACGAGGCAAAAAATGGCCTGCACACGCTTCCCTCCCAGAAGCGACTATATACATGTCAGCTAGTAAGAGAGGTTTTTACATACAAATTTCTCTTGCACCTTATAATTTTTCATTCTCGTAGCCAGCTCCTAGACTATGTGTTCGTTTTCTTATGCGCAATAAAAGTATCATCACTTAAAAACAGAAAAAAAAACAAACATTGACAAGGTAAGGAATGAGTCACGATATACATAAATCATAATCCTGTGCAGTCCATATGAAGATTTGGAAAATGATAAAATGAACAATATTTAGGAATACAGATTGAAATAACTAATCAGCAAGTGAAAATTGGAAGATGAAGCTATACTGGTTTCGATGTGATTTGAGTATTATAGATTTATTCTTGGACTCCCACTTTGAATTCTCCAGAGACTGGTTTTGCTTGATTACTTGAGGTAGATGATTATATATCCTGGGACCGATGAATATATGACAACTTCAACCAATAGTTTGCATTCTGGAGACCCTCGATTGACTTTGTTGTCTTGTTTCATTATTGAGGATGCTTATAGGTGAAATGTTTTATGCCTAAAACTTTATTTTCACTGTACTGTTACGAAACTTGGTCTGTTTTTTTGAAGCTTTTATTTAACTTGCTTCGTTCGTATGTCATTCTGATATTCTTTCGGTTCAAAATTTATATTCCATTTTTGGAGTACTTGTCGACATCCGATCAAGCTGAAATTTGGCAGGTGTTCATTATTCCGATAAGAATGCATTATACAATTTTTGTAAAAGAAAAAACAAAATGGCGGCTCCAAGATAGCGGACGAGTTTTGTAATTATGGCCCGATTCGATTCAAAATTGGTATGTCGGGGTTTTTGGGGTCGGAGATTATGAATTTAGTCAAAGATTATTGATTTTTAGTTGAAATTCATGAATGGAATATGGCAACTCCAAGATGGCCTAGATAGCTCAGAACTTACAGGAATGCTGTAACAAAAATGCATAGATTAAGGCATATTTAAGTACTAAAAAGGACAAAATAAAATAATTTATAAAAAACCGTTTCAAAGATAAACTTTTGTTCAAATGCGCTAAAAAGTAAAAAATAATTGCTTGGCGCAACAAGCTTTTGAGTCACACATCCAAACCAATTATATCTTACTTTTGAGTGCATTTGAATAGAAGCTTGTTTAAAAAAATTTTTTTTTATTAATTATTCTATTAGTTTCAACTCACCCCAATTATCCTTCGAATGAAAGCATATCCAAGATGAGTTGATTTTGAAAATATTATTCACATGAATTCTAAAGAGGAGAGTTTCTAACATGGTTTCTCGCGCAAGGCCGTATGTTATATCTTTGAATTTATCCTGCACAGAATCGACTTCACTGCACTGTTTCCTTCCTACAAAATACCTGTTTATCAAACTGAACTACGGGTCTAGTTAGTTTTGGACCCACTGTTTCGATCGCGGGTTCGACTCTCGCAGACGGTGAACATTTTTTCAAGGCCCCGTGATCCCAACTCGTACAAGTTTTCATTAACTTCTGATGGGTGGTAAAACAACTGGAAAGCGGTTAAAAACGATTTTACAATTAAAACAAATTTATAATAATTTCTTGAAATGGAAATTGTTCAAGGAGATACAGTGTGAATGTAACCACCCTTGTAGAATACGCATTTTCCAGTCAAATTCGAAAATTTTTTTTTTTTAATTAATCATCAAAAACTGTATCTTGTCACAGATTTCCATAACTTCATTTTGATTTCCAAGGCACTATGATTTTTTTTCTTTGTCAAAAACGGCAAAAGTTTATTAAGCAATTTTTAATTCCAAATTTGACTACACCACCCCTTTGTAGTAGTTATGAATGGAAACCATCAAAATTCCATGAAAATATATCAGTTAACAACGAAGTTACAACAACTTTAATTTTTGAAAAAAAGTATTTGATTATAATTTTTATTTAGATTATAGACATATTTAGAATCTGGCAACACTGCCGATACAAAGTAGAACACCAGTGAATTTGTACAGCGAAAATCCGAAGTCGATAGCTCATTCCGTTCTACTGTTATTATTGTAATGTGAGCGATTTGTGGTGTACTAAATCACAGCCTACTATTGATTTAGTACAATACCTATGCCTAATGTATTAGTTCAGCTTTCCTCAAATTAATGATACCTTCGCTAAAAACTTGTTTCAATAGAGTTTTGCAGAGTTTAAAAGGAACATTTTTTGTGCTGCTTTCTGTTTTATTATTCAATAAATAATTTTGATGCTTTAAAACTTGATTCGGTTCATTTCGTTTTTATCGGCTATGGAAGACTTCATAACTTGAAAATGAATTTTTAATTTTCTGTTATTTTCGAATACACTCATAACCCGAACTCGAATAAATTATTTTAACGGAATATAATTTACAAATCCAATGGCGTAGTCAGATTTTTATTACAAAATCGCTTCCACCACAAATCGCTCACATTACCATATTTTCAGAAGTTATAACTGTAGAACGGAATGAGCTATTGACTTGGATTTTTGCTGTACACTGGTGTTCTACTTTGTATCGGCAGTGTTGCCAGATTTTAAATATGTCTATAATCTAAATACAAATTATAATCAAATACTTTGTTTCCAAAATTAAAGTTGTTGTAACTTCGTTGTACACCAATATTTTTCCATGAAACTATTTATAACGACTACGAATGCAGTGGTGTAGTCAGATTTTAAAACAGAAATTGCCTAATAAACTTTTGCCGTTTTTGACGAAGAAAAAAAATCATAGAGTGCCTTGGAAATGAAACTAAAGTTATGGAAATTTGTGTCAAGATACAGTTTTTAATGCTTGATATTAATTTTTTTTTTTTGAGAATGATTGAAAAATGCGTATTCTACAGGGGTGGTTCCATTTTAAATGGGTCACACTGTATGAATCCTTCTCCTTGATCGTAGGATTTTCCAAGAATAGAAATGCCTTTTGTGTTTTCCAATCGAATTGTGTTCCATGTTTCTGTCATATAATTTGTTAGTTCAATTGATGGACTTATCAGAATCAACAAAAAGAAATTGAATGTACTTTCCCGACGTGCCCGTCCATATTCTTTTCATTATTGACCTGCTACAATTAGCTTCGCTATTTCCGCAAACTACAGCTAACTATAACCATATTCGAATTGACAATAACGATTCGTTACAGAAAGAAATACGGTTTCTTTATAAAAGGTTATATTTATAGGTTCATTAATAACACATCATCAGCATTCGCGTGAACAATAATAACACTATATGATGATAATTCACAGAATGTGACTAGCAATTAATTCAATAGCATATTATTTTCATTGATGAGCATAGAGGTATACCGGTTTACAACAATTTCCTGACTTGTTGTGTGGGGTATTCAATAATATCAATACAACTGACACAGAAAACGAAAAGATAAACAAAATAAATTTTGGAAATAGTTTCAACAGTACATTGAAAAAAAAAGTTTATTTGAAAAATGAAAAAACCCGAGTGCGTAAAGCGTGTACTTTAAAAACGATGGAAACAAGATGACCAGATAATATTATCAGAAAACAATCCCACGCACTTGGAGGCATTTTCTTTAGTTTAACAATGGATATATTATTGCCTCCGACTGCGTGAGATTGTTTACAGTATCAAGTCTGATAGTTAACCTCTTGAAAAATAATTTTCTAACAACATTTTATGGTCATCTTGTTTTCATCTTTTTTAAAGTACACTTTTAATGCAGTCGGGTTTTTTGATTTTTTTCTATTTTACACTTTTTAGTTCAACTTAATTGCGAAGCAACCCTCGCTAGGCAGAGACTTGTGTGAGTTAAGAAGATGGGGACCTAAGCTTTTTAAGTGTCATCCGAAGCACTACTCGGCTGGTAACCATGGACAGTCCGAAGGATTGATATTTGTTATTCTGATCCCAATTGGAAAATAATAGCACTACGAGGAGTGTTCATATGCACTGCCCGGCAAATGGGAAATTTATATACTTAAGTACCAGTGTTTTTACTTCCAGAACGTTCCTGGTACAATCATAAAAAAGTTAAGTGGCGAGGCACTGGTTGTCCATATTATTAGTAAAGGCGCTATCAGATATATTTGAGGAATAAAAGCTCGGCGAGCTGGATTGGACATCTGTTATCTGAATCCGCATGATTTTCCCAGTTCACAATATTCCACAATCAGTGCCGTGTGTTGGTGAGGTTAGGAATTATCCATTGAAAATAATATTATCAATATGGCTTTCTGGAGACCTTTCGAAAGAAATAATAAAATTCAGTAGAGATAACATGTGTCTTCTTTTACATGGGGTGATCAATTGCTATGATTGTAAGAATAAGTAACTGAAAATATACCATTGGAAAATAATATACCGACGCCTATGTCGGGGCGGCAATCGGAAAGAGAAATCCTTCAAGAAACTTTTTATGTCGGTCCAATTGGGATTAGAAATACTATACCAAGAATGTTCGGTTGGTCACCTATCTCCTCCCGCTCAACGAAACTACAGAAATTAATTTTTATTTCAGTAGCCGTGCCGATTAGATTGAGTAATTATTGTTTCAATATACAATTTATTTTCCAAATGTTTTGATGGAAACAAACAGACTCTGAAATATTTGGTAACATTCAATTAAAGTGGTTGGTAATGAATAATAAAAGTGATGGGGCTAATGACAACGCTGATTATGAATATAACTATTCAAATTATCACAACAATATAAAAAGTCATTGGCGTGGACCTAAACTTATTTCGTTTTTGTCCAGACTATGCGTTTAATTACTCATTCAAATTTCAATGAAAATACTGATTTTAGGATGTTTTAACTCTCGAACGACAATATGAGGAAGTATTGTAACCTCCAAAATTCCAATTTGGGATTCGATTAGGTAACATTTTTGGAGCCCAAGAAGAATGGAAATGTATTGCATGTTTGTGTGTGTGTCCATGACTCTAGGCCTACCATCAAGCTGAACGAACTCGAAATTCATATCGATTAGTTTTTTAATCATTATCTATAGGCCCTTGCTTTAGCTTTTTTTTCAAGAATAAGGAGGAGTTTATATACAGATTTCACTTTATATTTCTCATACGATTGATTCGATTTTCCTGTTTAAAATAAAATCAGGAAGGATTTTGTTTTTGAACGGCACTATTCAACTCTGTCAAACAATTACTAGTTTGAACGAATTAATAGAAAATTGGTGAAGTACAAACTAAAATAAGAAATTATGATGAATTATTGTCAAAATGACAAACTCTTTTAAACAGTGCCGGGTTTTATAGTCCCCCCCCCTGTTGACTTTTGAACGGTTCGACGTAGAACAATGGGACAAAAACCATTTTGAATGATATCACCGATACTACTCTTTGAAATAAAAGACATCGTGATTGTTCGATAGATGGCGCATCAACTTAAAAATGTATAATAGCATGGGGGGTCAAGTGGTACATCGTTGAAAAAATAACGCAATTATCTTTTCAACCATGTAGTTTTTTTTATTCCGTCTATACATTTTTTCACAATATGCATTAAAAATGTCAAGTATAACAGAATTGGAAATGCATAATGGACATCAGCCAGCGCCTCTACGCTCACGGCCACCAACCCAGTTGGGATTATAAGATGCTAATAATCTTAAAATGAACCTAGAGATTGGTAATTATATTGGAGGGCTTGGCAACATGCTAGTTGGGTTGTCCTCTGAAGGTCAAATCAGCAAATCTTCGTTACGGATTTTACGGCAGAATATATTATTCCAGCGGCAGAGGAATCGTTATTGGATTTTGTATTCTGATAGTCTTCTAGTGGATGTTTTGGAAATCTCGCGTTGTCAACAGCTCATATATTAGTTTTGAATCTCAGGTTCATATGTATTTTGATTGCGACTTTTGTGTTAGTTTGTTTGAATAAGTCGTTGGGAAAGAACCGATTTTTATGAAATCTTCAAATAATGTTTGGATGCCATAATTCACTTGTTGAATTATTACAACAAAAGATTTCAGAGTTGGAAGTTGCTGCTCATAATTTTTGAGAAAACATTTTTTAGCCAAACTTTGCGCAAATTTCACGAAAAAGCAGTTTCCAATAATTGTGGAATTTTTACGGTTCATTCTGAACGACTTGAATATTTCTATTCCTCAATATTCGTTGAGAAAGGGACGAAATTTTGTGGAGAGAAAAAATGGTTCCCACGTTAGGAATATTTTATATGGATTTTGTACTGGAGGAAATAATCAGACAACGTTCTCTAAGTGATGAAAAATGTTATGACCCTCCGTGGAAAGAAGATGCTGTAGAATCGATAGAAAGAAATACATGATATTTTTTTACGTCCTATATGTTGTTCGCCGAATTTTTCTTCATAAAATCAGAAATCATCAATTTATTCTCTCACATCGCGTGTGATTTTCAGTAGTTATATCACAAGTGATGGATATTTCGGTGAGTAAACTTTGACATTCTGTGTCAATATTGTTGTAGAAACTCACGAGACCAAATTTCTTTTAAATAAATTTGGTCTAGTGTTATTTCTGCAACAATATTGGCGGAAAAATATCTATCACGAGTGGAATATGACCAGATTATATATGGAGCTATCTATTACAAACATACCTACACTTGAGAAAACTATGTTTTCCTACATTTTTTCGAATTTCTTCTGAGGAAGTGTTTCCGAAACGGTCGAACATCATTCTTTCATTTGATAGTGATTTGGACGTCATCTGACAGTGACAGAATTATTTTGCTGGGTTTGGCTTACACAATGGTAAATGCCTACCAGCAACATGGTGTACAGCTATTCACTGATATTGGGATTTGATTGGTTAGATGAATGCATTTGATTAGCTGAATTTATTGCGAGGTATAAAATCAGCAATATGAGACTACAATAATTCACCTAAATCACATATCTGAAGAAAAAAATACTACCATAGAAAAATGTGTACTACGCGCCTTCAAAACCCCCAGAGAAACCATATATCGTTCCAATACTTCAAAAGCGAATTGATACAGTTCATTATTGTGTTATGAATGTTCAATGATTACAAGCATTGTACAGAGAGTAATTTTCAATGCAACACATATTTCCCTTTTCAAAGAAGTTTATTGAAGCTGCCTGCCATTCTAAAAGTTTTTGATTTTGATAACGAAATCATACTCTGCAACCCCAAAAACCAGTACTATAAATCACAAAACCCATTTCCCCAAAAACCCTGAATATCAAGGCGCAAGAATATCTATTTTGTATTCGCAGCAAGCTTATGAATTTGTTATTCATGGAATAACCTAGGTCACACGATTGAAGGAATGTTTTTTCCTTTTTAGTGCATTTGTCTAAAAACTTGTCTTCAACAAGAGTTTTTCATTTATTTTTGTCTCCAATTGTTTTAATCATTTTTAGTTCATTCTTTGTAGTTATTCATGAAATCCGTCATCTCATTAATTTCTGACAAAAAATTTATAATCTTCGACACCAAAAACCTCCTCATACCAATTTTGCATAGAATTGGGCAATAATCACAAAATTCGTCGCTTCAAATTCATGAATTTTGACAAAAAAATTATAATTTCCGACCAGAAAAACTCCCACACACCAATTTTAAATATAATTGGACAATAGTCAAAAAACTGGTTCGCCACCCTAGATTAATTTTAAAAAAATTTCCGAAGAAAATCGAGAAATAAATAATAATCACAGAAACAAGGCAAGGTGGATAAAAGTTTGTAAACATATCAGCGTTTTGCGAAAAAACACAATTTTCGAAATAGTAAATAAATTAACTGCCAAGAGGTGCTCTACCCTCAGAAGGAAATTAAAAAAAAATATTTCTCGTGTGCCTATAATCAGTCAGGAGAAGATTCGTTATATTATGCACATTTAATCTCCGGACCTTGTCCCCAATTCTTGATTTTTATTTATCATTTCCCAAATTACTCTCCATGTTACGATTATGAATAATCTCCTAATCCAAAACTTTCAATTTCTATATCTTGCTACTTCTAAAGACGTTATCAAAATTACATTCCTATTTCATTGAAGAATAGTTACCCCTCGAAGATGAAATTTACAACGACTGAGAATGGTTGATAAAGATGGAACTATTTTCCGCTAAGTGTTTGAGTTTGGCTATTCGCCGCCCATTTCATGTTTCAAGTTAATGTCCCAAATGAAATTGTCTGGAGATTCGCTTTTAATCGTTTGAAATAAAAAGTAAGCATGTATTGGAGTATTTTCTTAAATTTTCGACAAACAAAATCAAATTTTCGAAAGGAATTGAATCTCAATATTTTCAATTGGTACTCTAATCCTTTCCGAGTTCACCCACTAAATTTGTGTTCTCAAAGTGTAACCGTTTCTCGATACAACTTGAAGTGGAAATACACTACATTGAACACCCACTTTGAGAAGATATCAAAAAATCAAATATATATATATATATATATATATTGAAGAAGGGTGGTCTCGTGACTGGACTAGTTGAAAATAACTATGAATTTGAAATAAACTTTGTAGAAAGGATATTCCTTGAGGTTGCAGTCAAATTTAATGGCCAATGAGAAAAGAAAAACTCTTTCTTATGTAGTCAAGCTTTCGAAAATGTTTATTTTCATTATCAAGACAGTAAGGTGAGGTTAAGTGAAGACAGCGATCTAATCACCATTTTGTGATTGAGGAAGTTTTCAAAATCATCACTATGAAACACTACTAGTAATATATATAAAAATTAAACAATTGCAAACGCACATATTGTTTAAGAAACTTAATTTAAACAATTTGAAATTTGACAAGTACAAAAATTACCACATGGTTAAAGCATGACTGAAAAAAACTTTTTTTCAGTCATGCTTCCTTGCGCGATGAATGCAAAGAGGTGTTGATTCCTTTGAATGAATGGTTTTCAGAAAATTATTTGTTTCTGAATACTTCGAAAACGCTAGCACTGAGGTTTCGCCATATCCAAAAAGAATGTAACGAGTTGTCATTCTAGTCAGACGAAACGAGTCCATTGATTTCAACTAGTTCGGATCAAACCATTTTTCTAGGATTACGGATAGATAAAAATCTCAATTGGAAGGCTCACTCCCATTACCTAATCGAAAAGTTGAATTCGATTGCCTTTCAATTCAGAAATTTGCGGCATGTACTCAATATAGATCAATTGACAAAACTCTACTATGCACAAGTTGAGAGTAGGCTACGATACGGTGTGATATTTCGGGGTTTATCTACCCTAGCAAAAGATATCTTCGTTGCACACAAACGAATTTTACGAGCAATGACGGGGTTTTCACAGACTGATTCATGCAGATATATATTTAAAAAACTGAAAACATTAATATTGCCATGTCTAGTCATATCAGAGATGAGTATGCTAGTATTTGACAATAATGATGAAATATATGTGAGGAACAAACAAAATCATAATTTCAACGCGAGACAAAAGAATGATTTTTCAATTCCATTTGGAAAATTTAAAATAACTCACCAATCTCCCAGTCATATGGCTCCTGAAATATACAATGCTCTTCCTTCAAATGTGAAAGAATGCTTCACAAAACAATCATTCAAACATAAGTTGAAATCCTTTTTGACAGAACAGTGTTTTTATAGACTGGATGAATATTTGTCGTAGCAGTCTGCTGTGAAATCAATTTTCTCTTTTTAGTATTATTTTAATTGAAATTTACGTGTGTAGATATATAAACATTTTGAAGGTAAGCAACTGACTTTTCTCCATATGGTTTGTAACTGTCTTAAGGAAATAAAATTATTATTATTATTACATTATCAATATTTCGACTATACCAACTGCTAGCGTATGTAAAAGTTGATAGATCAATCAGTCTCAGAGGACTATTCACCGGAATCCTGCTAACCGTTTATCTATGTTCGTCTATCAGGAAAATTCATACACGTATTATTAGCACCAAGTACGGTCATATAATTAATCTACTGTTTTCCTGTTATCATGTTGGCTTCTAGGCAGAATATATGTACTGTGATTTAGTGCTATCTTCATAAAGTAATTCAAATTATTATTTATAACTCCAGAGCCGGAACTAGGGTGTTGCGGAGGTGGCAATAGCCTAAGGGGACGCATAATAATACTAGCAGGAGAATCAAATGTTGAGGAAGCAACGAACGGAAACCAAAATAAAGTGGATGCTCAGAGTAGATATACTAAGTTAGATTATTGTTTGGATCGGGGTTTCCAATTCTTCAAATTGTGTTGATTGAACAGGGCTAACGTGGACATTCATACAATTCTCAGTTGTGATAGGTAATTTTATCTTTCTGCAAGTGTAAACGGTACCGTGAAGCAGATGCAATTTCCAAGAGAGGATTAATGTTCCATGGGGAGGTAATAGATTTGGGAAAAAAGTTTCATTTCACTTGTATGTGAAGAAATGGAAATCTTTTGGAACATCTCAACAAACGAATTGAAATAAAAAATTCTCAAACAGAAATTGCTTTCAGATGAAAATGATACTCGCAATCGCATTTTGTTTTCATACCATGCGTGTATTTTCAGAAGTCCTTCATTGAAACTAGGTCATACAATATCTGGAAATTCTCAGTTGTGATATCGCAAGAAAGTGAGAATAAAGTGAAAATAATTCGACAGATTTCCGAAAACTTATTGCCAGGCAATAAACACGAGAGCCCTGCGGGCTTGAGTGGCTATTGCCAAATGGCAACAAGTTTGAGAAAGAAATCTGGAGATTTATTTTCTACTTTATAGAACTCTCGTGTGGTATTCTATAGATTATTTTTTGATGAAACATGAACAAATTTCCTCGCACAATGATACAATGTACTGAACAAGTATTGATTCATTTCTCACTTTTCATGCGAGTTGATGACAGACGTCAAATTCGAAATATACGTTGTCAGACAAAAAAAAACTTTTTAACAAAAAATTAAACCGACGAAATACGGAACTGAAAAGTAAAAAATGAAATAAACCTTCTTAGTCTCGATAACTAAGCTCCTAAACTAATGTACGTAACTAATTTTGAGTCGGCGCCAAACAAACAAGCAAATGAATTAGGTGAGGCGTAAAATGATGGCATCGAGTTGCGCGGTGACATTATGATAATTTTTTTGAAGTGATTCAAGGATCTTAGTTGATTGTTCGTTTGGCGCCGACAAAATTAATTACTTACATTCGTTTAGGAGCTTAGTTATTGAGACTAAGGAGGTTTATTTTATTTTTTACGTTTCAGTTCCGTATTTCGTCGGTTTAATTTTTTGTTAAAAAGTTTTTATTTTTTAATTTTTTGTGGCTGAGATCTACTAATTACTACCTACTTGTTTTTTGATCACTTCCAAAATACTTACTTACCCACTTACTTACTTACTTCAACTATTACTGATAGGAGATCCCAAACCGATGTCATTTATACGGTCTTTTCGAAAGCGTTCGACAAACTTGATCATGGAATCCTACAATCAAAACTGTACAGGTATGGCTTTTCTCAGACTCTCATCGAACTCTTCGTGTCATACTTCATCGACAGGCGACAGTATCTCATATTCAATGGCTTCAAATCTATTGAATATGCAGCTACCTCAGGTGTACCTCAAGGAAGCAACCTTGGTCCACCCCTCTCCAACGCTTTCATAAATGACATAGTTGAGGACATTGACATCAACTGCTTAATATACGCGGATGATCTGAAATTATTTTCTGAGATTAATGGGATAGAAGACTGTCTTCAATTGTCCCTTAACCTGAAACGCATTGAGCAATGGTGCTTCCGTGATAAGCTTTCTCTTAATGCAAGTAAATGTAATGTAATGACATTCACTTTCAGAAATCAGCAACTTTTATATCAATATTCAATCAATGACATTCCCCTCCAACGGCCTGTCACATACACGAAATTATCTTTTGCCCCTCATATTGAAGCCACTCTGTCTGCTGCAAACAGAATGTATGGATTCATTGAGCGTATCTCTGAAGATTTTTCCGATCCATCTACATCGAAATCCTTTCACTATGCCTTCGTCAGATCAAAATTAGAATACGCATCTATAATCTGGAACCCACTTCTCTCCTATAAAACGGACAACATATATCCACCAATTGGCTTCCCCATGATGCATTGTTTGCCAGACACGCTATGAACAGCATAAGCTGCCGTCGTGATTGTCACTCCACAATTTTCCCGTTCAAGCTTATCAACAACCTAATTATTGACCCACATATTCTGCAAAAACTCAATTTCAATGTACCTAGACCATCGTCTAGAGTAGACAACACGTTTTATTTACCAACACCACGAACAGATATCTTGAAATACTCACCGCTGCATTACATGTGTGTCAATTGTGATTCTGCAAGTTGTCAGATTGATATTTTTGACTGTTCAATCTCTGCGATTGAATCCTAATACTTCAGTTAATCTCGGTATGTATTATCACTCCGTTAATTTGTTATTTTGTATTGTACTGTATTTGTAACTTAAATTCCTGTTCTGTAGCTGGGTGTAACCTGTAGAACAGTGTATCGATGAATAAATAAATGAATAAATTACCAGTTAAATAATAAGATTATCTACTTTTACTATTGGTTGTAATATAAATTATTTTTGTTGTTCTGCTTAGTTTTTTCCATTGCTCAGTATATCATTCCATCCTCTCATAGAAAATAATGATTGTGACGGATGTAGGAGAACAAAAATAATGACAGTAGCGATTTGTCACTGTCAACTACATATGTGTGCCAATGTCAAAAATCAATTATTATATTATCGGAATCGGACGTCTCAGTAAAAAGTTATGAGTGGTCATAAAAAAAAAAATATACGCGTCGACTAGAGAACCTCCTACTTTTCGGTTTCGTCGGTTAAAAAAAATACATCTAATAATTCTCGCGGCAATTTTCTAGGTAGAATATTCCCACTATAATAATCTTTCGATTGGCCAAAACATACATGAATGATTTAATTGAAAGTTTCCATTGGTTTCTATAAATGTCAAAAAATTATCGAGGGTGATATCATATGTGCTAGGGGTTTTATCACCCAAAAATTTTTGAAATTTTCGAGAAAGCAGTTTGCTTGGAAATTCGCGGTCTTTTTATCTGATTGAACCACGCAAGCGAAGCTTGAGTGATTTTATCCTTGATACAAAGGCCGAAAATTGCACGAGTTGAATTTCCCAGAGGCAAAATGCTTAAGGGAAAATTCGGAAGATTTTGCGATAAAATCCTCTAGCACGAATGTCATTTGATGAGAATATTTCCCAAATCACATTTGAAACTGAATAGAATTATATCATGGTCCTATCCCGAAGGCCATCTGCCAACTTGAAACAATGAATAAATATAATGGTGATTTCGGTGTGAGTATTTGGCTGTAATAAATTGACATGGGGTGATAAAATGTGTGAAAATTTTTTTTGGGGTTGGATTTGGGTGGTGTTTTCATATGAAAATATAAAAAAAAAATGAAATTTGAAAAATGAAGTTTGAAGTCGCCGGGGCTCGAACTGCCAACCTCTGGCTTCACACCCTCAACAGTTTGGCCACTGGCCTTTTGATAATGGTGTATCCTGCATTATCCACCAGTTCTCGAGAATTGTTGATGATGTTTTGAAAATGAGGGATTTCAATTATTCATTGCCTAACTTGAAAATCTGAGGTTTTTAACATGCTGAAAAAGGTATATTCAAATTAAAATATAAAATCACTGTAATAGTGAGTTGAAAATCCCTTATTCAATCAATTTGGCATTTCCTGTTTCCCTATACAGTAATTGAATATGTTGACATATAATTCTGACAGGACCTTAGTGTCATTTTATCGCAAAACAATATCGAATCTTCCAATGCTTTTATCACTATAAAACTGACCTGATTGGTTCTCTAGATTGAAATTTTGGCCATTTGATTGGTTCAAATATAATGAGGGAAATAATATTAGTATCAAGAATAATATCAAGAGAATATTATTTTGCCAGAATAATTTTTGATCGAAAGGCTGTTGCTTGAGTAATATCCCGAAGCAAATTGCATGATAAAAATCTCGAGTCGAAGGCGAGATATTTTGTTATTCTTGTCCAGGGAAGTTACTTATAAGCAACAATCTTTAGATCAAATTTCTCCTGAAAAATAATAGACCGAGATATATTTGATTAGACTATTTCCCAAATAAGCTGAATTGTCTTCAAATTGAGTTTTGGATGTCACTGTATTTTGAATATTAGTCAAAATTTGTTCAAATGAACTTTTTGCTACAAGTTCAACGTCAGATGACAAATATATGTCCAGAGTTTTTTTGTCTTAACCATGAAAATCAATCACGGAAGTATGTTTATAAGAGATATTGTCGAAAAAACAACCCAAGAGATGATTTGCAAATTTTTTCACTGTCATTTTGACAGTATTGGTCAAAATTTGAAAAGTGCTGACAGATCATTGGTTGAAATAGTATGAGGGAAATGGTTAATGATAGATTTTGGGTAAATTCAATAGGAATACTACCTACTAGGGACGTCAGATGTCGTCAATTAGATATTGCAATGATTTATTGCTTCGTAGGATTCAAGCTTCGAATGTTAAATATTTCTGCATTGATTGCTTATTTCGTTAGGCATGTTTTATTTCAGAAAACCCGAGAATAATTGTAATAGATACCCACTACACACTCTCGCTCCCTGAAGGGGTCTGGTAGAGTGCATCCACAATTGCGTTTAGAACCAGGTCTGCTTGTTCCTGGTTCGGTAGTATGTCCTTATGACGTATATCGATCACTGCCAGCTGTATGTGCCAGTCAACATCTGCATAATCCTGGACCTTCTGAGATTGGTGGACAGTGAAGGAGTCAGATTGGATACTTCTATGTTTTTCTCCTGTCTGAAAGTCCTTCCGCATTCTTGTTTCCTATAAATAATAAAAAACCTGATCAGAGTATGTTCTATCTGCTTGTGTCAATTCTAACATTTGTCAAAAATCAATTATATAACAAAAGCCGATATAATACTAACTCTTCCTACTTTTTTTTTAGAAACCCACAACACAATCAACTTTCGGGAACTTGACAATCCTTCCGTATCTAGTAGACTGTTCTGCACTCGATTGGCAATCTTCCTCTGGACCTGTAAATTTATATTCTTCTCTCACATCTGAGTAGAATCCCAAATCATCAAAAACTTTCCGCTCATCTTGACGGTTAGATGACTTTTTCAACTGACCTATATTTCTTCTGATCCATCTTCACTATGGAAGACCGAGGTGAATCATGAGCTTTTGGAACTGTTCCTGGCAACCACAGATCTTTGTTTCTCACAACTCTGTCTCCTGGAACTAATTGGTTTGATGAAACTCTCGCATATTTGTCATCACTTTTCTTAAGTGAGTCTTGACGAAGCAGCTTTTCATTTCTGATATCCACAACTTGTGGCTTCGAATGTTCACTTGTAACTGGCAAACATGATCGCAAATGTCTGCTCATTAGAATCTGAGCAGGGCTTCCTGACAATGCAGTAAGTTAAGTTTCATGATGTTTCAAGAGTAATATTTCAAATTGTTCTCCAGATTATTAACTTTTAAACATAATTTTTTTTACTATTCCAACTGCATTTCCGGCCATGCCATTAGGTTTCGAGTATAATAGGCTAGAGGTCATTACTGTTATATCCCAAGTTCCACAAAAATTCCTGAATATGAATCGAATGTAATATTTTTCGCAATAATATTTATTGGTATTCCATGAATACTGAATGAGTGCCTGATAGCATCGATCACGTAAACAGCAGAGGTGCTACTAATTATAACAACATCAATCCACGAGGAGAGGTAATTAATTACTATCAAAAATAATTTTCTTCCAAAATGAAAAATGTCCAGAGCAATTCATTCATAACGTAAACTAGGAATACTGTGGGATAATGAAGGTCCTTTCACTTTTTTATCAGGATATTTTCCAAAAATTTTACAATTTTCAACAAAAGCTTTAATTTGTTCATGCATTTTACGCCAATAAAATAATTGTCTTGCCCTAGCTTTACTTTTATTCAGTCCAAAATGTCCACTTTCGATTTTTTCGATCATTTGTTTTCTTAAACTGGTAGAAACTATGGGTTTTTCACTCAAAAATTCCAATTCATTAGTTTTATAGACTTTCATGTTGAAATATATTTTTATATTTTCAGGAACCAATTATTTATATTTTGGCCAACCCTCATAGTGAAACTTAATGATGCTTTGAAGAAGTAAATTGCACTTTTATTCCATCACCCATTCGTAAATATCTGTCATTCGAAACTATGCTATGAATATTCTCCGACAACATTATGTCACTCTCTTCCATAGAATTCTCAACATTTTCACAACTCCTAGATAGTAAGTCAGAAATATACTAATATTTTCTCGGTACATGAGTTTCAGAGCCATCCTTGGTGATCTATTAGAACCGTTCTCACAATAAAAAAAAAAAATATATATATATATATATATATATATATATATATATATATATATATATATATATATATATATATATATATATATATATATATATATATATATATATATATATTTATATTTGCGTTTATACAGGCCCGTTTCGGTACATACTGCCCACGAACCCAGACCAAATCCTACGAACTCAGACCCGGCTCCGGGCTTGACAAAGTTTTGCTATGTAAAACTGTCTAGGGGGGTTGGGACGCACACGGGACGAAATAATAGCCGGGTTCGGAAAAGCGGTGAAATGAAGGTTTTTATACTGATTTAGTTCCATCACTGTGCGTGTAGGCGGCGCTTCCGGTGGAGAAGCATATGGTATATAATGCCATGCATTTTTGCGACGAATACCAACCCAAAATTTGGCAGCAGCGCCGTTTATTTGTTGACGAAGTTTCAGCAGCAAGTTTGAACCCTATTGTCCATATATTGTAATTTTTGATTATTTGAGGATACCTTCATTTCACGGATAATTATATTTGAAAGACTAATTTGTTGACAGCTCTGTTCACTGTATTCCTAAAGATTTTCCTACAAATACACATTGAGCAACAAACAATTATTCAAAATGGATATTTTTGAAGTTCAGCTTTTGAAAAGCTTTTATTTAACTTGCTTCGTTTATATACCTGTCTATCTTTCCTGTTCAAAACTTGTTAGTGAATTTTGACCGACTTCTAGTCGTTTGATTAACTTGAAATTTGGCAGTTTTTCATAATTCCGGTGACAATGCATCATTGAATTTTTGTTAGCGGAAAACTAGACTGGCGGCTCCAAAATGTTGGGCAAATCATGTGATAATGGTCTGATTCTAATAACAATTGGAATGTGGGAGTTTTTGGGATCGGAGATCATGATTTTTTTGACAAAGTTCATAAATTCAATATGACGGATCCAAGATGACGTACGAGTTTTGTGATTATGGTCCGATTCTTTTGATAATTGGTATGTGGGGTTCCTTGGTATTGGAGGTGACGGACGAGTTTTGTGATTATGGTCCGATTCTATTCAAAATTGGTGTGAGGGTTTTTGTGGTCGGTGATTAGGATTTTCTTGTCAAAATTCATAAATTCAAGATGGCGGACTATTTTTCTATCATGTTCTGATTCTATTCAAAATTGGTGTGTGGGGATTTTCAATTATGATTTTTTTCTCAAAATTTATAAATTTAAGATGGCGGAGGAGTTCTGTGATTTATTGGACGATTTTATATATAAATGGTATTTAGAAATTGTTAAGGTCGGAAAATATAATTTTTCGATAAAATTCGATAATTCAAGATGACGGATTCAATGACTTAAAAGAATTGAATGAATATTATTGAAAACGGAAACATTCTCGATTGAATATTGATAGAAAGATTTTTCTGAGGATTTTTCAATTCACAGAAAAATCTTTCTATCAATATTCAATCGAGAATGTTTCCCTTTTCAACATGAATACCCCACAAGAGGGTTATCTTGACGATGGAAGATAGTGACTAAAGTTTATCTTTCAGTCGCAGATGATTCCACATCTGATTTTATGAACATCCAGTTTATATTTTCAACAAATCAATTATTGAAAACATTTCTCAACGACAAGCTTTTATTCTAATGCACTAAAAAGGAAAAATAACAGATTAAAAATCTCGCCGCGCAATGTTTTCAGATAGATAATAAAAAATTGGTATTCCTGCACGACAAGCTTTTCAATCTGTTACTCATAGAATACCCACGTCACACATTTGAAAAACTTATTTTTTCCTTTTTGGTGCATTCGAATAAAAGTGGTAGTTGAAAAGTTTTTTTAAATCACTTGATTTTGCAACGAATTTCCTTGGACTGAAAGTCTTATTATTATTATGACATGAAGAAAAGACACGAATCCAACCAGAATATATAGGTGCACTCTGTATTTGCTGTCTATCAGGTTCAAATGTTGCAATTGGAATTTTTCCCATTTCAAATCGACTCTGAATTCCCAGGTGCTCTCCATTCAAGTGACCATTTCGTATGAAAAATTATCAAGATGGCGCCTCCAAAATGGTGGTGTGATTCATGGTCCAAGGATGTGTGATTCATGGTCCATTTCTCTTCAAAATTGGCATCTAGGGGTTGTTGAAATCAAAGATGTTTTTTTTGTAAAAACTTAAGAACTCAAGATGACGGATTTTATTAATGACTGCAAAGAATCGAATAAAAATGAATAGAAAACAAAATATGTTGAACTACCATGCAAATAATTTTCTTCAAAAGTGTCACATTTTATTCTGTGAATAACAGATTCAAAAGCTTGTACTGAAAGGATGATTCTTTAAATTTCAATTTGAGAACATTGTGCGGCTAGGTTTTGAATAAAGAAAATTATAATTTTTTTATGCATTTGAATCAAAGCTTGTATATTTTTTTTTCATGAACATTTGAATGATGGTGGTTTTTTTTCTCATTTACATTCTTCATGCATATGGAATCAAAGGAGAGTTAAATCATTTTCCATGTTAAATGACGCATGAGATCGAAAATGGCGGTAGATTCAATTATCGGAAAAAAAAATCGAAAAAATAATCCGAGGAAAATTTCCCGAATTGTTTCGGAAAAGTTTCCACTAACATCACTCGGAAAATCTCCAATATTTGTAAGGGTACTACACAAGTAATTCACAAATTATTAAAACATGTTATTATAAACCAAATATTTGCACTCGTATAAAATTGTTGGAAGTAAAAAAGTCACTTGAATTAGCAAAGAAAACTATAACCTACATTTCCAAATTCATTTGTTACGGTAGGTATTGAATACTTTGATCCTGATCCAATCTTTCTCCTGAAAATAATTAGGATTATGATTGATGAATTCGAGGCATTCATTTTTTTTGGAGCGATCTTCTTCCCTTTATGTTTTTTGAATTTCTCTAAAACAATTTTTTTTCTAACGGAGCTCCCATTTTACTCACCCACAAACTTTTTTTCTAGTATTTTCAGCTTTATTAATTTTTTTGCCTGTTTCTCCCCTTGTGTCTATTTCTTCTTGACTGTCCTCAATTTCATCTTGACTTCTCCCTTGCAGGAAATGCATTCATAAAAACAGGGACACATGTATTTATTTATCCCCTACAAAGTCCTCAAATACCAATTTTTATGACCCTAATTCGAAAACTAACAGAACCATCATGCAAACTTTCACCGTCCATTCCACCCCTCCAGGGGTTGGATTTCTAGACACACTGAAATATATATTTCTTCTATCTGTAAGGAAGACTTCAAGTATAATCATTTATGACCCCAACTAGAAAATTAACGGAATTCGCATACAAACTTCCAATACCAATTTAACCTCCCTTTCACACCCAAATAACAAATTCCATGATCCTTACTGACTATACAGACTAACTATATAGACTAGGGTTGGAACTAACCATAAAGACTTTGGGGTTGAATTTTCAAAAACTTTGAAACACGTTTATCTTCATCTGTGAAGAAGGGCCCAAATACTAATTTCCATGACTCTAATTTCAAAACCAACTTCACTTTCACTTTCACCCTCCTTCTCACCCACCTTTTCACCTCTCTAGGGATGAAATATCAAAAAAATATGCTGTCAAAATTTCAGCTCTTATGTCCAGCGGTTCGATCTAGGCGTTGATCGTATATCAGTTAATCAGTGAGACAGTTAGTCAGGACATGTAATTATATATGTACATATTACCCCAAACACGAGGTAGCTGCTGTGAACCGTTGAGGAGATCCCTGGAAGGTCTTCCGTCTCCATCATCAGATTAATTCCGGTCCTCCATTTTGTTGTCATCAGAACAACATAATATGTGCTAAGTTTCAACAGAATCGGTTCACAGGTCTTGAATCAATAAATCATCCCCTATTTTTCTACCTTCGGAAGTGTGATTTCAAATTTATATGGGATCAATTTACAAGCATACCCTATACTATAAAAAAATAATCATCTGAATCGGATATCCCAGTACAAAGTTATGCGTCGTAGAATCGGTTAGGAAGTAGAAATTCAGTAGGTGAACCAACAATCATTCCTCATTTTCCAACTGGAACCAACTACGAAGTATACCCTGTCCATCAAAATAAGAATCATCGAAATCGGACCACTTTGCGAAAAGTTATGAGTGGTCATACATAAAAAAATATATACGCGTCGACTAGAGTACTCCCTCCTTGTTTTTCGTCGGTTAAAAATGAATCCCATAAAGTAAAACAGAAAAATCCTGTAACTAAAACTTATACGTAAAAAAAGTAGTAAAGAAAGAAAGAAAGTGTTTTACCATAATACATATCGATAACAATTTCGTGATCTATTCTAATAGAAAATTATAAATTGAACCCAGAACAGTTTTAAGATGTTTTTTGAACATATTGGCAGGATAGTGAAAATGTCCAAGTAGGTATTACATACGAAATTAAAAGAATTCATCGATCTCATCAAGAGAGAGTTATTGTAGTAATTGCTATTGGAAGTTTTCATGTGGAAAATTGGTCTATTTCTTGTTATGTGGGGACTGCATTTAATTGAATACTCAGAGATTGGTTAGCGTAAACAAAAAGTATATCGGAAAATTTACTTCGGATAAATAATCGTCCAAGTTTATTAAATCTGAGGTTCTCATCATAACATTCGAAATGCCGAATGCGAGAATGTATTTTAGATTTTTGACAATTTTTTTCTGGACACAGTCGATACGTAAGATGTATTTGTCATACATTGGGCATAATTCAATTGAATTCCAATATAGGTATTACCATAGGGTTATAAATTGTTATAACATAGAGATGACTTTGAAATCATTTGGTATTTCTCAGGCTGAAGCCGACAGCTTTCAATGCCTTCCTAACGATAACCCCAACATGGCTTTCTAACGGATTTTTTAAATCCAGGATGACCCATAGGTCCTTTCCTTTATCTTCGTATTATAGTATCTGTTATTTATATAAAGATTTGTAGAGTTGAATACTTCGATAAGATAATTTGGGAACATTTCTGTATATTGAGAACGATCCTATTGGTTGTGATGTATTTTGAAAAACGATTTGGATCATTCTGAAGGTCTGAGAAGTCCACGTTGTCTTTGATTCCTTTGTGAATTTTTTAATCATTTACGTATGATAATATTTTAGATGCAATTAAACATTTTCCCATGATACTTAGAAAAATACTGAGTAGTAAGGGACCTAGGTGTGATCCATGTGGTACATCTGAGGTAATTACTGTTCCATGCGATTGAGAGTTATTCAAGGCGATATATTGGTATCTGTTAGAAATATAAGAGTTGAGAAGCCTCAATACATTGCCATATACACCAATATTTGCAAGTTTCGTCACCAGAGTTGGATGATGTACTATCGAATGCCTTGGAAAAGTCGGTGTATACCGCACACATCGACACTCCATGTTCCATGGAGTTGAAAATATCTTGCACAAATGGAAAGAGATTAGTAGTGACACTTCTCTCCTTGTTGAAGTTGTTATGTTATGCAAACCATTTGAGTTCACAAATTTCATTCTATATTAGTAGGAAAAATTGAGATGCAAACAATTAAACTGACATACAGAGGATTTAAGTTGATAATAACTGATGAAAAACCATTTTGAAGACAAGCTTTCATGTAGGCCGTGTACTAAAACGTATAAAATAAGTTTGAGTCATCGCTGACAATGATTTGATTATTTTTTTCGAATTGTTTGGTTTTAAAAAGCTTGTCATGAAAATAGGTACCAAATAATTCGATTGGGCAGTGATTGGTTGGTAAGTAAGAACTTCTCAAAGTATATAATGTTTACAAATATTCATAAAAGTAGGTACCAATTAATTTCATTGGTTGGTAAGTAACAATTCGTTGAAGTATTAATTTTATTACAATTCGCGCGACAAGCTTTTTGAAACTAAATAATTCAACAAAAAGTAATCGTATTATTGTCAGCGATGACTTCAACTTATTTTATACTTTTATCACACGCCATAAACAAAATTTGTCTGTAAAAGGGTTTTTTATTGAATATTTCATTTTTTGCTTTTTACTTAGTTCACCTTGATCTGTTCATTCCTAATAGAGCATCATTATTACAAGGTCTCTTCCCTGTAAGTTTTGAGCTGAAAAAAATCATGAACTCTGACACCAAACACTCCCACACATCAATTTTGAATAGAATCTGACCATAATCACGAATCTCTTCCACCATTCTGAAGTCGCTATCTTGAATTCATAGATTTCGACAAAAAATTCATAATCTCCAAAACCTGAAAACTCCCACATACCAATTTTGATTGGAATATGACCATTATCAGAAAAACTCGTCCTCTATCTTGGGGCCGCCATCTTGAGTTTATGAATTATGACAAAAAATTCATAATATCCGACCCCAAAATCCTTGCATACCAATTTTGAATGAATGGACCATAATCACAAAACTCGTCCTTCATCTTGGGGCCGCCATCTTGAATTTATGAATTTCGACAAAAATTTCATAATATCCGACCCCGAGAACCCCCACATACCAATTTTGAATCGAATCGGACCATAATCACAAAACTTGTCCGCCATATGGGAGCCGCCATCTCATGAATTTTGACAAACATTTTATAATCTCCGACCCCGAATACCCCCACATCCCAATTTTAAATCAAATAGGACCATAATTACAAATCTCGTCCGCTATCTTGATGTCGCCACTTTGTTTTTTTCTCTAACAAAAATTCTATAATGCATTGCCCCCGGAATCATGAACATCTGCTAGGTCGGTCAAAATTCACCTGCGAGATTTGAACCAAATTAACAAACGAACGAACTAACTAACTAACAAATGAAACTGAATAAAAGCTTGTAAAAATCATTAAACATCCTAAAATGAAAATCATTTATCTGGCGACTGAATTAGACAGAAATCAAGTTAACGAAATTGAATGAAAATGTTTGGCTATTTATGTTTGGCTATTTGATTTTTCTCGCGTGTTTATGTTGTGAGAATAAAACATTCTCTGCGCAATTTGATCATAATATTTTGCGAAAAGAGCGGCAACACTGCTGGGTCTGTGAACGTGGATTAAATGTCAGAAATTGTATGCAATGGCTTGAGAACGCGGTAAAATATAATGGGCTTGTGAACGTGACATAAACTATACAATTATTTTTTTTTTTCACTTTTTTTTACCCCTCTCAGTTTCAGTCATTTTTGGAAGTTGTAATGAATGTAGAACACCAAAATGTTTGTTGCAATCATGAATATTTCTAGTGGGTCTGTGGTGGTCTGATAATTGTAATGGTCTGACAACGTGGGTTGAATCTGTATATATATATATATATATATATATATATATATATATATATATATATATATATATATATATATATATATATATATGATATATATATATGTTCCAAATTGAGTTGGCACCATTGCCAACTCCGTTATTATTGATGCTACGATTTCGGTTGAATGGGCAAACTGGTAGCATTCTTAGTGGCCTACTCGATGCCGAAAACAAAACAAAAATTGACAGTCGCGTTGTCATAATATTCCATAAAATGATATTTTTTTCAATGGAACACCCTATATTTTTTCATCCATCTCGATTCGTAATAACATTCTCAACAACAAAGCTCATATCACTTTTCTTCCTAAAGTAGAAAATGAGCGACTTATGTGGAAATATTTATTTCGTTCACTAGTACAAAAAATTTCTTTGTTTTGCTACTAATAGCAAAATAAGACAGTAAAAATAAAAATTTGCGCTGGGATGTGAACTCGTGAAACCCGTGATCATCATGTCGCACCACTCAATTGACATCACTTTATCAAACCCGTTAGTTATAAATGTTTCTTAATAATACAACTGTCTTATTTTCACCTTTACGAAAAAAAGTCAAATGAGCTTTGTTGTTGAGAATGTTATTACGAATCGAAATGCATGAAAAAATATAGGGTGTTCCATTGAAAAAAATATCATCTTATGAAATATTATGACAACGCGACTGTCAATTTTGTTTTTGTTTTCGGCATCGAGAAGGCCACTAAAACACAGTTTGCCCATTTAACTGAAATCGTAGCATCAATAATAACGGAGTTGGCAATGGTGCCGACTTAATTTGGAACACCCGTATATATATATATATATTTATATATATATATATATATATATATATATATATATATATATATATATATATATATATATATATATATATATATATATATATATATACAGGGTGGCCCACCACTTTCGCCTTGGTATTTCTACGAGAAATGAAGAGAGTTAGGGAAAAACATCTAGCACAGTCATATGTGGGTCCATGAAGAGCATATTCCAAAATTATTTTGAAATATATAGGGTGATCCCCAAAAAAATTACATACCAGTTATATTTTTTCTTATGGAACACCATATATTTCTTTATATTTTTAGATACTATAGACAAAATGAAGGTGAGTTACTATCACATTTCCCATACTTAAAACTGACCGTTTCTGAGAAATTTTGAGAAATTTAAAAATACAGACCATAATTTGAAAATTGTTTTTACCCTGTAACGTGTAACGAGCTGCTCGTGATTAAATGTACTGATTAGCTCAAAGGTTAAAGTTAACTACTACATGAAATCATTAATGCAATATTATACAGAGTGGCGAAAAAAATTGCCTCAAAATTTGGACACACATTTAATTAAATAACTTCTTAAAGTTGAATGGAACACCCCGTATTTAGTGGCGTAATTTGACGCAGAATTAGATTCCCTTCAAAACTATATTAGGGTTCCCTATACCTATCTCTTCTGCTTTTAACACAAAAGGCGTTTTTATATTTTACTTATGGGTAATTTGTTTATCTTAGAAATGAAACACACTGTATTGTAATGAAAAGCTTAAAAAGCGTTTTAAAAACCTCTTTATTAAGGAATACGTAGATTCGCTAGAAGCAGAAGTTTAAATTTTTGAAAATACGGTGTATCTGAAGTAGAATGCAGGCAAATGTAAAAACTCTAATTTATTGCCATTTCTGAAATATTAAAGCATTCTTCAAAATAAGAAGATGCACGTGTCTTTTTTCAATGTTCTGGTTCCCACGAAAAGGGATATCCTGTTATGTTCAGAAAACATCGTGGGAACCAAGGGAAAGAAGGTAGGAGTTGGTGTTCTTCTTAAATTTCTGGAGGTTGTATGCCTCGGGGAACACCTCCCTAGGCAATGAGTTCCAAAGCCTCGCTGTTCGTTGGATGAACGAGTCTTTGGAAAGTGATGTTCCGCAGGTCTCCAAAGTGACCACGAAGGGGTGTGATGATTGAACTTGACGGGTTAGTCTCGAAGAGACTGCCAAAGCAGGAACGATTGTTGATATTTCAGAAGAGCATCGCCCATGGAAATATCTATAAAATAGAGACAAATCGCCAACTTTTCTAAGGTGTTCCAGACAAGTGAGCGAGTTTGTAAGCGAGGCATCACCGATGAGACGAATTGCCCTTTTTTGGACAGAATCCAATAGCCTCAGGATATGTTTAGGTGCCGCGCTCCAAATATGGGAACAGTATTCCAGGACAGGTCGGATCTGTGCCTCATAGATCATAAGCAGCTGAGTGGGGGTGAAATAGCTCTTGGCACGAAACAAGAAACCAAGTTTTTGGGATGCACTTTTGGCAATGGACCACACGTGATTTTCCCAGGAAAGGTTATTGCTGATAGTAATACCAAGCATCGATATGGATGACTTCAGTGGTATGGTTACTCCTGACAAAGTTATGTTAGGCACAGTGAGATCGGCTTTTCTAGAGAAAAGACATGCTTGTGTTTTGTTTGCATTGAATTCTTCCAAGTTATCAGATCCCCACTCGAGAATTGTTGCTAAGTCCATATTTATATTATTAACATTTCTTCCTCGTTCATTTCTGGTTTCACGGGCTGATATAGGGGCCCTGGAAGAGAAAGCGGTATGGAGGGTACTATCATCGGCAAAGCTGTGTACTGGACATGAAGTTGCTTTCAACAGGTCGTTGATGTGAAGTAGAAATAGTGTTGGTGCGAGAATAGATCCTTGCGGAACACCAGCATTTATGAGTAGAGTGTCAGATGAAACTCCATCGACCACTACATGGAGAGACCTGTTTGAGAGAAAACTAGCAAGCAGAGAACACAGCTGAGGGGGCAAGCCATAGGACGGAACTTGGCGAGGAGTCCCTGGTGCCAAACTCGATCGAACGCCTTGGAGATATCTAATGCCACAGCTAAAGTTTCTCCATACTTTTCAATAGATAGCTGCCATATATGTGAGACGTAAGCGAGCAGGTCACCAGTTGATCTCTGATGGCGGAAGCCATATTGCCTATCGTTGACAATTCCTGAGTCTTCCAGATATTTCATGAGCTCGATGTTGATGGCTTTTTCCATGACCTTTGAAATAATAGATAGCAGTGCTATAGGTCTGTAGTTACTAGGAAGGGCCTTTTTGCCTTTTTAAGGGACTGGCTGTACTCTTGCAATTTTCTAATTGGACGGAAATACCCCCAAATTGTAAGAGTGGTTGAACAACTTGCAAAGAACAGGTGTTAGTTCGGGGGCACATTTCTTGAGAACAATCGGCGGGATTCCGTCAGATCCACAGGCTTTGTTGGTGTTGAGACCCAGCAAAATATTTCTGATAGTACGTTGGCGAAAGGTGATCACGGGGATGTGACTGTCAATAGGTGTAATGTTCGGGGGTTGTTTTCCCGATGAATCCAGAGTGGAATTTCCAGCAAATAGGTGCGCAAAGATATTGGCTTTTTCCTGGGCATTCGTTGCTAGTGTTCCATCTTCTTTGGTTAGAGGAGGAAATGAGCTGGAAGTGAAGTTTCTTCCCACAGCTTTGGCGGAAGACCAAAATGAACGGGATCCGTTAGGACATTCAGCAAGTTTTGATCTTATTTTGGCATTGTGGGCATCTTTTGAGCATTCTATTGTCTCTTTGCATATGCCTCTAGCCTCAACATATGCTGCTCTGGTCTCAGGGCCCGGATTTTTTAGCCATCGATGGTATGCTGCCTGTTTGGAAGCCACAGCTCTAGAGCAGTTTCTGTTAAACCAGGTCTTATCGGATGATGTTCTTCTTTCGGTATTCGGTATGTAGGTTTGCATCCCCAACATGATGATTTCAGAAATTGTCTCAGCACATCGTGTTGGATCTACTGAAGAGAAACAAACTCTCTTCCATGGAAACGCTGAGAAAAACACACGAAGACCTTCCCAGTCGGCCAAATTGTAATGCCACATGATACGGGGTGGTATTGTGCAGCTCGATGGTAAATGGAAAGAGCATGTTGTGGAGATGAGGGTTTGATCAGAGTTTCCAAGTGGGGCACAAACTTTTATTCTATACGGGTCAGGATTGGTGGTGAGGAAAATATCTAGTGTATTGGCAGACTGGTTGTTGACATCAGGGATGCGGGTTGGTAGCTCGACCAGTTGTTCTAGACCATGAGTGATGGCGAAGGCCTCGGCTTGACGACCCGCATCATCTGTTTTGTTAGAGAATTTGAGCCAGGCAGCGTTATGTACATTAAAGTCTCCTATGATTATGGTTTCAGCTGTTGGATGGTTCTCCTGAATGTAGTGCAGTTTGAGTGATAAAAACTCAAAGAGGTCGTTATATGAAGGTTCATTAGGTGATAGGTAAAGGCAGAAGAGGAACTTAGTCAGTTTGGTATCAGATAGCTTGAGGCGAAATATGTTCAATTCGCTTGTTTCTTAGCAAATTAGACTTCATATTGAAATAAATACCAAAATTACAATATGGGGTCAATAAAAACATACATTTACGATTTCCTATAAAACCTATTATACTATTTTTTTAATAATAGTAGGCTCTGGCCTAGATGATGTTAATTATTATTATGAAACAAAAAGTATTTGACAGTGACACAACTTGGTAATCAAACTATTATCATTGTTTTAACTAGTTTAAAATTATTGTCTTTTTGAAATATTGTAAGATGAGAACTTATCCCCAGGAAGAACGAATTGATATGATTTTGATAATCGGTGACGGTGAAGAAAACTGTTTATTAGCGTCAAGAGTATATGCCCAACGGTATCCTAACAAGCGTTCATTGGAAAAGTTGTTGCAGCTTTTCCGAAGAACAGGCAGTGTATCTTATAATAAGCAAGAACGGCAAAAACCGGTTACTGGAAATGAGGATAATGAATATTTAGTGATGTTATCTCTAGTTGATCACCCTCACACAAGTCAGCGAAAAATATGTGAAACAACTGGAATAAGCAGACAGAGTATCCAAAGAATAATTAAAAAGTACAAATTCCACCCGTATCGCATTTAACTACATCAACAGCTTTTTGAAGAAGATTATGATCGATGACTGAATTTCTGTTTATGGGCTTTAGAAAAGTTTGGTGATGAAGAATTTTTTTTTGATTATGTGCTTTTTTCCGATTAGTCAACTTTTCATAACAACGGATTAGTTAACAGACATAACTTTCACCATTACAGTGACGAAAACCATAATATTTTTAGAACCCTTGATCACCAGCACAGATGGTCTGTTAATGTGTGGAGTGGAATAATTGGAACGCAAGTAGTAGGTCCTTACTTTTTTGATGGTCACTTGAACGGCGTCATGTTTCTCGGATTTATTAGGGATAATTTGCCTGTGCTGTTGGAAAGTATACCTATTAATATTAATATTCGTCAACGGATGTGGATGCAGCTAGATGGTGCTCCTGCACACTTTGATAGACGTGTTAGAAACGAGTTAGATCGACAATATCCAAATAGATGGATAGGACGAGGAGGTCCACAGAACTGGCCAGCCAGGTCTCCGGACCTTACAAGTCCCGACTATTTTTTATTGGGATATATCAAAAGTATTGTTCACGATACACCGCCAACGACACCTCAGGATATGGAAGTACGAATGAGAAATGCGTTTCGTTCCATACCGCAAAATATGTTATCCAGAGTTCAGCACTCATTTCAAGAAAGAGTTCGCCTATGCATCGAGAATAATGGACACCATTTTGAGCATTTATTAAAATAATAAACTATTTGAGATTCTTAATTTTTCGATCAAATGACTTCAAAAATGCTTCTAAAGCTTTTCATTACAATGCAGTGTGTTTCGTTTTTAAGATAAAAAAATTACTCATAAGTAAAATATAAAAACGCCTTTTGTGTAAAAAGCAGAAGAGATAGGTATAGACAACCCTAATATAGTTTTGAATGGAATCTAATTCTGCGTCAAATTACGCCACTAAATACGGGGTGTTCCATTCAACTTTAAAAAGTTATTTAATTAAATGTGTGTCCAAATTTTGAGGCAATTTTTTTCGCCACTCTGTATAATATTTCATTGAAAATTTCATGTGGTAGTCAACTTTAACCTTTGAGCTAAGCAGTACATTCAATCACGAGCAGCTCGTTACACGTTACAGGGTGAAAACAATTCTCAAATTATGGTCTGTATTTTTAAATTCCTCAAAATTTCTCAGAAATGGTCAGTTTCAAGTATGGGAAATATGATAGTAACTCACCTTCATTTTGTCTATAGTATCTAAAAATATAAAAAAATATAGGGTGTTCCATAAGAAAAAATACTTTGGTATGTAATTTTTTTGGGGATCACCCTATATATTTCAAAATAATTTTGGAATATGCTCCTCATGGACCCACATATAACTGTTCTAAAAGTTTTTCCCTAACTCTCTTCATTTCTCGTAGAAATACCGAGGCGAATGTGGTGGGCCACCCTGTATATATAAATATATATATATATATATATATATATATATATATATATATATATATGTATTGTTATGATGAGAAATATTAGTTCAATATAAAAAGAATTAAAAATGATATAATGATACTCATATATCACATAGATACCTGCTATGTTTGTTTTGCAATTTTTCTATGCATCTTACTCCTCTGGAACACTGTAACATTTTCTAGTCAACGCACATGTCTCAAAAGATCAGCACTGGAGTTTCTCTATTGTCATAAGTATGTTGCCAACAATTCATTCAATGTGCACAACCTATGAAAAAAATATAGGAATCAAAATTCATAAATGAACTTTAGATATGAAGTAGATGAAATGGTATTCAAGTTGGAACATCCTATGGAAAATCAAATCAGAAGGAAACATGACAGCGACATGTCAAAAACATTCGATGGAAAATAATAAAATATGAAACTTTTGAGTACAGAAAATTGTCAAATATGAATTTTAACAAACTCTGTATATATTATGTAAGCTATGGAAATGTGAATTGTGAATAAAATCCATAGAATAGTTTACAATGAGGAAGTGAGCAAAAAACTAAAATTTGTGAACATAAACAAAAAGTGAGGGTTGCCAAGAAGAGAAATAACAAGCTATGAGGAGATAAAAAATTATATTTGGAAAAGAAAGCCTTACCAAATTTTGAAAAACAATAAATGAGAAAATAATAGAAAAACCGAAGCACATCAACCATTATACAATATAAAACATATTCAGAGACAAATGGGAGTGGGAACTATCAAGGAAAAACCACTCACTTTCAGAATACAGCCTAAGTCCTATCCGGGACGTGGCCATTATCAAAGGGACCTTCCACAGTTGAACTGCAGTCTCAAATATCCGAAGAATACTTCCAGGATTCACGAGAATACTCAATAGAAAGATTAACAGGTATTTCTTGTCCCAGAACTGAACAAAGTGAGCGTATTCGTGTCAGACACTTCTTTCGGGTATTTTGATGACTTTTATCCACTAATTTTAACATTATTTCTCTCTCATGCTCATGAACTGAGTATAACCAACAAGCCTTAATCTTTATTAGCTATGTTATTGCGCATGAGAAAAGGTTTGACAATTTTATTTCAGTGTTTGATTGAATCAAGGTAGATTTCGCAGTTTGGGTATTTTTAAGGATTCATTTGAATAAAAGGAACATTTTTGACTATTTTCTGAATTTATTATATATCTGGTTGATCACATAACCATGAATATTTCCACAAAATAGTTCATTGAAATTGACTTCAAGCATAGCAACAAGTTGGCAGAACTGAATCCTACCTTGAGAAAGGAGAAACATCATTTGCCTTAGGCGTACCGACTGAGCTGGGATAAGATAAAAGAATACAGGTGAAAGAGTATTTGAAAAAGGGTAAGAAGAACATATCCGGATATTTTATTGCTGTCATGATAGGTATTTCCCTCTAAAAAAATTCAAATAAAAAATAACTCATTTAATCTAACATATCATAACAAATAGCAAATATTTTATCATGATGACTATTACTAATAGAAATAATAAAAAATCAAAATAATAATCAAATAATAATCATAATATCATCATAATAATTGTCGCCCAACGCGGGCCAATAATAATGAATATTGAAGTCATCATTATAATAATAATACATATATATATATATATATATATATATATATATATGTTATATCAGAATCCTGAATGATCCCATTGTCCCAAGATTGCATCATCTTCTACGCCGTATCTTTTTCTACGCAGTTCGACAGGAAACCAGTCAACACGTCTCAAGGTGCCCTAGATGAACGACGCCATGCACCGTCAGCACTCCATAGTCTATAAAGGAGGATCCCAGACTCCAGGAGAGCATTCTCTGATATTCTTTGATATTAATTGCTATTCATAGTTACTCATTAGCATTCACTGAATCCGATACATATTGTATTGTATAAATATTCATCCCAGTTATTCATACTGCGGATTAGTTGTAATTAATAAAATAAAGTTCTTTTTTAAAAAAGACGTATAAGTAAAAAACCCCATAACAAATTGGCGCAGTCGTACGGATCTCAAAAACGTTGCGATTCAGAAGAAAACCAGCGGTAGTCTCCGACTTTCAAGAGGAAAGAACCCCTAGCCAAAACCCAAGTGAATTGGACGGTCTCTTCAACTCCAAGAAACACGCGGAAGTCGTTTTACGCTGCTCATCTTGCCGAAACGAAGATTTCTACAAGAAACACGCGGAAGTCGTTCAACGCTGCTCATCTTGGTGGAGCTAGAGCTTGTGAAGCCGGATTTCATCCAATCACACCCAGGAGACACGACAACAAACAAAGAAACCTTCAACGAAGAAAGAAAACAACGAAGAAAGAAACCTTCAACGAAGAAAGAAAACAAAGAAGAAAGAAAACAACGAAGAAAGAAACCTTCAACAAAGAAAGAAACCATCAAAGAAGAAAGAAACCAACAAAGAAAACGAAGCTAGTCAACGACGAAGGATTTATTGTGAGTACCACATTGAATCATTTGTCTCAATTTATTATAAGTTCATTCAATTTTACCCAAAGTAGAAAATTGATTTAACCCTGTTCTATTTCCATACCTTTGAAAATAATTATTTCCGAAATTAAAATAGTTCCCAAAAATCATCCACAATGTCAGAACGCGGTTCACAAGAACATCTCAATGATGCTATTGAACCATATAAACTTTCAGAAATTTTCTCAATTATACCAGAGTACGATGGCGATTCGATTTCGCTTGGAAATTTCTTAAACGCTTGTGATCATGCAGAGCGAATGGCTGTAGATGAACAGAAACTTTTATTAACAATCCATATTAGAAATAAACTCAGAGGAAAAGCTTCTCAACTGATAAATTCTAGAAATCCAGAAACATATTTAGATATCAGATGTTTACTAAATGCTCATTTTGGTGACTCCCGAGACTTAACTTCATTAATACAGGATTTGCAGAGAATCAGGCAAAATACTAATGAAACAGCACTTGCATTTTTCTCACGATTACAGAGCCATAATGCCAAAATGCATTCATGTGTACAAAAATCAATTCTTAACAACGAACAGAAAGTTGCTCAGTCCGCATTGATAGAATCAATGGTATTAAACACACTATTGACAGGTTTAGAACCAAAAATAGGTCATATCATCAGAGCAGGTAATCCCCAAAATATGATAGACGCCTCAATCAGAATAAAGCGTGAGATACAGCTCTCATACTTTGAAAATCAGAGAACGAATACACGTCCTTTACCAAATATAAATACGAGAAATAATCCAAATATTTCTAGACAACCCATGAATCGACAAACAAATTTTCAGAGAAGAGATAATTTTTACCAAAACCAACCACGTCAGAATTTTAATTCACCCCAAAATTCCAATCCTTCCCAGAATTTTCAAAGACAAAATACGAATTTTCAAACTCAATATACTCCAAAGCAAAATTTTCAATATCAACCACGTCCTCAACCAACACAGTCGAATTTCAATCAATTTCGTCAGCCCAATAACTCAAATCAACAAAACAGACCATCAGTTATTCAAAGAAATCCCCAAAATACCAAACCAAAAACCATCTAGTTAATTATGATGAATTCAATAATCCTATTGATTTTCAATAATGATTATACAAATTTTTATTATGAAGATTTTCAAGATGAAAATAATCAATTCCAAAATTCATACTATAATGAACCCACACCATCAAATGAATACGAAGAAATTGATACAGATCAATTTAATACGGATTTTCACAACAATCTATCTTTGAACAACCCACCTATAGAGTTCAACATGAATCAAACAGACAATTCAAATACTCAGTTTCAAGAAACCCTTTATACGGACAATCTATTGATAAGCCAGCAGGAATGCACAACTCAATCATTAGAGATAACAGAAAACCTTGCAGCCGTAGTCAAAACCTTGAACCCTACAACGATCAAGACAATGAACAATCAGAAACAGTCAGACCAACAGTTTCTATAAACCCTAACTTCAGCAATTTATATTATATCGTAAGCCCAAGTAACTTTAGAATTTTAATTGATAAGGTGCCGCATTATCTATCTTTAAGAAAAGAACGGTAGAAAATTATTCAGAAAGACATCCAGAAAATATTCCCATATCAGGTATTACAGAAGGAAAAATAATGATTAATGAATCAGTTATGTTACCTTTTGGAACAAAAGAGAATACAGTGTACCACAAAATTTATGTTCATGATTTAGATATCGAATTTGACGGTATTTTAGGAACAGACTTTCTTAAACGTTTCAATGGAATTGTAGATATTGGTAATCAAATATTAATTTTGAACTACAAAACGTTTCCTTTATATTCAGCAAACAAAATTCAAAAGAATTCCGAAATTCAGAATACTCATTCTCATACTTATTCAAGCTCGAAACCGAAAATAGAAAATGAAATACAAATAGGACCAAGAACTGAACAAGTATATAAATTAAAATCAAACTTGAAGAATACAGAAGCTATACTGTTAGCTACTGAAAAAGAAAAAGTAAGACTCCCAAATGCAATTGTTAAAATTGATGAAAAAGGTGAATTTTTGATAACAATAGCTAATATGAATGCAATTGAAAAAACAGTCGATTTTTCAGATTTAGAATTTGAAGAATTTAATGAAAATAATTTAAAATTCGAAAATAAAATTGATTACCACAAGGAAAAAATCGTTTACAAGAAATAAAAAGATTACTTCGATTAGACCATTTAAATGAAGAGGAGAAAGAATTAATTACCAACCTATGCCTAGACTTTTCAGAAATTTTTTATATAGAAGGTGATCCTTTAACTTCTACTAGTGAAATTGAACACTCTGTAAAATTAAAAGGGAACGCTCAACCAGTTTCAACAAAATCGTACAGATACCCTCATGTGCATAAAGAAGAGGTAAAATCACAAATGTCCAAATTGTTAGAACAAGGAATTATAAGACCCTCTATTTCCCCATGGTCAGCACCAGTATGGGTAGTGCCGAAAAAACTTGACGCTTCAGGAAAACAAAAATGGCGCGTAGTTATTGATTATAGGAAATTAAATGAAGTAACCATTGACGATAAATACCCTTTACCTAATATATCAGATCTTTTAGACCAACTTGGAAAATGCCAATATTTTACCACTCTCGATTTAGCCTCAGGATTTCATCAGATAGAAATGAACCCTGAAGATATAGAAAAAACTGCTTTTTCTGTAGAAAACGGACTATATGAATTCTTACGAATGCCATTCGGGATGAAAAACTCACCCTGTACACTACAGCGTATTTTAGATCATATCTTAACCGGACTCAGAAATGAACGATGTTTAGTCTATATGGACGATATAATAATTTATTCCCCGACGATAGACGAACATATTCAAAATTTAACACTTGTTTTCAAAAGATTGAAAAAAGCAAATTTAAAAATACAACCAGATAAATGTGAATTCTTAAGACAAGAAGTAGCATACTTAGGACATGTAATAACTAAAGAAGGAGTTAAACCAAACCCAACAAAAGTTGATTGTATAATGAATTTTCCCGAACCAACGAATCCAAAAGAAATAAAACAATTTCTAGGACTTGCAGGATATTATAGAAAGTTCATACCTAATTTTTCGAAAATCTCAAAACCTATGACCATTTATTACAAAAAGATGTAGTATTTAATTTTGATAATGAATGTAAAAATTCTTTTCAAGAATTGAAGAAAGCTTTAACAACCAATCCAATATTAATTTATCCAAATTTCGACGAACCATTTATTCTATCGACAGATGCCTCATCATTTGCAATAGGTGCGGTATTATCCCAAGGATCAATTGGAAAAGATTTACCAATTGCGTATGCCTCTAGAACATTATGTCCAGCTGAAACAAGATACTCAACTATAGAACGAGAATTGTTAGCTATGGTTTGGTCAGTAAAACATTTTCGACCTTATTTATATGGAAGAAATCAATTTTATATAGACCATCGACCTTTAACATGGTTATTTTCTATAAAGACCCTGGCAGTCGATTAGCCAGATGGCGTTTAAAATTAGAAGAATATCAATTCAATGTAATTTATAGACCAGGTAGAATACATAAAAATGCCGACGCATTATCTAGAATCAAAGTAAATCATTTCAATGAATGTACAAAATTTCATTCAAAAATATTAGCCATTGATAATGAAAAAAATGAACCAGAAATTTCAAAAAATTCTAAATTTGAATTTACCAATGCTCAACTATTGGATAAAGCCCATAAAGACATTATAATTTTTCCCCAGAGAAATAAAACTACAAACTTGCATGACAAAATTTTTGAAGATATATTCGAAGAAGAACCGAATTTTCAATATAATAAAATAAATGTATTAACAAGTAAAACAGTCAAGAATAGAAAATACTTTATTATACCAGTACCTTATGACCCAGAAAACGCGATTGAATATATGTTTAGTTCATTATATAGATGCCAAGACGTATTTAAAACTTCAAAAGTTTATCAAGTTGAAAATAATGCAGATTTACCAATACAGGAAATGCTTTCTTACATTTTATCAGATAATGAAGAAATCAAATTTCTAATTTGTCAAAATGTTGTAACAACACCAGAAAAGGATCAAATACCAATAATACTTGATCAATTTCATAGTGGAAAAAGTAATTTACACCGTGGAATTAACGAAACAATTAGACGAATCAGACAGAAATATAATTGGACAGGAATGAAGTAATTTAAATAACGAATTAACATATCAGAAAAAAATAGTAATACCAGTAAAAAACTATATGTTAACGATAAGATGCGAATTAACTAAATTCACGCAAGCATATCCATTAGAAGATAAAACATCAAAATCAGTTATAAACACTTTACTCCTTCACTTCCAACATTTCGGAACCCCTCTCAGAATACATGCAGATTCAGGAAGATAATTCAATAGTAGTTTATTGAAAGACTTATGCTTATTATACGACATAAAACTAACTTTTTCCAGTGTAGATCATCCCCAATCAAATGGTTCACTAGAAAGATTTCACGCAACCTTAACTGAAATGATTAGAGCTCATAAAACAGAAAATCCAGATGAACATCCTTTTACAATTTTACCCTATGCAGTGATTTGTTACAATAATTCCAAAAACGCATCACATGGATTCAGTCCATATGAATTAGTTTTCGGACATACTTCAAGTAGACCCCCCGAAGATTATATAATCAAAAAAATTAATGAAAAATTCATCCAAGAATTAGTTTTAGACCAAATTACACGAACAACAGAATGGAATACTTTTATAAAATAGCTCGCGAAAAGATTCACAGAAAAAAGGAAAAAGCCAAAATCCGATTTGATGAAAAATTACATCATGAACCTATCACATATAACATTGGAGATAAAGTATTTGTGAAAGAATCTCAAATAAAAAACAAACTAGAAAATAAATTTAATGGCCCATTTGAAATTTTAGAAGTTTACCAAAACTCAGCCCTTCTTAAAAACCCAGAAACGAATTACACTACTAAAGTCAATTTTGATCGATTGAAACCCTATTTTGTTTCAGATCAATAATGGAGTATCATTTATTAATGATAATTCTAGCAGTCCAACTTGCCAACGCCCAGTATAACATCTCACCTATAAACAACTCGATAGGAGTTCACTATCATGAACAAGGTGACATGAAAATCAGTAATGAAAAATGGACATTATTAGTATATAAGGATATCGCTCAAATCAAAGTCAGAAAAATACCCTAGAAGAATATTTCAATTCTGAAATAAACACACATATAAGCTTATTAAGTAAGATAAGTGCACAAGTAGATTTAAAATATAATGAAATCAAAATGGATTCAAATGAATATGATAAGAGATACAAAAGAGGTATTCTAAACGGAATAGGCTCGATATGGAAAGCAATCACAGGTAATTTAGATGCCAGTGACGGAGAATATTTCAATGACTGTATAAATAAAATATATAAAGATGAACACCAAATTGAAAATTTGCTCAAAAACCAAATTTCAGTAACAACTTCAGTTATAAAAGATTCAATACAACTATTCAGCAACTGCGAATAGATGAAAAAACGTTTAATGAAGATATAAAGAAAATTGAAACATGGATTTATGATTTAACAGATGAAATAGCAATACTCAACGCAAAGTTGAAAGCTATCGAAATCTCTGAACAATTACAAGAAAGTTATACTTTTCTGGAAGATGAATTGAATGACATTTTAAATGCAATAACCTTTGCCAGACTCAATATTATTCATACATCAATTATAAGACCGAATGATTTAATAACATCTCTTCGAGATATTTCTCAAACAACTCAAAAGAATAATCTTCCCTTACCAATAAAAATGTCATCAATATCCAAATATTTAGACATTATTGAACTACAAGCTCTTCAAGCGGATTCAAGAATTATTTTTATATTAAAGATTCCCCTAGTTGAACCAGAAATCTATACCATTTACCGTGTGTATCCCATTCCTATCCTAGATAATAGAACTGGATTACATCATATTTTATCTACAACTCATGATTTCATTGCAAAAGACGATGATTCGATGTTGTACGTTGCTTTTCAGAACCTTGAAAAATGTAAACAATTATTTTTTAATTTTCAAATCTGTGAAAATGTAGTTTTATATCCAATTGACAGCTATTCATTATGTGAAGCACAAATTTTAAGACCACTCTTAGAACTTCCCAAAATATGTTCAGTTTCACTATTATTTGCAAAAGACTACAATGTTTTTGAAATTCAATCAAATACATGGTTAATTACTTTATCAGATCCTTTAATTATAACTATTAATTGTCAAAAAGGAGATGTATCAACTCAAGTAATAAAAACTAATTCAATTTTGAAAATACAACCTCAATGCAATGCATATATTGGAAATACAAGACTACATGCAAAATCTCTCATGTCTCAAGAACAAAATGTTACATATAGAACACTTCCAATTTTGATACCTTATCAATGTTGCACTAATTTACCAGAAAAAGAAAAGCTACCTGAGCTAAAACCTTTGAAATTAAGCAAATTAAATGTTGACAATCTGAATATTGCCCAACATAAATTAACTCAATATGATGAAGAATTAGACAAAATTATAAATGAACCATTTGTGAAAAAACATATTTCATGGTTTACATATTTGACTATTACCATAATTATTTGTATTATTTCACTATACATGTTTTGTAAGTGCAGAAATAGACGTTCTATGAAAATTGGTATGATGACCTCAAGAATGAACGATCAGCCTCCACAACCTCCAAGACCGGTAATAGCATTCTCATCCCTTAGAAGCTTACTACCCTCAAGGAGAAGACCAAGCATTCATCTTCAAGAACCAATTGAAGAAGAACAAATCGAATTGAATTCCAATGGACCCTCAAAATCATATGCCTGATGAAAGTTGCCGCATCGCATCAACTTTCTTTTCAAGGGTGAAGTTGTTATATCAGAATCCTGAATGATCCCATTGTCCCAAGATTGCATCATCTTCTACGCCGTATCTTTTTCTACGCAGTTCGACAGGAAACCAGTCAACACTTCTCAACGTGCCCTAGATGAACGACGCCATGCACCGTCAGCACTCCATAGTCTATAAAGGAGGATCCCAGACTCCAGGAGAGCATTCTCTGATATTCTTTGATATTAATTGCTATTCATAGTTACTCATTAGCATTCACTGAATCCGATACATATTGTATTGTATAAATATTAATCCCAGTTATTCATACTGCGGATTAGTTGTAATTAATAAAATAAAGTTCTTTTTTAAAAAAGACGTATAAGTGAAAAACCCCATAACATATATATATATATATCTATATAAATATATATATATATATATATATTGTTATGATTGGTTGTTTATATGATTTTGAATTTGTTTATATTTTTGGTGAATACATTTCACAGATTATAATTTCTGAATCCCTATCATAACAAATAAAAACTCCGGCTATGTTATGTTACCTTTCTCTTTTTCAACCTCTCTTGCTTTATCCCAGCTCAGTCAGGTACGCCTATGAACATGAGTCACTCCTTCTCAGCAGTCGATTCCTGCGATCTGTATTGCCGACTATGGCACTATCGATTCGATAAGAAATGCTGTTCAGTGGGGAGAAGTGAGGTTGGAAATTGAAAAATAAACACCTGTTGCAATGAATAATCAAATTGGTGGGTTTTTATTCAAATCAAAACTTATAAATACCCTACTCTGCGATAGATACCTTATACTAGCAAACAATGACACAAAATGGTGCAATTTGGATGTTTGTGACAATGAAAGATTGATGAAGAATGTTTTTGCATGGAATTTATGATGAGTGTTCTGCCCAAAACAATATAAACAGTGGTTTAAACACGTTAAGTCATTGTTTCAATGTGAAAGTTGCACTTTGATGAGTTCAGTTATTGAATACCTTGTGGCTGCTTTTCTTTTTTTTTTTTTATATGTTCTGGTTCCCACGAAAAGGGATATCCTGTAATGTTCAGAGAACGTCGTGGGAACCAAGGGAAAGAAGGTAGGAGTTGGTGTTCTTCTTAAATTTCTGGAGGTTGTATGCCTCGGGGAACACCTCCCTAGGCAATGAGTTCCAAAGCCTCGCAGTTCGTTGGATGAATGAGTCTTTGGAAAGTGATATTCTGCAGGTCTCCAAAGTGACCACGAAGGGGTGTGAAGACTGAACTTGACGGGTTAATCTCGAAGAGACTGCCAAAGGAGGAACGATTGTTGATATTTCAGAAGAGCATCGCCCATGAAAATATCTATAAAATAGAGACAAATCGCCAACTTTTCTACGGTGTTCCAGACAAGTGAGCGAGTTTGTAAGCGAGGCATCACCGACGAGACGAATTGCCCTTTTTTGGACAGAATCCAATAGCTTCAGGATATGTTTAGGTGCCGCACTCCAAATATGGGAACAGTATTCCAGGACAGGTCGGATCTGTGCCTTATAGATCATAAGCAGCTGACTGGAGGTGAAATAGCTCTTGGCACGAAACAAAAAACCAAGTTTTGGGATGCACTTTGGCAATGGACCTCACGTGATTTTCCCAGGAAAGGTTATTGCTGATAGTAATACCAAGCATCGATATGGATGACTTCAGTGGTATGGTTACTCCTGACAAAGTTATGTTAGGCACAGTGAGATCGGCTTTTCTAGAGAAAAGACATGTTTGTGTTTTGTTTGCATTGAATTCTACCAAGTTATTGGATCCCCATTCGAGAATTGTTGCTAAGTCCATATTTATATTGTTAACATTTCTTCCTCGTTCATTTCTGGTTTCACGGGCTGATATAGGGCCCTGGAAGAAAGCGGTATGGAGGGTACTATCATCGGCAAAGCTGTGTACGGGGCATGAAGTTGCTTTCAACAGGTCGTTGATGTGAAGTAAAATAGTGTTGGTGCTATAATGGATCCTTTTGGAACACCAGCATTTATGAGTAGAGTGTCAGATGAAACTCTTTCGACCACTACCTTGAGTGACCTGTTTGAGAGAAAACTAGCAAGCAGAGAACCCAGCTGAGGGGCCAAGCCATAAGATGGAAGCTTGGCGAGGAGTCCCTGGTGCCAAACTCGATCGTACGCCTTGGAGATATCTAATGCCACCAGCTAAAGTTTCTCCATACTTTTCAATAGATAGCTGCCATATATGTGAGACGTATGCGAGCAGGTCACCAGTTGATCTCTGATGGCGGAAGCCATATTGCATATCATTGATAATTCCTGAGTCTTCCAGATATTTCATGAGCTCGATGTTGATGGCTTTTCCATGACCTTTGAAATAATAGATAGCAGTGCGATAGGTCTGTAGTTGCTAGGTAGGGTCTTTTGCCTTTTAGGGACTGGCTGTACTCTTGCAATTTTCCAATTGGACGGAAATACTCCCAAATTGTAAGAGTGGTTGAACAACTTGCAGAGAACAGGTGTTAGTTCGGGGGCACATTTCTTGAGAACAATCGGCGGGATTCCGTCAGATCCACAGGCTTTGTTGGTGTTGAGACCCAGCAAAATCTTCTGATAGTACGTTGGCGAAAGGTGATCTCGGGCATGTGACTGTCAATAGGTGTAATGTTCGGGGTTGTTTTCCGAAGAATCCAGAGTGAAATTTCCAGCAAATAGGTGCGCAAAGATATTGGCTTTTCCTGGGCAGTCGTTGCTAGTGTTCCATGTTCTTTGGTTAGGGAGGAAAAGAGCTGGAAGTGAAGTTTCTTCCCACAGCTTTGGCGAAAGACCAAAATGAACGGGATCCGTAGGGACATTCAACAAGTTTTGATCTTATTTTGGCATTATGAGCATCTTTTGAACATTCTATTGTCTCTTTGCATATGCCTCTAGCCTCAACATATGCTGCTCTGGTCTCAGGTCCCGGAGTTTTTTGCCATCGATGGTATGCTGCCTGTTTGGAAGCCACAGCTCTAGAGCAGTTTCTGTTAAACCAGGTCTTATCGGATGATGTTCTTCTTTCGGTATTCGGTATGTAAGTTTGCATCCCCAACATGATGATTTCAGAAATTGTCTCAGCACATCGTGTTGGATCTACTGAAGAGAAACAAACTCTCTTCCATGGAAACGCTGAGAAAAACATACGAGGACCTTCCCAGTCGGCCGAATTGTAATGCCACATGAGACGGGGTGGTATTGTGCTGCTCGATGGTAAATGGAAAGAGCATGTTGTGGAGATGAGGGTGTGATCAGAGTTTCCAAGTGGGGCACAAACTTCTATTATATACGGGTCAGGATTGGTGGTGAGGAAAAGATCTAGTGTATTGGCAGACTGGTTGTTGACATCAGGGATGCGGGTTGGTAGCTCGACCAGTTGTTCTAGACCATGAGTGATGGCGAAGGCCTCAGCTTGACGACCTGTTGAAGGTTCCAATCCGGTGGACGTATTTTTGGGATCTCAATGACAGCTTACTTGCTCTCCTTCCACGATTTATCCTCTAGACCAGATATGTGGAATTTTTATCTACTATGTACTTCTTCTGTTCAGCCTTTCAAGTATTTTTCCTCATTCGGGTTTTCTTATATTATCTATGAAAGCCTCTTACAGAATTTTGTACGTGGCTTCACCTTTAGAATTTTTTTTCGATCTCCTCTCAAATTGTTATCCTGTTCCATAGCAACACTCACAAATTTTAATTTTTTCACAGATTCCCGAGTTTGTATCACTTCCTACCGACTTATTTGCTGTTCTAATTAATACTAATGATTTTATGCATGATATCTAATTCTATCTCTCACATACTATTTACACATTCATATAAAATTATATTTTTCAATTTCTGCCATTACATTCAATTATATATTATCACTTATCCCACACAAACTCTTTCAAATCCCATTGGTGGGTTTTCTGTTGTTGTGAATTGTCATACAGGATGTTCAAAACTTATTTATACGTTGATCTTGATTTAATTCAATATTTGCCATGAATTTCAATTTTGATATGGTTCAATCGAGGATTTTTGTTAGATATATCGTTTGTTATATATATTTTCGATGATAGAACTACTTCAGGAATGCCCACTTCATCCATATGTGTCGACTAGGGCCTAGTATAAGGTTCCATAGTAGTGAAAAAAAAGGTGAAAAAAATTGTAATATAACATAGCATTGACGACGATAATGAAAATAACTAATAATAATGATGATAATTATAATTTAATTATTCAAAAATTTCCTAAATAATAAGTTTAATTATTCAACAACATTTCCTAACATAAAAAATATATATGTATATATATATATATATATATATATATATATATATATATATATATATATATATATATATATATATATATATATATATATATATATATATATATATATAATGTCATGTTTTATTAATTGCTAAAACAATATTTTTGTTAATCTTGCCCCACGTTGGGCGCCAATTGTTATGATTCTATAATTGTAAAAACAAATTGTTGATTATTTTGTCACACTTCGGGGATAAATAACTGTTATGATTGTTATAAAATGATAATTGCTAAAAAACAATTAATTTAATTTTTTGTCCTGATTTGGGTTATAAATTGATATGATAATGATTTTTGCCCTGTATAATTATTTATTGTGATGTAATAATAATTGCTAGCTAACGTCACTGTTCTCTCGTCAGGTTGCTGCCAATTGTTATCACTTTTCTTACCACGACTGAACTCAGTTGGTACGCCTCTTGTCTCAGATAGTCGGTTCAGGCAATTGAGCCACTGCTTGATGTCAATTTCTATTCAGTGTTTATAAGTTAGATTGCTGATCATTGTGGAAAACAAACGAGAAAGTATCGAAACACAATTATTTCTTTTATTCAGGAAAACTTATATTAACCTGGCCTACGATAAATAACTTATTCTATGGTCAATCTACAAATTTTCAAAGACAATCATGAGAAACGGTGACAAATAAATTATACACAACCTCACTTTTACTTTGAAGTGTGAAAATTTCTCTAATAGTTCAATATCAAAATGAAATAGAGTTCTTCTGATATGATACGAGTTATTTGTGAAGTTATTCAGTTTGTGATGTGCACTAGAAAAGTTTATACCTGACGCTGGAACTGTCGCTGTTACAATACACACCAAGAAATTGAATCCTCCTTCAATCTACTGCTCTCAGGCTCTCCAATACCAAAAAAGGAAACCATACAAATCCAGAAATCAGCTTTGAAATAGTTTTATGTGGAGTACATAAAAGGTAATTTTGTTTGCTGCTATTTATTTTATTGAAATTCTCTTGAAGTTGAGTTGGTTGGGTTCTGATAGAGAAACTACCTTATATTGATGAAGTTCTTGAATTTTTTTTTTCTAAAGTACGAACGTGGCGTTCTTTTCAAAATTTTTTTCAATCTCTCCTAGTGGCTTTGTTTTCTATCACCTGGATACCATTTTTTTTCATATCATTTGAATTTTCAAATTCGCGCACTTTGTTGTCACATTATCACTCTTTGGGTTTATTTGTCAAAACTTATAAACTGAAATATTTTTCTTTTCTCAACAAACTATGTATAATATTTAATGATAATTGTCTCTGACACTTTACCGTTCTTATTTTCTCACAATTTCAAATCTTACATCTGACCATACTGTTCCCTGATTGGCTATTGTCATCAATAAGTTTGGTGTTCTCCCATTGGCTATTTTTAGTTAGATACAATTTCATATACTGTATGTTTCAAGCTTATAATTTTGTTGATCACATTTTATTCAGGATGATTTTGTGAATCTAGACTTTTTTGTTGCCTTTTGAACAATAATGATTATAATCATTATGATAGTGTATGAAATTGATTGTGTTATAGTATTTGAATATTTTCATCCATTCATATTATACAGAGGCTTCATAAGGAAATAGAATTTAAAAAAAAAAATTAAAATTAAAATTTTTTTTTTGGCTTTAAAATGAAATTCTTTCCTTTTTTCCTTCTAAAATATATAACTGGTTTTTCATAACATAACAATATATATATATATATATATATATATATGGTTATGTTATTAAATGTTGTAAAATAATTAAACTTATAATTATCATTATTATGATTAGGTGTTTTAGTTATCGTTGTTAATGCTGTGTTATTTTGCAGTTTTCTTTACCTGTTTACTATTATACTATGCTCTAGTCGGTGCATATGTATCAAGAAGGCAGTCCTGAAGTAGTTATATTATCAAAAATATGTGATCAACGCAATATCGAATGAAAATCCACAATTAAATCATGTCAAATTTCAAATTTATAGAAAACATTGAATTTAAAGTAACATCAACTGATATATAAGTTTTGAACAATTCACATCAACAGGAAACCCACCAATGGGATATCGAGAGAGTTTGTGTGGGAACAGTGATGATAAATGAAAGATGTGATGGCAGAAATTGTTAAAATATAATTTTATACCAATTTGTGAATAGTATGTAAGATTTAGAATAAGATTTCATGCATAAAATTATTAGTGGTAATTAGAATATCAAATAATTAGGTAGGACGTTACACTAAATTCAAAAATCAGTGAGAAAATAAAAAATGTGTGTGTTTCCATGAAAAAAAATAACAAGTTTGGAAGAGATTGAAAAAAGTTACAAGAAAGAAGCCACGTACGAAAACTTGAAAAAGATATTAATAGACAATTCAAGAGAAAACTGGTTGGAAGATTTCCGTACGAGAGAAATTCCTAAAAGGCACAACTGAGAGAAATAAGTTCAAAAATTTCCACTTACCTGGTATAGACGTGAAATCCATGAAAGAACGCATGTGAGCTGTCATTGCAATTCCAAAAGTTCGTCCACGGGCTGGATACATCACAGGATAAGGAGCAACGAAATATTCTAATCACCAAACTCATCAAAGTGCAACTTTTCGTATAGATATTCAATAACTTTGAGTGTCCGATCCACTGTTCACACTGTTTTGGCTGAACATTCATCAAAATTCCATGCTAAAGGACTGACCATAATTTTAAATATTCTTCCTATTAATAATCATCACTTATATTCATATTGCACCATTTCTTATTATTGTTTCTTTAGTATAAGGTATTTATAGCAGAGTAAGGCTGTTTGAGGGTTTCTATCTGAATAAAAACAATCTTCTGATTATTTTCTGCATTCTGTGTTTTATCTAACCTCACTTTTTCCCCACTGAACAGCATTTCTTATCGTTACTGCCAAGTCGGCACTACAGATCACCAGAACCGACTACAGAGAAGGAGCTGACTCATGTTCATAGGCGTATCTGACTGAGCTGGGATGAGGTAAAAATAGGTTTAAAAAGAGAATGGTAAGATAACATAGCCGGAGTTTCCATTTGTTATGATAGGGATTCAGAAATAAAAATCTGTGGAATGAATTAACAAAAATATATATAAATCAAAATCAATAATCAACCAACATAACAATATATATATATATATATATATATATATATATATATATATATATATATATATATATATATATATATATATATATATATATTATATATATATATATATATATATATATATATATATATATATATATATATATATATATATATATATATATATATTTATATATATACATATATATATATATATATATATATATATAATTTATATCAATAATCATCATAATTAATATATATATACTGTAATGATGGGTTGTTTATATTTTAAATTTCATGTATATATATATATATATATATATATATATATATATATATAATATATATATATATATATATATATATATATATATATATATATATATATATATATATATATATATATATATATATATATATATATATATATATATATATATATATATATATATATATATATATATTTTTGGTGAATTTATTTCATAGATTATAATTTCTGAATCCCTATCATAACAAATGAAAACACCGGCTATGTTATGTTACCTTTCTCTTTTCCAAACTTCTTTACATTATCCCAGCTCAGTCAGATACGCCTATGAACATGAGTCACTCCTTCTCAGCAGTCGATTCCTGGGATCTGTATTGCCGACTATGGCACTATCGATTCGATGAGAAATGCTGTTTAGTGGGGAGAAAACTGAGGTTAGAAATTGAAAAATAAACACAGGTTGCAGAGAATAATCAAATTGGTTGGTTTTTATTCAAATCAAAACTTATAAATACCCTACTCTGCGATAGCTACCTTATACTAGCAAAACAATGACATAAAATGGTGCAATTTGGATGTTTGTGACAATGAAAGTTTGAGGAAGGAAGTTCGAAGTTTTTATCAGTCTTTTGGCATGGAATTTTATAAAAGTTCAAACCAACACAATATAACCAGTGGTTTAAACACGTAAAGTTATTGGTTTAATGTGAAAGTTGCACTTTGCACTTTGATGAGTTCGGATATTAGTATACCTTGTTGCTGCCTTTCTCTTGAAGTTTTCAGTCCGGTGGACGTATTTGTGGGATCTCAATGACAGCTCACATGCACTCCTTCGAAGATTTATCCTCTAGACCAGGTGGGTGGAATTTTTATTGACTATTTATTTCTTCAGTTCTGCTTCTCAAGAATTTTTCTCGTTTGGGAATTTTTAATAACAGGTTTTTTTGTATTATCTATAATGCTTCTTTTGAAATTTTCTACGTGGCTTCACTATTTGAACTTTTTTCAATCTCCTCTAAAATTGTTATCCTGTTCCATAGCAACACTCACAAATTTTTATTTTTCCACCGATTTCCGAATTTGTATCACTTCCTACCTAATTATTTGCTGTTCTAATTATTACTAATGATTTAATGGATGAAATCTTATTCTAACTCTTACATACTATTAACAAATTCATATAAAATTATATATTTTCAATTTCTGCCATTACATTTTATTGTATATCATCACTTTTCCCATACAAACTCTCTGGAATCCCATTGGTGGGTTTTCTGTTGATGTGAATTGTCATACAGGATGTTCAAAACTTATCTATACGTTGATCTCACTTCAATTCGATGTTTGCTATAAATTTGAATTTTGATATGGTTTAATCGTGGTTTTTCATTAGATATATCGTTGAATACATATTTTTGATATCAGAACTACTTCAGGAATACCCTCTTGATACATGTGCATCGACTGGAGCATAGTATAAGGCAGTAAAATGGTAAAGAAAATTTTAAAATAACATAGCAGTAACGACAATAACTAAAATACCTAATAATAATAATGATAATTATAGGTTTAATTATTTATTTATGTCATCTTCAGGTAAATTCTTGAGAATAATGTAAAATATGTTGAGTCAAAAACATAATAAGTTACATAACATCGAAAAAAATTCAAAGAGATGTTCAAAATTAACAAAATATTTCAACAGTTATTCTTTTATCATTATGTGTTCAAGTTTCACGATTGGAATGAACGCTGTTCAATGTCTGAGATTGCTGGTATCGAGTTTATTTTAACTGTTATCGTTTTTTTACTTTTTTTTAAATACATGGGAGTGTTCGACATATTTGGTTGGGCTCTATTATTATAATTTATGCAAGACTTTTCCGTGTAAAAATGTAAAGATCAGTTCATTTTTACTTTTATATTTTTTGTTGTGGAGTAACTGTTCAAAATGAGTTATTGTAGATTATATCGAGGTTTTTTATGTCGTTTCTATTGTTCACAAATACTCAATAACGGAAATCAAAGCATTGTCTAAACATGAAAAGGAAAATCAACATGAATTCGATTTTGACAGGGTTGAAATTTTGACAATAAAGACAAAAATCCAAAAATTAAAATTTTTCTCGAAATGATTCACATAAAAAAAGATACAAACAGTATTAACAATAGAAACGAATAAAAGACCTCAAGCAAATCCACAATTACTTATTTCAAACACTCACTCCTCAACAAAAAATATAAAATTGAAAATAAACTGATCTTTACATTTTTACACGGAAAAGTCTTGCATGATTTATAATAATGGAGCCCACATACCATAACTGAATATGTCGAAAACTCCAATGTTTTCTGGGAAAAGTAAAAAAAAACGATAACAAATAAAAGAAACTCGATACTAGCAATCTCAGACATTCAATAACATTCATTCCAATCGTGAAACATGAACACGAAATAATAAAAGAATAATGGTTAAATTATATTGAACGTCTCTTTGAATTTCAATGATATTTGTCTGGTGTTATGTAACGTACTATGTTTTAACCTTCACATGTTTTACATTATTTTTAAGAATTTACCTGAAGATGACATAGACTGACTCAGGCACTTATTTCGAGAAAACAAAGAAAATAAACATATGTGGTCAAGAAATCAAAATATATATATATATATATATATATATATATATATACAGACAGAACTTCTGAGTGGCAAAAATCAGAGATAATGATTATTTTTCCACCTGAGCATATCTCTGTTCAACATCTGGAAGTGACATTGAAGCATAAACCACTGATCTTCCTTCTTGAAGGAGACAACAGCCTAGAGCACTCGACCCATTCTGGAAGCGCATTGAAAAATGTTGGTGCATGATAAGATACAGCATCTCTAGTTTTCAGCAATCTCGGATGTGATATGTGGATGTCATGAGAAATCCTTGTGTTATATTGATGGTTATGCATATTGGAACTATGTTTTCTTTCAGATGGAGTATGTACCTGAATATGAATAAACAAGGAACAGTCATCATTTTAAGATTTACAAATGCTTGTTTGCAGTCATCTTTGTATCCGAGTCCCGCTATTACCCTTATCGCCCTTCGTTGCATTTTAAATACCTCTTTGACATGACATGAATGACCCCATGCGATAATTGAATAATATATAAATGAGTGGATAAGACCGTAATATGCAGTTATAATCGTCTTTTTAACCGACGAAACCAAAAAGGAGGAGGTTCTCATTTTTTTTAATGTATGATCACGCATAACTTTCTACTGAGGCGTCCGATTCCGATAACTCTTTTCTCAGTGGATAGAAAGTACTTCGAAGGTGGTTCCATTTGAATTTTGAAGATGAAATCCACCCCTAAGGGTAGCAAAATGAAGGATATTGATCACTCACCCTCTGAATTCTGGTCCGTTAACCGATTCTCAGGCATAACTTTGTACTGGGTTCTTCGATTTGGATGATTCTTTTTTTAATAGATAGGGTATACCTCATATTTGGATTTCGGAAGGACTAATATAGCCTTACGGGTAGAAAAATAGGGGATCATTGATTTTTCACTTATGAACATTGGCACACACATACGTAGCTGACAATGACAGATCGCTACTGACATTACTTCTGTTCCACATCCGTCAAAACCATTATATTCTATGAGAGGATGGAATGATATACAAAGTAATGAAATAAACTAACCAGAACAACAAACATAATTTATATTACATTTCAATCGTGGATTTTTTAATTCACAGAAAAATCTTTCTATCAATATTCAATTGAGAATGTTTCCCTTTTCAACATAGATAATCATATTATTTAACTGGTAATAGTTGAAGTAAGGTGGGTTAGTAAGTATTTTGGAACTAATCAAAAAACAAGTAGGTAGTGATTAGTATATTTTAGCCATAAAAAATTGAAAAATATAAACTGTTTAACAAAAAATTAAACCGACGAAATACGGAACTGAATAGTAAAAAATAAAATAAACCTTCTTAGTCTCAGTAACTAAGCTCCTAAACTAATGTAAGTAACTAATCTTGAGTCGGCGCCAAACAAACAATCAACGAAGATCATTGAATTACTTCAAAAAAATTATCAGAATGTCACCGCGCAACTCGATGCCATCATTTCACGCCTTACCCAAATCCTTTGGTTGTTTGTTTGGCGCCGACTCAAAATCAGTTACTTACATTAGTTTAGGAGCTTAGTTGCTGAGACTAAGAAGGTTTATTTTATTTTTTACTTTTCAGTTCCGTATTTCGTCGGTTTAATTTTTTGTTAAAAAGTTTTTTGTGATAATACATTACAGAGGTTTCTCAATTTTTACCGGGAGCCTTTCTAGCAACTTTCATACAATATTCTTGCCAGGTCAATTTGGAATCGATTGTTACACCTAGAAAGTCAACTGTGGTCGAGGATGCTACCTGTTGTGGTCCCAGTGAGTTTCAATCTATTAGCCATAAGCTATTATTCAATGGATCTGTTTTCGTTGTTAACAGTTCGTTCAAGTACGGATATATCATTATTGGCGGGAATAACTGAGGTGTCATCCGCATGAAGATTGAAAATTGAGGAGGGAGAGGCTGTTGGAAGGTCATTTATGAATAACAGAAATAACAGAGGTCCCATAACCAACCCTTGCGGTACTCCGTATTGAATTTCCTTGCAGTAGGAAATATTATTATTTATCTGAACATACTGACAATGATTTTGATACCTTCAATACCAATATTGAACAACTTCAGTTTTTCCAGAAAGATATTATGAGTAATGCAGTCGAACGCTTTTGACAGATCCAGAAAGGTATTACCGGTGTAGTCACTATTTTCGAAACCAAGATTGATGTATTCAATAAGAAATGAAAACGATGAATTGATAGAAGATCCAACTTTAATTGTAAATAGTTTTAATCATTTTTTCAGAGATGTTCCACTGAATATTATAAACAAATCCCAGAATTTCACGAACTTGTCCAATCCAATTAAAAAAATAAATTCAAAAAAGTTTTCACTGCTACCTTATAACCAAGATGAATTATACAAGCTCTTACTGTCAAAACTAAAAAACACCTACTCATCTGGATTTGATAAAGTTCCAGGGTTTTTATTAAAAAAAGTTTTAGCCACTATAATCTCACCTTTAACATTTCTGATAAATATTTCATTCTGTACAGGAATCTTCCCGAATTTCATTAAAACTGGCAAAGTCATTCCCATACTTAAAAAAGGCGATCCTAATAACATGACAAATTTCCGACCAATCACAGTGCCATCTGTCTTCTCTAAGATCTTTGAAAATTCATATTTGAACAGACTGAACGTTTATTTGAATGAGAACAACATCATATCCAAAAACCAATATGGTTTCCAGAATTCAAAGTCAACCGCCGATGCGATTCATTCTTTATATTCGAACGTTTTGAATTCAATTACCAGGGGCGAATGTCCTATTGGGGTCTTTTGTGACCTCAGTAAAGCATTCGACTGTGTTGATCACGAAAATCTTTATGAAAAACTCCATAATATTGGCATACAAGGAAATGCACTGAATTGGCTGAAAACATTTGTCTCAACGCGGAAGCAATATGTCAGTATCATCAATGTTAACAACAATGTGAAAGAGCTTTATACATCCAATTATGTAGAGATCAATGTTGGTGTCCCACAGGGCTCAGTATTGGGCCCAATACTTTTTTTATTATATGTGAATAATATCGAATTCATTTCTACAGATGCTCATTTCACACTATATGCTGATGATACATCACTGGTTATATCAGATAAAATGGATCATAATCTACAAATCAAAGGTAACTTAATCCTGCAAAATCTGAACACCTGGTTTAAGGAAAATTCCCTATATTTAAATAATCAAAAAACACACCTAATAAGATTTCATGCTAGACAAAAAGAAGTTGCCAGTTTCAACTTGAAAATTGGAGATGATGAAATTTCTCCGTGCTCTACGGTGAAGTTTTTGGGTGTTCACTTGGATGAATTTCTCAGCTGGAAAACTCATTGTGGAACAATTATATCAAAACTGAACTCTATGAATTATCTTCTCAGAAACCTTCGCCACATTCTAGACCAGAAACAGCTAATTATGCTGTATCATGCCCAAGTCGAATCGCGTCTTCGGTATGGTATTACTTTCTGGGGAGCATCCTCCTCATGCAAAGATGTTTTT
>JAFIRS010002674.1:0-192999 GCA_018342105.1 Gonioctena quinquepunctata | reverse complement strand
AGAGTGAGTTTGGTAACAGATTTATCTTTTATAAAATTAGGTGGTGGTATGGGGTACACGGTTTTGAGTCATTTTATCCCTACATCTGTAAAGTATTCATTAAATGCCTGCGCTTTGTCTCTATCATCCGATAATTGTATCGTTGACTTTTATGTTGCTATTTTAATTTTTTTTTGTAGTTTTGTTTGTTAGTTCGTTTATTATTTCCCAAGTTTTTTTGCAGTCTCCTCTGTTTCCATTCAATTTATCTTTGTAGTATTCATTTTTTGTCATTCTTAATAGTTTATTAAGCTCATTTCTATATCTTTTGTAGGCAGTATTCAATTCTGGATTAAATTCTTTATTTAGTTTCAGTTTCATTTTATCTCTATGTTTTATAGATTCTATTAATCCATGAGTTATCCATGGTTTGATCCTACAGTTGGAGGCTATTATTTTGTGTTGTGTAGTACAAATATTTAAATTGCCGGGACTACTTTAGAATGTACCATTAGAAATTCGTATCCGCATGTGGTTTATGCATGATGGGGCTCCGGCCCATTTTAGCGTTGTAGCCAGGGAATTCCTTAACACTGTCTATCCAAATCTATGGATCGGTAGGGTTGTAGAAGAACCTAACCAGGCGTAGACACCAAGGTCCCCAGATCTAAACCCGCTAGATTTTTATTTTTGGGGACATTTGAACTCCAGTAGCGAACGAGGAAGATCTAAGAAAGCGAATAGTAGACGCCTGTGAAACAATAAGAAACACACCAATAATTTTTGAGCAGGTACGAGATTCAATGACTAGAAGACTGAATGCCTGTATCTTCGCTGAAGGTGGACACTTTGAACAATTTATTTGAATACAATTTAGTTTTCTTTATTTTATTCTACATATTCAAAATTTCTTGAAATAAAATGTTGATATTTCTTGCAAATTTTATTAAAACAAATACAGATTTTGCACCGTTGATACAAAAATAACTATTTCAAACGAGTACAAATAAATAGAATAGGTGGCGCCCCCTACAAAAAAAAAACTACTTACTTAAACGTCAAATTTATTTCCTAAGCATTTTTGTGAAAAATGCAAAATAATGGTAATAATGAGGCCGTGTGATTGGCATGTACATTCTTTCTTATCGGTTTTCTTCGAAGAAAACGGACATTCCAGCGACATATGTTGGTATGCCGTATGACCACGTCTACACCACTTTTGGCCCTGCCAAAGGGCATTCAGCGGCATAGTGTCGGCGCACCTTTACACTCCTAAATATATCTATATTACTTTGGTAAAAGTAATTTTATGTGAATAAGGTACGAGGACAGGTATGATACTACTCCATTCAGCATATAAGGAGATCTTTTTTTAAGAATCAACGCCGTATATCGTATTTTCGTCCAAAAATGAACAGCATACAAAACCTGTCGGTTTTATTATTCATTAAGTATAATAGATATATTGTTGGAAATGAATGAATAGTTATTAACAATTCAAAGAGGTCTTAGTCCTTGGTCTCGACCACAAAAAAAATGAAAATCCATTCAGTGTAACTGTTTCAATCAGAAATCTAATCAAAATTCACCAAACTGGAAAATTCCCGAGAAACGAACGGTCTCGACAAATAAATTCTGTATGACAGTTTTCCCGCTTGAGAAAAGCAGCGCCTCGGTTATAAGCAATAACACTTGAAAAGACAAAACACATGAAAATCCATTTGCCAATAGGACATGTACATATGGAAATTCCCTAGGAGAACAAAATGACAATGAATTCCTGGTGGAATAAGTATAAAGCGGTGATATTCGACTATCACGTCGAAGCTTTGAGAGAGACTCGGCAAGGGTTGAATTTACGCTGACGCTTCATCAAAACGTACTCCATCGGTGTTTTGGTGTGAAACAAATGCGTTGAAGAGGGAGAGTTGAAGGAATTTTCAGGCTTTGATCTTTCTCGCGTGCGTAATGATTGGTATCATTAGGTAACACTTCATTGTGGAGGGGAAAATTGTTTTCGAGAAATATGGCAGTCATCAAGGCCGTAGGTATTCAAGAATTGCACAGTGGTAGTTAAATGAAGTTTCAAATTCAGAATTCAATATGAAGTCTTTTAAACCATATTCCAAAGGAATTCTGGAGATCATTAATATAATATCAATATTTTTTTATTCCGGATAAAATATATCATTTCACAGAGTCATATCCCATGAAATTACAAACGTAAAAATCGACCAATTTGTTATGTAAAAATAGATCATTTTGTTATGAATTATTTTTTCTGATAACACACTTCGAACAGGCCGGACTCAACAAATAAACCTCCTCTACCTAACTCTACCAGAATAATACTCAATTTGCAAAGAAAAAAAAAGTTATCCAAAAGTGTGTGTGTACAGTGTGAAGTTTAATGTTCCGATGAGTGCAAATGTGAAGGATATACAGTGAGGCTTTTTATAGACACCCCCCCCCTGTTAACTTTTGAACATTGTGATTGCTCGATAGATGACGGGGGGGGAGGGGGGTATATGAACATCAAAATTTCAAATAGAATGGGGGGTCAAGTGACACATAGATAATTCAATTATCTTTCCATCTTATTTTTTTCGAATTTATACGTTTTTCCACAATATGCATTTGAAATGTCAAGTAAAATGCAGATCTGAATGGTACCCTTACCTCGATAACTTTTGGACGGTTTGATGTGAAACAATAAGACAGAAAATATTTTAAATTAGATTACCGATCCTACTTTCTGAGAGAAGATACATTACAATTACTCGACAAAGGGCGCTTGTAAATTTCGAAGGTTATAGAGGTCAAGTTGCACATCTTTGAAAAGGTAACCCAATTTTACTTTCAACCTACGGAATAAAAATTGCGATGAGTAACACGACATACGGCCAAAGAGGAAGATTCATGACTTAATAATTTTTCATTTCCGAATTCGTTTCAAAGTTTAATTTTGAATCCATACAATAATTCAATTTCCCACCCAAATAACACCCCATTCATTTATTTTTAATGACCATAATCATAACGGGTACCATTTATTGGATTTGGTAAACTATACAGTGATTCTCAAAAGTCCCCTCCCCCCTCTTATTTTTGGAACGATTATACATAAACAAGTGAAATTTGGAAACTGAATATTAAAGGTTGTGAACTTCCCTACTAGTGATGATAGATGACGAAATCGTCAAAGATGACGTCACAAGGCCATTGTGACCAATAATTTTAAATGGAACTCTACGGCAAGCGACACCTCTTTTAAAAGGTATCGAAAAAACCTATTCAATGATACTAATTTTGTTTGTGTTTATGGCAGTTTTAATGGCTCATTAGTAAACATTAAAATTTAAATTCCATTCAGTATGATATTCATTACAGATTTAAGAATCAGTATCTACTTCAAGAAATTGCTCGAAGTGACCTCCATTTACTTCCTGACAGTGAAATATCATATTTTTAAACTCTTCTCGTACTTTTGCAAATGTGTCTGCGGAAACAGCCTCACATTCTGCAACAATACATTGTTTTAAAACGTCAATATTGTCAGGTTCAGTGGCGTAAACCTTCGATTCAAGGTACCCCCACAGAAAAAAATCCAAAGGTGTGAGGTCAGGTGATCGAGCTGGCCATTCCGTTGAACCTCGTCGTCCAATCCATCCACCACGATACTCCTTATCCAAATACCGGCTTACTGCACCGTAATAGTGTGGAGTGTGTTGGAATGTTATTTCCAAATTGCCGAATTCATCTGGATTATCTTCCAAAATTTCAAGGATTAACGGTTCTATTGCGTTTTGCAACAGCTCCAGATAAACCTCACCAGTTAAATTAGTATTTAAAAAAAGAGGCCCAACGATGTGGTTTCCCAGGATACCTGCCCAAACATTCACCTTCTGGGGAAATTGGGTATGTGTTTCACGAAACAGGTGAGGTTTTGCGTCACTCCAATACCTCACATTCTGTGTATTTACATTTCCATTTAGATAGAAAGTACTTTCGTCACTAAAACAAATTGTTCTGACATAGTCTGGCTGTTGGTTAATTTTAGTTTCCATATTTTCACAAAATTCTAGTCTTCGGTCTGGGTCGTCGTCACAAATTATTGAATGTACAAAAACTTGGACAATTACAAAAACGTCGAATTAGGGAGACTAACAAAAACGTCAGCTTATTTGACAACTATCCAGAGGCGGAGCTTGAATTTGGAATTTTAGTATCAACTGATTTAATTCATCACAGCTTTGCGTTTTTTAAAAGCGAGTTGCCAAAACTGCCATAAACACAAACAAAATTAGTATCATTGAATGGTTTTTTCGATACCTTTTAAAAGAGGTGTCGCTTGCCGTAGGGTTCCATTTAAAATTATTGGTCACAATGGCCTTGTGACGTCATCTTTGACGATTTCGTCATCTATCATCACTAGTAGGGAAGGTTACAACCTTTAATATTCAGTTTCCAAATTTCACTTGTTTATGTATAATCGTTCCAAAAATAAGAGGGGGGAGGGGACTTTTGAGAAGCACTGTATGGAGAAACTGTGGAAGGTTACCCAAAAAACATGTCAAGAAACGTTGTTCCTCCACAAAAAACCAAATTCATTCAATGATAATTAAGCAGTTACCTAGTAGCTTTACAAATTTGGGGTTATTTAACTGACAGAATACAATATATATATATAGAAATGTTTATTCAATTCAATATTATTGGGTACCTACATAATTCAAGGTGAACCTGTCACACAATATGCCAAGGGCTTGTGCGTGTGACTTACAAATATAATTATAAATAAATTTATTATCAGACTTAAAAAATTCATTCATTTACTAGTAACACATAATTGGGGAATTTAAGCTATTTAACAAGGAAATCAAAATTATTAATTTATCAAGAGAGAGTAATTATCGAGTACGTTTTGGTTTCAATGCATAGCTTGGGATAATCGGTAGGAAAACCATTGGTCCAATAATATTGGATTGCTATCAGATTCTTGCAGAATGCGATTGAGGACTTTTCAGTTGAATGACCATTTGATGTATTTCCAACAAAATGGCGCTCCTCCCCATAATTCGAGTATGGTCCTGTAAGGTGACCTCCAAGGTCACCTGATATGATTCCCCTTGATTTTTTTGTTTGTTGGACTGCTATTGTAATTGTTTCAGTGCCATTTTTGTATTCCAAAACCACCTTATGCACCTAGATAATTTGATTTTTTTCAATCAGGTGTAATTTCAATTAATTTCATCGCATTCAACAAGGCATATTATGATAGTCCAAGATCCCAGAGCCAGAAAACCTACTTCATTCCAGCAAAGCTGAAATTTTGAGTATGGATAGTGTAATATGTAGTTAAGAACGTATGCGTACTTGCTAGCTTGAAAGCGGGGCCCCTTAACAGGTACAGAAGGTACATAAAAACCTTATTCACCTACATTAATGTATGGTAATATTTCGACACTTAATATACCGATATAGCCGAGCGGTCTAAGGCGCCAGATTTGAGCTCTAGATCTCGAAAGGGAGCTTGGGTTCAAACCCACCACCTGACGATTTTTTTTTATTTTTTACCTTCAAAATTGAATTGAATTTATTATTTGAATATTCGTCCGAAAAAAAATTATTTCTCAATTTCAAAGGGAACAATGAAAGTGAAATCATCATGTGCGGGATTCGAACCCACGCTTCCTTTCGAGATTTAGAGCTTAAATCTGGCGCCTTAGATCGCTCGGCTATATAGGTACATTATGTGTCAAAATATTACCATACTTTAACGTAGGTGAGTAATGTTTTTATGTACCTTTTGTAACTACTACCTGTAAGGGACCCGCATTTAAGCTAGCAAGTACGCATACATTCTCAACTATATTTCACACTATCCATTCATTAACAATTTTAAGCTTTGCTAAAATGACGTAGGTTTGCCAGCTCTGGGATCTTACTCTAGAATAAATTCTAGGAATAATAATAATAATAATATAATAATAATAAATTTATTATCCACATATTATACAATAATGTTACAGAGTTATTATAATCTTTGACTTATGGATAAATGGCTACAACTGGTTCAGTTGTGGACGCATCCACCCCTGTTCTTCCACAAGTGCCAGTGAACAAATCAAGTAACTAAATTTGAGTAGCAAATGATATTTGAAAAGAGAGAACTAGAGCGAGAAAAAGAGAGAACTAGAGAGGAAGAAAGTAGAGAGTGAGAGAAAATAGGTGAAGAGGGGTGGAAGAAAGAAACGTGTATACATTTGTAAGATTATTTTTGTAATGATAAAAGATATTTTCTGTATTTAACTTTGAATGATTTTGTAGAGGATGATAATAAAGAAGGATCTAATCTATGCAAATTGTTGACACAGACCGCGACGCCATAGGAGAACGATCTCTTGAAAATCATTTTCTCATGCCTCGGCACACGAAGAAGGTTTTTTTCGGATATTCAAATTATGAACATCTGTTCTATAAGTAAGTTTGTTATGTAAGTAGGGGGGTGTTTTTGTCATATAGATTTTATGGGCTAAACATGCAAAATGTAGAGTTCGACGGTTATACATATTCAACCATTTCATTTCCCTAAACTTCCCGGAGATGTGGTGATATTTTCTTATTCCATGAACCAGTCGGACACAAGAATTTTGAACTTTCTGAATTCGTCTAGATTCATCACTGTCTAAGCAGGGGCCATAAACTACATCGCAATGATTGAAGTGTGATAATACTAGTGAATCACATAACATTTTTTTCAGTTCACACGAGAGAAATTGTCGTTGAGAATAAATCAGTTTCAGTGTGGCATATGCAATTCTGAGTTTAGAAGATATATGTTCTTTAAATCTTAATTTAGTGTCAAGGATTAGACCTAAATTTTTCCAATGTGTTTCGATTGGAATTGAGGTACCTGCTATTTCAAGTAAGACCCTATCCTTAAGGAGTGCTAAAGTGTTGTCATTACAAAATAAAAGAGCTGTTGACTTTTTTGGGTTTATTTTCAGACAATGATGTTTTGAAGTATTGGATAATTCCTCCAGGTCACTGTTAATGCTCTGAATTGCTTCGGATACATCAGGATACTGAAAAGAAAAGTATAGCTGCGTGTCATCCGCATAAAGGTGATAGTTACAAAACTTAAGCGAATCAGGGAGGAGTGATGTATACAGAGTAAAGAATAATGGGCCAAGAATACTACCCTGAGGCACTCCACTTGTAATTTTTCTGGGAAGTAGATTTTGAGTACCGATTTGTACAATTTGTTTGCGGCCATTCAGATACGATGAGAGGAGAGAACATACTGTTTCACTGAAATGGAAGTTTTAAACATTGCTGCTAGAATATCATGATTCAACATGTCGAAGGCTTTCGAAAAGTCCAACAATATCAGCACCGATATTTTGCCTTCATCAATGGTTTTCAATAAATCGTCAACGACATCTGCAAGTGCCGTGGCACAGCTATAGTCCTTTCTGAAACCGGATTGCTTGATAGGTAAAATATTATTATTACTAACGAAGTCTCTAATCTGAGATTCGATTGCCCGCTCAAAAACTTTAGAGAGAACAGGTAAGATACTAATCTGCCTCAGATCACTATACTCTTTAGGTGAACTAACTTTAGGCAGTGGAATTACTTTAGCAAATTTCCAGTCTGTTGGAAAATATCCCTTCAACAAACACTCATTCATAATGTGGACAATGATGGGAACGATTAGGGGACAGCATAACCGGATAATGATAATATTGAGTCCATCATTTCCAAATGCTTTACTACCAATATCATTAATGATATCAATTATAATTTCTTCATTTACTAGCTGAAATCTGAATTCGTCGCTAATATCATTCATTCTGTTGTTTTTATAAAAATTAAGTAGGTTATTGTCGAGTGGTAGGTCCCTTGTAACGTTTGTAAAAAAGTTATTCAGCTCCTCGACGGAATTTAGATGTGCAGGAATTTCAACATGTTTTTTTATGGATATGTTAAGTTTTTTTAGTTCTAACCATTTATCTCCGAGCTGCAATTTTGCAATTTAAAGTTCAGATATGCCTTCTTTTCAGATTAATGGCACTAGTGGTAAGTTCCGTAATTTTTGTAATATGACCAATGTTTAGGTAGCTGAGTTCTTCTGAATTTTTGCAGGGCCTTATCTCTATATTTCTGCATAATTTTAATGTTATCAGTTATCCAAGGTGAATAATAATATTTTTTTTGTGACATTACTCTCATGGATGCATATTTGTCAAGTACTGTGTGTATATTATAATTCAAAAAAGAAATTTTTTCGTCGATATCATCGGTATCATAGATAAAATGCCATGGCTGTGACTGAAGGTCGTTGCTCATGCTTAATATCATATAAAGATCTATATGTTAAAGTTTTATTTGACTGGGGGGCAATAGATTCCAAGTTTATTTTGCAGTTAATCGATGAGTGATCAGTTATCATGTCTCCTCCGACCATTTCCTCACATTGCTCATTGTCAAAATTTGTTATAAACAAGTCCAGTAACGAGGGACCACGTGTTGGTACTTTGATCAATTGTTTGCAGCCAAATGTGTCTAGAATATCATTGAAACGTATAGTGATGTTGGCGTCTGAGTCTAGCATGTTGATATTGAAGTCACCAGTACAAATAATATAATCGAAATTAGAAAAAATATTTTCGAGGATATTACCAAAATGATCCGAAAACTTTAAATTGTTGCCACTAGGTTGTCTGTAAACATTTCCTATCGCGATTACATATTTGCCAAGCGAAACTTTAATCCATATGTGTTCCATAATATCATCACATTCAGAGAATAAAGTGTCATATTTTAAAATATTTTTTACATATATACCCACGCCGCCGCCTCTGGTAGGTCTATCCTGACGAACAAACGTATATCCCTTTAAAGCTACCATGTTGCTAGAAATTCCATCGCTGAGCCAAGTTTCTGTAACTCCAACAATATCGCAGTCAGCGTCAACAATCTGGTTTTTAAATTCAGTAAAATGTGGGATGAGAGATCTTACATTCATATGAGAAACATTCAGCAGCATCTGGGAGGAGAGGAAAAGTAAAGAAAGAAAAGAAGAAAAATAAAGGAAAAAAAAGAAACAATGAGAAAAAGAACCGAATGATAGTCTAAAAAAGGAAAATAGAGAGTGAGAGGCTTCTGTCGCGGAAAACAATCGGTGAAACTTATCGAGAGAAAATAATGCTGGGCAAAAAAAAAGAAGAGTTATATATACTCATATATATCTGCTACTCCCCAAGTTCACTGACACTTGGTTATAAAACTTTTGTAGTAGAGAGCACCATGAAAAATTAACAAACAAAAAAAAAACCAAATATTAAGTCAAAACGCAAAAAAAAATACAAATCCAATAACAAAGCAAATTATATGCAGACATTATAAAACAGAACAAATTGCGGATTACAATATAACAGTGTGATATAAGTTCAAACTTATAATATATAAAAAAATACAATTTAAATCAATTGATCATTAAAAAAATATATATTCAGATATTATAGAAAAAACAAATTCTAGATCCAAGCATTACTGATTCGAGTATACCATTGCGAGGAAAGTAAAATTTAAGTACAATAGAAAAGGGAAAAAAAAGAACAAAAAATAAGAAAAAAATCGACATTTGAACATGAAGAATAGAAGAATAATCAAATGTATTTAGCAGCTTATAAAAATAATTAATAATAGTGATAGTTTCAAAGTACTAGCGAACAATAATAGATTCATAAGATTTAGATCGCTTGAGCTTAAGAAAAAATAAAGAAAGATATACACAAAAATTATGGAACATATCCTGTTGACAGTTGAACATTAATAATAATCAAACATATTGTCTATTTAGCGGCTTGTAAAAATCATAGATAATTTGAGACAACCTGTTAATTGAAGAAAAGATTGATCAATGTGATAATTTCCAATTGCTAGTGAAAGGCACGAAAAAGAGAAGAAAAACAAAAATTAATTGAACTTGATGATAAAAAAAAAGTTACAGTCCAATGAGGAACAGAAACATAATAATCAAAATCCATCCAGTGATTCAACTCATTTCATTAAGTGATCTTTCATTAGTTACTTTATGCACCAAGTTATTGTTTTTCACAAAAATGTTTCCTTAACGACACCACACATTGGCTTTAGTAAATTTATCAATGGCACTTTTCAAAAGGAAAAGCCTTGTTTGTGTGAGATCTTCTTGCACGAATATTCCTGATGACTTTAAATATTTTTTATTTTTCATGACAATATCTCGAACGGAACTTTTCAGTCGCACCAAAACAGCTGCTGGCCTGGGTTTATTGACATCGATGTTTTTATTAGGCACTCGATGGCACCTTTTTATATCAGCGGGACTAACGTTTTTTAGTTTCATGTTTTGATTGAGAATCATTAAAATAACCTCGTGAATATTTTCGTTTTCACTTTCCTGGATTCCGAAAAACCTCAAGTTATTGTTTCTTGACAGTTGATTCAAATCATCTATGTCAGTTTTGAGTTGGTCATTCGCTTTTTTGAGATTTTTCACCTCCGTGGTGAGACTATCAATAATTTTTTCATACTTAGCTGCAACAGTTTTACCAATCATCGCTGCTAGGCTCTGCATGTAATCCTCGTTCATTAAACTTTTTGTCTTGGCATCCACAATGGCTGCAATATCTTCCAGGTCACGTTTAGTGAGACCCATATTTACTCGACACACTGCACTCACTTATTTGTTTTGTTATTATTTACGCTGAAGTATATTCTCAATTCGACTTTTAAACGAGCTGCGGTTCAATCGCAACTCGATTGTGTTTCGATACTCTGATAAAAACTGATAAACTAACTTATCCGGACAGAAGCGTACGCACAACCTACTCATTTGCCATCTCGAACTGACACCAGGTACCAATATGGTTCCATTAGAGAAAAAAACAGTAGCTGATGGAATCATACGATTTGCTATTTTCGAAGGTATTTCAATTTGTTTAGCATTAAAATTAGAAGAAGGAATTTGTGGCACAATGAACAGATCATTAAATTAAAGGAAAAAAAACATCCTCAAGTGGGACTCGAACCCACAACCTTATGTTTTCCGGACATACACTCTTACCATTGAGCTATCGAGGCTATAAGAATCGACACACACTCGCGAACACTTTACTTCCATAATTTAATCTGAATGTTGGAATGAATCGAAAATCGAACGTACTTATCAATGGCCGTCGAGACCCGATACCTATTCACCCAACATCATCGTCGAATTGACGATTTCAGTCAGATTAAATTATGGAAGTAAAGTGTTCGCGAGTGTGTGTCGATTCCTATAGCCTCGATAGCTCAGTGGTAAGAGTGTATGTCCGGAAAACATAAGGTTGTAGGTTCGAGTCCCACTTGAGGATGCTTTTTTTCTTTAATTTAATGTCCATTATGCCACAAATTCCTTCTTCATGATTTCTCTCGGACAATAATTTCCCACTTTCACATTAAAATTAGAGTTAATCGGAACCGTCGTGGCCCACTTAGATGGAAGGCTGGCAACATGTGTTGTTTTCATCATTATGAAATTACATGAATGACGTGCGATAAACGCATGATCTCGGTTGTGTGTGTGTGGTGTTTTGGTTAAGAAAATGCGAATTCTGAGTGTTTTCAGTAGCCGAAAATAGTGCTGAAAAATGATATCATTTAGTCCTCTGAAAGTATTCGAGAAAAACCTGTATTTCATAATCCAATAGATACGTACACAAGTTCCAGAACAGGCGTGCAGCCCCGGCGGCGTGGTGATGATGGCCCCTGCCGTCGACTTGGGCGGCGTCGTCGGTGACCTAGTGGACGACGTCGTCGCCGCCGCCGCCGCAACGTCCATCAGCAGCGGCGGTTGTTCGCATTCGGCGTGCTGTTGCGAGCCGGGACAGCAGAGCCACGACCTTCGCGGGAGATCGCCGGCGTACGGCTCGTCGTAAGTGCGTTCTTCGTAGTTGCGTTGGTGTTGGTCGTTCTTGCTGATGGTGTACAGGTGGCCGAAACCCAGGTCTCTGCGATACGAGAGACGGTGGGTGGGTAAGTAGAGACGGTGGGTGGGTAAGTAGTGACGGAGAGGAAGACGTGGAAAGCACAAAAATGTAGGATGACTGTACTAAACCCATATTTATTACCATCAAGATTCGTTATCTGTCTTTTTACAGTTAGACCAGGGTCGATAATTTTTGAAACAAAAAAAAATTATAGTAGAATGAAACTCATTGGAAAAGGAAGAGAATATAACAAAAATGAAAGGAAAAATAATTTACGGGCGATCTGAGGTCGGAAAGTGGAAGGGGGTGGGTTTTTAAGGGTAAAAAACGGTTTATCTCGATTTCCGGCAGAACTACAAGTCCTATGGAAAAAAGTTAAATGGCAAAGTTGTAGGTAATAAAAAGATCTACAACTTTGGTCTCCACACTTTTTTCATATAATCTTAAAATTTATGTGAAAAATTCAAATAACCTCGTTTTTGGTTTTTTATTTTTACCTTTTACAAAAAAAAAAATTTCACGAAATTTGGTTAAACTTTTCTATGTCCCAAACACACTGTAACTTTTTTTATTTAAAATATTTATTTTTCCACCTTATTTTGACTTAATATCGAAAAAGCACCCTAATTTTCAATCAGAAATTCTCCCGTCAAAATATCAGGTTTTTTAAAAAAGTCGGTGGGCTTTTTGTTTGTTGAAATCTCTACTTTCTAATAGTGTGAAAAAAATATACATTACTATGGTAAATGTTCTCAGAAAATGCAAAGAAATAACAGGTAGTAAGGCCCAGACCCTTCTAGCCCCTTCCCCACTTCTCTATGAAATACCTTTTGATGGGCTAAAATTTTTCGTAGGTCACTCAGGTACATAAGTTATCTTAAAATAGCAATAAATATGCATCTACGCATATAATTTAAAGAAGATTCTACAACTTTCTCAAAATATTGTAGATGTCTTATTAAATTCGGATTCGAGTTTTTTTCGTTTCTTTGCATTTTCTGTCAAAGTAATGTACTTTTTTTTATACCATCAGAAAGTAGAGATTTCAACGAACAAAAAGCCCACCGACTTTTTTAAAAAGCTGATATTTTGACGGGAGAATTTTCGATTGAAAATTAGGGTGCTTTTTCGATATTAAGTCAAAATAAGGTGAAAAAATAAATATTTTAAATCAAAAAAATTACAGTGTGTTTGGAACATAAAAGAGGAGGTTTTCATCAAATTTCGTGAAAAAAAAATTGTTGTAGAAGATAAAAATAAAAAACCAAAAACTTGGTTATTTGAATTTTTCACATAAATTTTGAGGTTATGTGAAAAAAGTGTGGATACAAAAGTTGTAGATCTTTTTATTACCTACAATTTTGCCATTTAGGTTTTTTCCATAGGAAATCGAGATAAACCGTTTTTTACCCTTAAAAACTCACCCCCTTCCACTTCCCGACCTCAGATCGCCCGTAAATTATTTTTCCCTTCATTTTTGTTATATTCTCTTCCTTCTCCAATGGGTTTCATCCTACTATTATTTTTTTTCACTTTTTACCATTTTCAAAGGCTTCAGCACTGGTCTAAGTATGAACTTATCACATATTCTTTGGAAAAGCGTACCAGAGATGTATGCGATAAAATGAAAAATAATAACTTGGAAAATGGAAAAAAAATTCATAGAGAATCTACAGATCAACAGGGCTGTCACATTCAACTGGCTCAGGATTGCGTGACATGTAGGTATACAGGGTGAGTCAGAAGTACTTTGAAAAACTTCAGGAGATGATTCCTCACAATATTCTAAAATGAATTGTCCAAATGAATATATATCCGGAAACGCCTCGTTTCCAAGGTACAGGGTGTTAAAGTTTTATTTTTATTTTCGTCTTTTTTTAAATAACTTTCGAAATACTGACCTTAATTAAACGAAAATTGGTATTGAGAGGTTATTTGAGGTGTCGAATTCGAACCTGATGTTATCATTGCTCTTACTCGTAGGGGGCGCCACCTACACGTCTTTTTCTTTTTTGAAGATTCATAACTTTTTTGGGCGTACTTCTAGCACATTTTTGAGTAGAAAAATCAATTCCTCTATCATATCTACGTGAAAAAGTTACCCTTGTTACAAGTAAGTAAGTTTATTCGTTCAGAATTACATATTGGTTTACAAGAAGTAATTTGAAATAAATCTATTCATATTACAATCTGACTCATTGAGTCACTGAAAGTAAAAGTAAAACAGAGACAACAGGTTGAATGATTACATCTATCTAGTTTGTGGCCACCTAAGCAATGTTTGTGTTGTAGCCAGCAAAAAAGAATACTCTGAGAGAGAGAGAGAGAAAGAAAGGAAGAAAGAAAGAGAGAGAGAGAGAGAGAGAGAGGAGAGAAATATCAGTCGCTATATGCAACCGTTTTCTAGATATTTGGAGTGGGAAATTTCTAGTCGATTATTTGGTAATCGATGCGTGTTGAAGTTATTACCATTATTTTGCATTTTTCACAAGAATGCTTAGGAAATGAATTTGACGTTTAGGTTACTAGTTTTGGTTTTTTGTAGGGGGCGCCACCTATTCTATTTATTTTTACTCGTTGAAACAGTTATTTTTGTATCCAGGGTGCAAAATCTGTATTTGTTTTAATAAAATTTGCAAGAAATATCAATATTTTATTTCAAGAAATTTTGAATATGTAGAATAAAATAAAGAAAACTAAATTGAGTTCAAATAAATTGTTCGAAGTGTCCACCTTCAGCAAAGATACATGCATTCAGTCTTCTAGTCATTGAATCTCGTACCCGCTCAAAAATTATTGGTGTGTTTCTTATTGTTTCACAGGCGTCTACTATTCGGTTTCTTAGATCTTCCTCGTTCGCTAGTGGAGTTTTATAAACTAGTGACTTCAAATGTCTTCAAAAATGAAAATCTAGCGGGTTTAGATCTGGGGACCTTGGTGCCCACGCCTGGTTAGGTTCTTCTACATCCCTACCGATCCATCGATTTGGATAGACAGTGTTGAGGAATTTACTGGCTACAACGCTAAAATGGTCCGGAGCCCCATCATGCATAAACCACATGCGGACACGAATTTCTAATGGTACATTCTGAAGTAGTCTCGGCAATTCATTTTCTAAAAAATCTCTGTAAGTCTCTGCGCAATTCAGTCGGAACGGAAGAAAGAAAGGACCTATCAAGTATGGATTCTCCTCGAGAGCGTTCAAAACAGCTTCTTCCAATTCTGAGGTTCGGACTGCTCGTGGTCTTCCAATAATACCAGCTGCTCTCTTAAAGCTATCTGTTTCTGCCAAACGACGGTGGAGACTGGTAAATGTTGGAGCTGAAGGCAGTACTCGATTAGGAAATCGCTACTGGTAAAAATGTCTTGCTTCGCGCGCATTGCCATCCGCAAGGCCATAAACGAAATCGGCTAAATGAGCATTATTGTTTAAATATTCCATTTTTTCAAAATTAGTGTTTTAAAACTTACAGAAACTTCAACAAAACAACAAAACGTTTAACTGTCACATAATATGTAATTACCAAAACTACTTACTTAAACGTCAAATTCATTTCCTAAGCATTCTTGTGAAAAATGCAAAATAATGGTAATAACTTCAACACGCATCGATTATCAAATAATCGACTTGAAATTTTCAAGTCCAAATATCTAGAAAACGGTTACTTATAGCGACTTCTAACAAGGATAGCTTTTTTACGAAGATATGATAGAGGAATTGATTTTTCCACTGAAAAATGTGCTAGAAGTACGCTTAAAAAAGTTATGAAAAAGACAAAGACGTGTAGGTGGCGCCCCCTACGAGTAAGAGCAATAATAACATCAGGTTTGATCCGACACCTCAAAAATCCTCCCAATACCAATTTTCTCAGTATTCCGAAAGTTATTTAAAAAAACGAAAATAAAAATAAAAAATAACACCTTGTATCTTGGAAACGAAGCGTTTCCGGGCATATATTTATTTGGACAATTCATATTAGAATATTGTGAGGAATCACCTCCTGAAGTTTGTCAAAGTACTTCTGACTCACCCTGTATACTCTTATATAAATTATGCCCCTGGAGCGCCTCCACAGAAAAAACAGGGAACTGTATTATCCATCATAAAACATGGTCTAGCTTCCCGGTAAATTAATGTATGACGTTAATATGTCAGTAATCGAATAAACGAATTTCTCTTCATTCTTATTACATTCGTATTTCTTTTTTTAACAGGGTTGTATCCCGTTAGCTGCAGATGAGTTCGAAATATTTTGATGTAGTTTTACACCCAACAGTGTGACTGTTGGATGTAAACCGTTTGATGTAATTTTCGAGCGAATAATAATTTTTCGCAACGTTTCTTGAATTAATTTCATAAATCTCATATTATTTATTTTCACCATTAGATGTGTAAAAAACATTAAACCAAAATAACTATAACCAAATTCACAACAAAACATCGTAACATTCATTGATTTATCTCAATAATCTTATAAGGAACCCGAATTCATCATTCAGTATGCCGTCCTTCCCGTTCTATACAAATTAAAGTCCTTTCATTCACAGACTTTGTGGCATTTTTAATAAATAGGGGATTTATATTAGCACAACACTCCCGAATGGTATTCTCTAAATGTTCTTTGTTTGCAAATGGTCTGTGCTTATACACTTTTTGTTTCAGATAACCCCATAGAAAAAAGTCCATTGGAGATAAGCCCGGTGATCTTGGTGGCCAATAATCTTCCCAATCTCGTCCTATCACTTTGCCCCTAAACATCTGACTGAGACACTGTTTTACTTCTACCGCTTGGTGGATCGGTGCCTCGTCAAGCTGATACCACAAATTTTGGCAGAGGCAGATTATCCAAAACTTCAGACAATTGATTCATAATGAAATTTCTGTACATGTCTGCGTTCAAATTTTCTCTAAAAAAATATGGTCCAATTATTTGTTTATGTTTATTACATAAACGAATAATTGGACCATATTTTTTTAGAGAAAATTTGAACGCAGACATGTACAGAAATTTCACATTTGTCTTGAATGAATATTTGTCACGGCATTCTATCACAAAATTTTGATTATTGTTGGACCACCAGCGACAATTTTGGGAACTAACTGTTCCGTTCGACGTGGAAGTTGCCTCGTCTGTCCATAAAATCCTGTAGGGAAATGTGATATCATTTTCTCTCTCACCTTGGAACCAAAATGAATCCTGCTCGAATATCGACATCTCTTTCATTAAGAGTGTGTATACCTTATTGGATTATGTGGTTTCTTGAAACGATTGTCCACAGAGCCAGTTTCTTTGAATGTTTTCAATATCCTTCCCACGGTACTTAAGTGAATATTTCTTCCTGGATGCCCGTGATTGAAAATACAAGCAACATCTGGATATGGCACATTCTCACCACATAAAAGATCGATTTCCACTTTGTCTTGTGTGGATAACATTGTACATAAAACAACTCGATTTACTAAACGCAATTATTTGACATTAACCAAAACAAAAAATTTGTTTCAAAAGCCTACTAATGGAAAATTTCATTTTGATTCGATCAATTGTACTATTTTCTTCCCGAGATATTGTATTAGTCTTGTATTGTTTAAAATCACGAAATTTTTTATCATATTTAGTACAAATCGCTAGAACGGAAGTCTTTTGAATAGTTATGAAACTGTAGGTCATCGTTTAGTTTACAGAAAAGTATGATATTTCGGGTTTGTTTGTAACTGAATTATTGGTCAGAAAAATAATCAAACTGGATAAAAATCTATTAAAAAAAGAAATACGAGTGTAATAAGAATGAAGAGAAATTCGTTTATTGGATTACTGACATATTAACGTCCATACTTCGAAAATACGAATCAGTTTCACAATGAAATGAAAAAACTAGATGAACTTTGCAACAACAAAGACGAACTTCTGGAGGTGCATTAATTTTTTTTTCTGGTAACAGTCCAATGTGAGTATTTTCTGGGCAAGATATGATATTGAAGATTCGTATTCGCCAAAATTATGAAATTTGAATCTTGTTTCTTTCGAATCGGTAGGGCGAAAGATTCGAAAAATTAAAAAAATTGGAAAAAAGTCGAAGTGACAGTAGAGAGTCCGAATTTGGAGGAAGGGTATATAATTGAAAACTGAGCAACTTTTTTTTGGCATTTTTCGAAATTTCTTTTTGAGGATTTTCGAAAAAAAAATCAAATTTGACAGGTTTAGAGTAGCACATGACAGAAGGAAAGAGGCTGTTTTTCACTCATTTTTCAAGCACAAACTAACTGCGAAGTCAAATTTTCATTATACCTTTTAATAAAAAAAACTTCCATATGTTGCGTACTTTGTTCCCTCAAATATTTTGATTCTCATTTTCTCCACATCTGAATATACTCCCCTCCCCTACATTTTTGTGCTCTTCCACCAAACCCAATAGTACTAACCTTCCAAAATTCCCTCCGACGCAACATTTCGCATGGTCCACCCCTCCGAAATCGTAATTCTTATAGCTGACCTCATAATCCGTGAGAAAATTCGGCCTTCCATCCGCCAAAATCTTGCCGTACAGAAAATTTGGATGCATGTGGGTCTCAGCGGGCGAGACGGCATTCTTAGCGGGCGGCCCTAGTTTCGGACCAGAGTCCGGCGTCCTCAGGAGGAATTTCTCGGGACTCGGCGTTCCGGTGCACGTGTCCACCGGGTTGAATATGTACGTCGTGAGGCAGCTTTTGTCGTCCGCGCCGCCATTTTCTAGGTTAAGGTCCGCGCCCGCCAGTATGATCACTTTTTTTAAGCCGGCACTGGTTAGAGCATCGCTTACAGGAGATTTAAAGGTGGTTTTTAATGCGTCGCCGAGAAAAGTCTGGCAGGATCACATTTTTATTTTTATTTGAACTCACTAAATATTCACATATTTTTATTTTGCTTCATCGAAATATCTGCAGAAATTAATAGCGGTCAGTGGTGTGTGTGTGTGGCAAGGAGTGTTTGTGCCTCAGTTAGCCCCAGGATCAATTTTTGAAATTCTAACATTCAAACCAATCTAATATCATCCCCAATTTTACTTCTAGGTTCAAGATTTCAATATTCTGAAAGTTAAAGTAAAGGCTCATGGCGGCTCATCAATTATGAACGTAACAAGACGAACAATCCAAACAATATTGCATGTGACATAACGCCAAATGAATTCATTGAATATTTTTCATCAGTCGCAGAAAAAATAATAGAGCAGTTACCTGAATCGAACAGACCAGCTACAGAATACTTAAAAAATTTGTCTAAAATTCCAAATTCCTTTTTTCTTCATCCAATCGACCACATAGAAGTGCTGAATGCAATAAATCATTTGAAAAACACAAACTGTCTGGATGTCCATAACTTAAACAGTAAAATACTGAAGGAAATAAAATATCATATTGTCCATCCTCTCGTTAAAATATACAATCTCTGTATCGCTCAAGGTATTTTCCCCAGTATACTGAAACAAACCAAGCTCATCCCGGTATTCAAAAAAGGTGACATTGATATGCCTGAAAATCATCGACCTATCTCTATCATTCCTATTATTGGCAAAATCCTTTAAATTATCATTCATAAACGACTTTAAATTTTTTTCGAAACTAATAATATTTTACACGAAAATCAGTTTGGTTTTAGACAACAAAGAAGTACAATAGACGCTGTGAGTAAATTGGTGGGAGACATAGTTGAGGGTCTTGAATTGGGAGAGCGCACAAGTGCAATCATGTGTGATCTCAGCAAGGCTTTTGACTGTGTCTCGCATGATATCTTACTATGCAAACTTGAATATTACGGGGTTAGAGGAATAGCACAAAATCTCTTAAAATCTTATTAAGGCCAACGGAATCAAACTGTGTTTTTTAAAGAAAGTACATCCTCACCAAAAATAATCAATTACGGAGTCCCGCAGGGTTCGGTGCTTGGGCCCCTTTTATTCATTATTTATATAAATGATATATTTGTGAATATGACTCCCTCAAGGTGCATATTATTCGCTGACGATGCAACAATCTATCACTCATGTAAAGATATCCAAAACCTTAGTACAAAAGACAACACAGCACTCATCAAAATTGATGAGTGGCTAGTTAGTAATATGCTTAAACAAAATGAAAGTAAGTCACAGAAACTACTGTTTTCCTCAAATAATAATATAACACAAGGTGATACTGCTAAATTCTTGGGATAACACTCGATGATAGATTAAACTGGTCTCCCCATGTAAACTCTTTGTGCAAAAAACTATCAAGCCAAATTTTCCTTCTACGAAGATTGAAAAAATCAGTAAGCCCTGATGTATTGAAAGTGTCATATTTTGCACTATTTCACTCCCATATGAGTTATGGAGCTTTATTATGGGGTAACTCATCCCACACTTCTCGTGTTTTCATAATGCAAAAAAAAGCAGTTAGGATAACTGCTGGTGCAGGACTCAGGGACTCTTGCAAAACAATATTCATTAATCTAAGAATAATGACCCTACCGACAGTATTTATATATCAACACCTCCTTGATATACATAAAAACTTAGTTACTTACACGGTTCATAATAACATACATCAATACAATACCAGAAATAATAATCATCTGTTGAATCCTAGATGTCGCCTAGCAGTAACTGCAAGGAACTCTCCCAACCTACGACTCTACAATAAATTACCAGACCATATTAAAAAAATGATGTTTGAGCAATTCAAAATAGCTATAAAAAACCTGTTACTGAGATATGGTTTTTACACAATCGAGGAATACCTAACTATTGACTTTAGTTCATGATACCTTATTTTGACTACATAGCTACATGATTCATCTCACAATTTGTTATCACTCCTGACAACTTGTTTGTGTATACTAACAAATAATTATCTGGTTTATATAAAATCACATGTTCATAAAAATATGATATTACTCTATGTAAACTGGTTTATGACCTGCTTTTTTACGCTTGTGTTCCCGTTTTTACACTATACGAATGAATATGTCTTTACGTATTATTCATTGCCTTTATAATTGTTTATCAAGACATTATTCTTTTATCTTTACATTTTTAACCGTACATTACCGTCATATCTACACCTTATTTAGCTGTTACTCATTTATTATATTTACTAAAAATTGTATATCATTTGGACTTGTCATAAATGTATTGCATACATAACATGATAAAATAAAAATATATCTATCTATCTATCTATCTTTTGGAACCAAATGACCACAGCCTAATAACTATTACGGGTGTGAAGTTTAATGGGTTCTGTCATTGCAAATTTACATTTTGTCACTCTCTCACATTATGAAACAGAGTATACAATATATTGGTTGTTTTTTGTTTTTTTTTACATAAATGTTATACGAAGTTTGGTTATTTTTCAACACTGAATAATGGGTGTCTAATATAAATGATCTTTCAAAACAAACAAAAAATAGCAGACCTAGAACATACTTAGTTAATCAAAATGAAGAGCTATTTTGAAATATTTACTCCTGAATGTCATCAGAAAATATGAATACTTCCAACACAACGGAGCTCCTCCGAATTGAACTACATCAGATGCAGTTCAATGCCCAGCGTGGCTTTAGCCAGAGAATTAATGTTTTCCTTTTCAACTTGATGATGGTCTTCATGGACAGAATTATATAGAAAAGTAAGACGACAGGAAATCATGTGAATAAAATCATGGATCGTATTTGAAAAAAAGTTGAGGGTGACCCTTGACGAAACGAAACGCCTTAATGAAAATCAAAATGTACCAAATCAAAGCATGAAACAGAAGATAAAGATTGTATTTGTTTCGATCCCATTTCAATTAAATCAGACATGTGGAAAATTGAGGAATGTAATAGGCACTCTATCAGTAAAAAACATGTGCGCCTCGATATTGATTTACAGACTAGATTAACAGGAAAGCTGCTCATCAAACACAATCATTATCATATGTAACGGATTTCTTTTCAAAGCAACTCATCAAACATAACGCAACTGTCGATCAAATTCCTCAACACATATAAATCATTATAGTAGTAAATCAAAGCTCCTATGTGAATTATTAATTTCTTCAATTAAAATAACCTATCAATCTTTGATTACAGACGTCCAGTGAATAAAAATCTGGTAATTACAGAGAATTATTCCTGTTAGCCAACCCGCAAGTAATATTTCATTAAACTTTTCAAGCAACTGGAAAAAATAAATCATGACAAGGAGGCATAAGGTAACTGAAATTCAGAAATAGATGCTGGTTGTTTTTTTAACAAATCCAACAGTTTCCACGTTTTCTTGGTTCTATTTGTAGCAATCTTTCCGTAAGTTGCATCCATATTTCATGTAGAAAATAAATATTTTTTGGAGGCGGAGCTCAGGCAAGATAAAGGAAGTGAAAAAGTCATTAGGCTTGTGTTATTTCATGTTTTGAATTGTTCTCCAAAATTTTTCATTTTGCAGCTTTCTTCTGTAAGAAATGAGTATCTCTTTACGTGGGCGTCTTCGAATTTAACGATTTAATAATGATAACGAATACTTAGATATATACATATTTATTTAATGCGTTATATAATAGTATATTAAAGTATAAGTGGATAAAAAGGGCTTTAAAACACGCGCGATTTTTCGAGCACGACGGCGCAGCCGGAGTGCTCGAAATAGAGCAAGTGTTTTTAAGACCAGTTATCCACGAATACTTTACGTTATTTTTTTTTATTGGTGCACTTTGAAATCATATATACTGGTATTATTACTACAAATAGTAGAAATAAGAACTAATAATGCAAGAAGGTTGAATTCGTGATGTGACATCAGTATACCTTTCGTTGTCATGGAAATGAGAAAAACATTCATTTGCAATTTGTTACCAAAGATCAATATTTGTTGTCACCAGAGCTCAAAAATGAATTATTCTAATATCGATTTTTTGAATAGTGAGGCAGAATCGCGGTTAATACCGCGAAAATCCAGTGATATATATAAAAAAGAATATGAAAAGTTCATCAAATGGATGGAGGAGCACATATAAATGAACGAATTGTGAGTAATATTTTGACGTTACAAGGTACTCCTGTCAGATCAATAATCAAAAATTTGTCATTTAGACTTCACGTTTCTCGATTTGTTGATGTTGTCATGGTTACCTTTAAAAAACGCGCGTTTTTTAAAGTTCGATTTAAACACGCTAAGGCGTGCTTTAAATGGGTGAAAAGGGGCACCAATAAAAAAAAAACATTTTCAGCAGGTCATCAAGGAAATTACAAGAGGATAAAAAACAGAATATGTAATAGTTGTCAAACAATCTAACAGAAAAATGTAAGCAGAATATATGAAGAATAAAATAACTAATAAAAAACCTTCTCAAAGACAAGCTTTCATTCAAGCCGTGTACTAAAACGTATAAAATAAGTTTAAGTCATCGCTGACAATGATTTAATTATTTTCTGGTCCGCCATCTTAAATTTATGAATTTTGACAAAAAAATCAAAATCTCCAACCCCGAAAACACCCACATACCAATTTTGAATCAAATTTCTGTTAATCAATGTTGAACCATCGGCATACATAACAATATTGTTCAGAAATAAGTGGTAAAAACAATCAGATATCTGGGCACACCATTTTTCTGTTATCAGAGACAGAGATTATCAGTGCGGAACAATAAGGACTAGTCTAGAACAATAAGGCAAAAACCATGTTGAATGGTGTCACAAATGTCACCTTCTGGAGCAAATAAAAGCAATTACAGATGGCGCTATCGGCCACATCAATTATTATACTCTATAGTATTTTACATGGACTGATTCAGTTTCGCTCAACATTATTCTAATTTTTTTTTAGCCCATTCGTGGATTTTGTTTGTCGCCTGTTGTAGATTTTCATCCAAAGTCTTTCCAACAGCTAAAAGAGCCATTTTGTGTGTGAGGGAACTTGAGGTAATCAATGAGTACAAAAACCGGTCCTCAAACATTACCTTGTACCACTCCTGAAAGTGGAATGTTCCTCTCTTTCCCTAACTCTAAACATCCTGTAGAATAATATCATTAAAATTATATAATGTTTTCTGACGTTAACGCCTCAGATTTTATATATTTTTATTCGGCTTTTCCGGTGCTAAAATTGAGTTTTCATTACCTAATTTATATTCCTATCGCGATAAATTTAAGATGCTCGCGATGTTGCAAGTCCTCTATAAAAACCAGAAGGCAATCCCAACAGCTGAATCACCATTTTGACTTCCATCGCGAAAACATAATCAAACTCGAAGCATTTTCACAATCGATTTCATTCGAATGTATTTAATTCTAGACCAGGGTCGATAATTTTTTAAACCAAAAAAAATATAGTAGAATGAAACTCATTGGAAAAGGAAGAGAATATAACAAGAAATGAAAGAAAAAATAATTTACGGGCGATCTGAGGTCGGGAAGTGGAAGGGGGTGAGTTTTTAAGGGTAAAAAACGGTTTATCTCGATTTCCGGCAAAACTACAAGTCCTATGGAAAAAAGTTAAATAGCAAAGTTGTAGGTAATAAAAAGATCTACTTCTACTTTGGTATTCACACTTTTTTCACATAATCTCAAAATTCATGTGAAAAATTCAAATAACCAAGTTTTTGGTTTTTTATTTTTACCTTTTACAAAAAAAAATTTTTTTCACGAAATTTGGTGAAAACTTACTTTTTTATATCCCAAACACACTGTAATTTTTTTGATTTAAAATATTTATTTTGACTTAATATCGAAAAAGCACCCTAATTTTCAATCAGGAATTCTCCCGTCAAAATATCAGGTTTTTTAAAAAAGTCGGTCGGCTTTTCGTTCATTAAAATCTCTACTTTCTGATGGTGTAAAAAAAATATACATTACTATGGTAAATGTTCTCAGAAAATGCAAAGAAATAACAGGTAGTAAGGCCCAGACCCTCCTAGCCTCTTCCCCACTTCTCTATGAAATACCTTTTGATGGGCAGCAATAAATAGGCATCTACGCATATAATTTAAAGAAGATTCTATAACTTTCTCAAAATATTGTAGATGTCTTATTAAATTCGGATTCGAGTTTTTTTCGTTTCTTTGCATTTTCTGTCATAGTAATGTACTTTTTTTTATACCATCAGAAAGTAGAGATTTCAACGAACAAAAAGCCCACCGACTTTTTTTAAAAAGCTGATATTTTGACGGGAGAATTTTCAATTGTAAATTAGGGTGCTTTTTCGATATAAGGTGAAAAAATAAATATTTTAAATCAAAAAAATTACAGTGTGTTTGGAACATAAAAAAGGAGGTTTTCACCAAATTTCGTGAAAAAAAAAATTGTTGTAGAAGATAAAAATAAAAAACCAAAAACTTGGTTATTTGAATTTTTCAAATAAATGTTGAGGTTATGTGAAAAAAGTGTAGATACAAAAGTTGTACATCTTTTTATTACCTACAACTTTGCCATTTAACTTTTTTCCATAGGACTTGTAGTTTTGCCGGAAATCAAGATAAACCGTTTTTTACCCTTAAAAACTCACCCCCTTCCAGTTCCCGACTTCAGATCGCCCGTAAATTATTTTTCCTTTAATTTTTGTTATATTCTCTTCCTTTTCCAATGGGTTTCATCCCACTATTATTTTTTTTCACTTTTTACCATTTTCAAAGGCTTCAGCACTGGTCTATTCGGGCTTTTGAGAAATTTCTGTGACAGAAAATTGATGAACAATAAAAATCGTCCAACTTCAGCTTTTATAGTATTAAGAGTCAGATGGGTTGAAGTACCAAACTTTTGTTTGGAATATGTCTGAAAAGTTTCTTCATTGTTTGAAATACGTGTAGGCGGCAAGGAAAGTTATATGACCGCCATTTCCAGAACATTACCGGACATTAGAAAATGTTATTGTGAGTAATGAAAGCCAAAACAACAACAATGTCGACAACTCGGAATCTACAAAAAAATCAAACGTTTATATTAACTCGTCTTCTTGTCTGTCTGTTCGGGAGCAATTTTGCAATCGATTTTAAACTAACTTCCCGATGAGCTGAGACTTGAAACGTAGCTCAGAAGTGGATGAAAATGCAATATTAACTCGCTTTCTTGTCTGTCTGTTTGTCTAGCTTCTTGTCTATCTGTCTGTTCAGTAAAATTTTGCAAGCCATTTTAAACTAACTTCCCGATGAGCTGAGACTTGAAACTTTGGACGTACCTCAGAACTGGATGAAAATGCATTATTAACTCGCCTTCTTGTCTGTTGGAATCAGAAACTAAATGTCGCATATTGCGAATTCTTGAAATCAGCTTTGTTCTGTGAACTGTTCCGTTCTGAGTGTTCTGTTTTTCTTTTCTTTATATATCAACAAAAGTAGGGTTGTCAGAATGACAAGCAATTTACCTGACATCATTTTTCTGTGACGATTTGTTTCTATTATATCAATAAAGAATTCTTAAACTTGGAAAATCCAACTCAATACAGTCCACGATCACTTGTCTGTATGTTTGTCTGTCTTCTTGTCTATCTGTCTGTTCGGTACAAATTTTGCAATCGATTTTAATAATGTGCTACTATATTATCGTATAATTTATAAAAAAAAACTCACCGTTTTATTTCTCCTCTTTCAGCTCCAAAGGACCCCGCAAAATCCTTATGAAAAATGGCTCTCGGCTAATTCGCTGAAACTCTCAATAGAATATTGTATGCTGATCAAGTCTATGACAACCTCATTTCAACCCAGACACCTTTCAGCCAGTACATTTCGTGTTTTAAATGCATATTTAATTCATCTTAAAGCGTTTTACTGCCCATTTCTCCAACCGAATCTACATTCTACCTCACCACATCTCGCTCTCATCCACAAACCCTTCATTAAGCATTACACACTTTCAAGGTTATCTTTATTGTTCATTTATTTGAAGCTTTTATTTTATATATGTATATATGTATCATTAGTACACTCCTCACCCTGCATCTCATCCTTATGAATGCCTTATCATTGCAGGTTAAATATTTTCAATTGGTTTTATTATAATCTTTCCTGTATATACTATGTAATAATATATATATATATATATATATATGTATATATGTATATATTATATATATATATGTATATATGTATATATTATATATATATATGTATATATGTATATATTATATATATATTATTATTACATAGTATACACATGAAAAATTATATGTATATACGTATATATTATTATATATATATATATATATATATATATATATATTATTACATAGTATACACATGAAAGATTATAATAAAACCAATTGAAAAATATTTAACCTTGCAATTGTGTAATGGGGCATTCATAAAGGATGGGGTGGTGGTGCAGGGGGTGAGGGAGGGGTGTGCTTAATGTATACATATATACATATATAAAATAAAAGCTTCAAAAGATTGAAATGAAACAATTAAAGAATTTTTAACCTTGAAAGTGTGTAATGGGGCGTTAATGAAGGGTGGGTGGGGATAGGGGGTATTAAATGGAAAGTATAATTGGTGAGAAAGGGGTGGGCAGTGAAAGGAAACGCTTTGAAGATGAATTGAAATATTGCATTAACACACCGGAAAGTGTACTTTGGGGGGCTGAAGGGGGTCTGGGGTTGAAAATGGAGGGTTGTGCCCATTGAGACTTTTGATCAGCATACCGAATACTATATTCTTGCAGAGTTTCAGCAAATTTAGCCGAGAGCCATTTTTCATAAGGATTTTGCGGGGTCCTTTTAGCAGAATTGTTAATTACATGTGAAATGAATAAAAACTGACCTGGCCAGAGGCGAAACGTCCAACAATTAATTATAGAAGTTCAATGTATCCAGATGTCCAGCCGGTAAAATACCCCAATAAACATTCCTTGGATCATTTTCAGACTCCGAACTCCGTCATCATGACTTCAATAGTAGGCGACTTCAACTAATTAGCGCTATTAATAGAAACCGTCCCCGAGTTCTACAAACCATAATCGGAGAAACGCTCTGGTAATTATTCAATTGCTCTTTTGGCACGAAAGGCCATTCGATTCGAGGAAATGCAACCTGTCATGCCGAGAGGATTGTTACTCTAATTATCTTTTGTTTCCATTGTGCAATTATCGGAACAAGTGCGTTGCAATAATGAATGGAATGCGCTAATAAGAAGAATAGTATTATTTGTTGGAAAATATGATCAGGGTGTTTATAAAATCAGATAGATGTGGTATCACCCTGCGATTGAAAGATATACTGTAGTCACTATCTTCCATCTTTCAAGATAACCTCAGTCTTAATTGACTGAATGGAATAATATAAGTAAAAAAAAATAAGTTCAACGGTTTTATTGTAAAGAAACATAATAATGATGCAGATAATGTATCGAAAGCTAAAAAATAATTAGGTAGGTACCAGGTACCAGTCATCACACCACTCTCCTCATCAATATAGGGCATTGATCAGACTCGTGGGGCGCGTCGAATTTTTATTATTTACAATCAACCGCTCATATCATTATATGCTTTGGATGCATCTTCTCAATAGACAACTTATGCAAAATGTGTGTGAAAATAAATCCGTCTCTAGCGTCGTGCGACATCACAGAACGATCAATTATATTTTTTTCGCATATGAATTCTATACAGTGCTTTTCTTTAATGTCGCCCCCCCTTTTATTTATTGAACGGTCAACTCAAAAAATTGAAACTTGGGATAATTTTTTTTATGTTCTGGTTCCCACGAAAAGGGATATCCTGTAATGTTCAGAGAACATCGTGGGAACCAAGGGAAAGAAGGTAGGAGTTGGTGTTCTTCTTAAATTTCTGGAGGTTGTATGCCTCGGGGAACACCTCCCTAGGCAATGAGTTCCAAAGCCTCGCTGTTCGTTGGATGAACGAGTCTTTGGAAAGTGATGTTCTGCAGGTCTCCAAAGTGACCACGAAGGGGTGTGATGACTGAACTTGACGGGTTAGTCTCGAAGAGACTGCCAAAGCAGGAACGATTGTTGATATTTCAGAAGAGCATCGCCCATGAAAATATCTATAAAATAGAGACAAATCGCCAACTTTTCTACGGTGTTCCAGACAAGTGAGCGAGTTTGTAAGCGAGGCATCACCGACGAGACGAATTGCCCTTTTTTGGACAGAATCCAATAGCCTCAGGATATGTTTAGGTGCCGCGCTCCAAATATGGGAACAGTATTCCAGGACAGGTCGGATCTGTGCCTTATAGATCATAAGCAGCTGAGTGGGGTGAAATAGCTCTTGGCACGAAACAAAACCAAGTTTTTGGGATGCACTTTTGGCAATGGACCTCACGTGATTTTCCCAGGAAAGGTTATTGCTGATAGTAATACCCAGCATCGATATGGATGACTTCAGTGGTATGGTTACTCCTGACAAAGTTATGTTAGGCACAGTGAGATCGGCTTTTTTAGAGAAAAGACATGCTTGTGTTTTGTTTGCATTGAATTCTACCAAGTTATTAGATCCCCACTCGAGAATTGTTGCTAAGTCCATATTTATATTATTAACATTTCTTCCTCGTTCATTTCTGGTTTCACGGGCTGATATAGGGGCCCTGGAAGAGAAAGCGGTATGGAGGGTACTATCATCGGCAAAGCTGTGTACTGGACATGAAGTTGCTTTCAACAGGTCGTTGATGTGAAGTAGAAATAGTGTTGGTGCGAGAATAGATCCTTGCGGAACACCAGCATTTATGAGTAGAGTGTCAGATGAAACTCCATCGACCACTACATGGAGAGACCTGTTTGAGAGAAAACTAGCAAGCAGAGAACACAGCTGAGGGGGCAAGCCATAAGACGGAAGCTTGGCGAGGAGTCCCTGGTGCCAAACTCGATCGAACGCCTTGGAGATATCTAATGCCACAGCTAAAGTTTCTCCAATAATGAAATTGATGCATGAATATTATATTTTGGAGTGAAATTGACAGATGAAACTTTCAAGATGGCGACTGGGCGCCATCTGAAAAAAAAATTTATTGAAAGGGAGGTCTTGTGACACATCCTTTTGAATCTCCTGACGAATACTTCACAACCCTAGAATATAAAGTCAATATCTTCACCTACTACAAAATGTCGGAACATTTAATAATTACCTGAATACAAACACATTAATATCGATACATCTAGAAATATTTGTTTTTCTCTGCCATATGGCAATCCCAACAACCCGATAAGGTTAGATAGGTTATTTTTTGTTTAAACAAAAAATGACAAGAAATGTCAATACGTCAACGAACATCATTGTTCAGTTGAAATATTCTCATTTAGTTTTCGGTTTACTATTCTCGTCCATTGGAAGAAAAAATCGAAGCGATTTTTATTTACGGTGCGACGCGTAACTTTCACGAAACCGAAAGAATTTTTAATGGTCGTTTCCCAAATCGTCCTATCTGTAGAAAATATTTAAGGGAATTTGTAACCAAATTTACAACTACCGGTAGTGTACAGAACAGAAAGCCCCCAGGTCATCCGTCCATTCCGGAAGAACAGCAAGTTCAAATAATTGGTGAGATGATAGTAAATCCTCAACAGTCTACTTCCTCCGTCGCGAATGTTTGTGAGGTGTGTCCTTCTACTGTGTGGAGACTCTTGAAGAGGAATAAAACAATTGGACAAAAAAATTACATTATCATTTCGCCTTACGTTTATAATATAGTAGCCGAAAAAATAAAGACTATCACATCGATTTTCTCATATAAAAAAAATCAAAAAATTTGGATATTGGAAAGTCCCAGGATAACTTTTCATGAAATACTGAAAATATAAAATCCTATGTTTCAATACTAACTGGTAGAAATGCCACAAAAACGTTGAAAATATTTCAATTAAATTAAAAGAAATCTAATGAATATCCCACAACAAGTTTACTTCGTGGGATTGTTTTATAGTTTATTTCCATGTAATGTATTTAAAAAATGTAATAACTTTCTTTGAATTGAAATAAACTTATTATGTTTTAAAACTACCAGTCAGGCCCTTACTTCCGAAGCTCCGACCCATTCGGAAGGGCGCGTGAGTTACATAAACCAATGACCTCTCCCCACACCCGTGAGGTGAGAGATCATTGGGTCCGTGAATCATGTGTCCTGAGCAGACGTAACGATCCGAGAATGACTGCCTTCTGCATGCGGCCGGCTAGAGATTCTGCCGATTTACGGCATGCCGGTATAATTTCCAGGTTTGAGAGTAGCGTTGGCATCATTCCACCAAGGGCCCCTATAATCAGAACCACTATCTTTACAGAATGGTCTGGATAGAGTCTGCGGAGCTCGAAGAGTAAATCTCGATACTTCGTCCGTTTCTCGTCCTCTTTTCGCACGATATTCGTCTCGCCCGGAGCCGAAAACTCTATGACGTATATCGTTTTCTGCTCGCGGTCGAAGAGGACTACATCAGGCTTGTTGGCTTGTATTTGCCTGAGGGTGGGGAATGAGTAGTTCCAATAAATTCGGCACTTCTCATTCTCCACAACGGACTCAATATCCCCCGGAGCGTAGGGCAGCACCGGTGTCTCATCAATACCGTACGAGTGTCGTAAATGATAATACAGCACTCGTAACGCCGCGTTATGACGATGGATATAGGCTGAGATCGCATATGCTGTACATGCTGACAGCAAGTGCATGATGGTCTCAGGCGCTCCACGGCAGGCCCTGCATCTCGTGTCAGGGACCTCTATACCCATCACGCGGTCTTGAAAGTTTCATCTGTAAACTTTACTCCAAAATATAGTATTCATGCATCAATTTCATTATCCCAAATTTAAATTTTTTGAGTTGACCCGTTCAAAAAATAAAAGGGGGGGTATCAAAGAAAAGCACTGTATATTGTATTTGATAAAGAATGTTTCCCTTTTCAACATGAATACCCCACAAGAGGTTATCTTGGCGATGGAAGATAGTGACTGAAGTTTATCTTTCAGTCGCAGATGATTCCACATCTGATTTTATGAACATCCTGTTTATATTTTCAACAAATCAATCTATCATACCCCATGACAGGTTTTAATGTCAGAAAACACTAATTTCGAAGTGTCTCTCCAAAAGAAATGATTCTAACTTTTTCCATCTTTGCAAAGTGAGATTGCTTCTTAAAAATGTGTTTCCCATTTCTTCCGGTCTTCCTGATGATCGTGGAAGCGTGAAATAGATTTTCGTCGACAAAAATGTATTGAAGACCTAGTGAATGCGATATCTCTCCTGCGTCAATGTTACGAATGATTTCTGGTGAGTACTCTCTTTTGGAAAACATTCTTCTTTGCCTCATTCATCTTTATGAGTTCTTAATTAAGAATAGAAAATCAAATAACTATCTGAATGAAAATGCAAATTTTCAATTTCAGATATTTTTTTATTTTTTTTGAGTTAGGGCCTTTTCAGAATATCTATCAGATGTAGTTCAATGTCCAGCGTGGCTTTAGACGGGGAAGTAGTTGTTTTCTGTTAGACATTCACAAAAAATAACTTCATTTCAATCGTGGATTTTTCAATTCACAGAAAAATCTTTCTATCAATATTCAATTGAGAATGTTTCCCTTTTCAACATAAAGAAGCAGGAATTAAAGTATAATTTTAAAGGTTCAGACTTTTATTGTGGGATTTGGAGAATGTTTCTGGTACAGTGGCTTTATCTACAGAAATTGATAGAGAATAAGTTGGGTAAAGTATTTTTTACTGTAGATGGGTAAAGTATTTTTTACTGTATAATGTCAACTTTATGAAATCAACTTCATTTTCTAGAAAATATAAATTTTTGGAATTTCTAATCACCTCATTAATTGAATCACGGCCCTTGCCTCCATTATAAGAGTTAGCCACTCGCACCTTTTTGGGAAGGATTATTTTGTAACTTTGAAAAATAAATAATAAAAAGTTATACTGTATTCCACTAGTCAAACCCTTTCATTTGATATCCATATTGAGGAGGTTGTTTAACTGTCTAAACTCTAGCATCCGCCATTTTGTTTCGGACGCCATCTTGGATTTAAAATTTTTTCAAAGCGTACTGTATTCTACTAGTCAAGCCCTTTCATTTGATATCCATATTGAGGGGGTTGTAAAAAAATATGTAATCCGCCACTTTGTGGCGACGGCCATCTTGGATTTACAATGATACTGAATACACATAATTGTAATGTCATTAGAACTAAAGGTGTGTACCAAATTTCAGATCAATCGATCAACAGGAAGGGGGTAAAATATCAATTACTAGATTTGATCCACAAGGCAAGCTAAATAAAACCGTTTAATAAAAACAAAAAAATGAAACCGACGAAAACAGAAACTAAAAAAAAAAAAAATTTTTAAATTTTAAAAAAAAGAAAAATATTGATTTTTTAGAAAAAAAAAATCAAAAAGCCACCGTGCATCTCGCTGCCATCATTTTACGCTTCACCTAATTCAATTGCTAGTTTGTTTGGCGCCGACTCAAAATTAGTTACATACATTAGTTTAGGAGATTAGTTATTAATAAAAATGTTTATTTTTTACTTTTCAGTTTCTGTTTTCGTCGGTTTCATTTTTTGTTAAAGAGTTTTTATTTTTCAATTTTTTGTGGCTGAAATCTACTAATTAGTACCCAATTAGTTTTAGATTACTTCCAAAATACTTACTCACTTAATTTTCATTCATCATGCCTTTGCGAAGTTGTCACAATGACCAGAATGTATACAATTTTTTTTGAAAAAAGTAACTTTTCCTCAAAGATACAATTAATTGTATTTGATAATAAGAAAAGTATTGGCGTAACTAAAAAATACCTCCGTTCCGAACACTGCCATTCATAAGTTAACAAATACGAGAAGTAGAATTCACATATGCCAACAAATATATTATATTTACTTATCATTTTCCGTAAGAAAACATTCGAAATTCCATTCGAGTTTCTTAACCTTTTCACCTTCATCTGAGAAATAACACCAGCACAAACACCATGCAGCTGAATTATCAGTTGTTGTCCTAATGACAATAAATAAAGTGCTCGTCATAAAGAAGCTTGTCTAAATTTATTTGGCCTAATTAGCAGAGTAATTTCTCAGTCATAAAGCACCGCTATTAATTAGCGCTGATGGCATATTATAGTACGAGGATAAAACGTCACTTCCTCGAGATGCAATAAAGATAATTATCTGAAAATATACATTTGTGGAAAGACAATGTGAGCAGCTTTTTAACTGAATTTTTATTAGCAGTTAGGAACGTGAAACATTGCAAGTGATACTCTTTCCTGAAATGTTTTAGGTCTTTTTGAAATCCGTTTGGCATTCATAAAAAAACAATTACGTTGTTCATCATGGCAAAAAACCCGTTTCTCTCTAGACCTACGGAAAGTTACCTGCATCGTACCTGACAGAATGTATATTGTAAGGGGGGGGGATATGGAAATTTCTACATAAGATCCGATGTACCACAAGGATCCTTCCTTGGACCATTATTATTTCTATTACTAATAGACGATCTGCCAGAGGTTATTCAAGACTCACAACGTATACCATTTGCGGATGATTTTGAGTTATTCAAGGAAATCAGAAATCAAGAAGATCTAAATAGAGTTTACGAATGGTCCCTTGCAAGTCGTTCATCATTTAATGTTGACAAATGCTTCAGTATGTCAATCACTAGGAAAAAACAAAGAAATTAATCTCGATTTATAATGAATGACAAATATTTAATAAAAAAAAGCGGCATGTAAAGATCTAGGGGTAACGCTAGATGAAAAACTCGATTTTGAGCAACATACGATTATCTCTGCAAGCAGAGCATATACAATTTATCATTAGGGATTCTTGAAAATTCAGCAAAATATCCACATTAGTAGTGCTTTATAATGCATTTGTCCGTAGTAGCCTGGAATATGCTGGAATAATATGGGTCACCTTATTTTTCAGTTCATAAAAATGAAATCGAAAAAGTCCAGAAAAAAATCATGAAATTTTTATATTACAAAAAACATGGTGAATATATAAATATAAAATCTCCCTCTACGGATGATTTCGGCTTAAATGATACATCCCTGAAAGAATCGGTAGACAAACTACTAGAACCAATAACACTTTTGAAAAATAAGTGTTTCATTCAGGGTACATTTTCCAATGCCGTTGCTATCTATTATTGTTATTTTTGCTAAAATAATTGAGATATTAATGAAAGTCAGATTATTGGACTCATTCACTGTTCCCAAAAGCACTACTTGAGATCCTGGAAAGCATAGTCGACGATTGGAAGGTCATGAACATTCAACCTCTCAAAGGCCTTCAACTGTGTTTCCCATGGAATCTTATTAGAAAAACTTACATTCTATGGCATAAGAGGCACGCCATTAAAATTATTCAAATGTTATTTAGAGGGTAGGCAACAATATCCAACAACTCCAAATTTGAACTGAAAAGTATTCAGCATGGTGTGTGACAGGTTCTGGGGCCACTGCTTTTCATCATATACATTAATGACCTATGTTTTCATATGATGACAATTCATATGCCACAGTGCAATTGTCAGTTTGACAGCGGCAAAAGTTAGCTGCAACTTTTACAGCGACAAATGCACTAGTGATTTTTTCACTTATTCATTTGTTTATCAATTACCGCGGTGTTGGTTGCCAAAATAAATAGTTTGACATGTTTGACAACAACTTATTGAATTTCTAAGCACTAACAATGAGTCGATTCGGTGAGTCTACGAACGCCGAAATTAGTCAAATTGTTAATACCTGTGTGCCTACTAATACAGTTGCGACGCAATCATCAATCTGGCGAAACAATTTTCTACGTTTTGCGATGCAAAAAGATATAAATTTGAGCCAGATACTTCCATCAAGAAATTGAATGTAATATTGCAAGATTGGGCATTTAATATGCAAAAAGGTAACGGAGAAGACTACAAAGAAGCGGTAGTTAAAACAATTTGGAACACCACCGCTAAAATGCTACAAAGTAAATATTATAACGAATTCAATATTGTATTTAACCCTTTCACCGACGTTCAGTTTAATTCATCACGAGCTGCACGTAATGCTAAACGTAAAATCCTACAAGCACAAAAGAGAAAATCTAGTGCATCAGCTCTTAATAAATCTGAAGTATTTGCAATGGCCAGATTATTTGACGAAAATGAACCGGAAGGACTTCAAAAGAAATTATATCACATTTTGGCGTTTGAATTAGAATTCTAAACTGTTTCCTTTAGCAATTTGACTCGAAAAACTGTCAACCTAAAAACGCGACACCGAAGGTTTTCTCGTCTAATTGCTAGGCAATTAAACAGCCCAAATTTACCCCCTAAAATACAAACCTCTCGTGCAATTATGAGTGACAAAATGTCAAATTGTTCATCATTAGTTCTAATGCCAATATTTCACTTTCACTTGAACATGCAGAAACCTCAATATCTGAATCTGAAACTTGGTTTTATGTAAATAATCTTCAACTTAACAGGAGAAAAACTCAAAATCTAGTAATTTCCACTAAGAACCAAATGATGGCAGTTAACCACAGAAAATGGCGGCTCCAATATGGTGGACGAGTTTTGTGATTATAGACCGATTCCATTCAAAATTGGTGTGTGGGGGTTTTTGGGGTCAGATATCATGATGTTTTGTCAAAATTCATGAATTCAAGATGGCGACGTGTTTTGTTATTATGGCCCGATTCTATTCAAAATTAGTATGTGGGTTTTTTGGGGTCGGATATTATACATTTTTGTCAGAATTCAATAAGATGACGAATTTCATGAATGACTAAAAAGAATTGGATAGAAATAATAACAAAAAAATAAGACAAGCTTTTATACAAATGCACTGAAAAATAAAAAAAATATTTCTTTAATTGTTTGATCTAAGTTATTCTGTGAGTCGAATGTTTGTCGCGAATATGAAATACGTATTCTTGCGCGACAAGATTTTGAACCTGCTACTCACAGAATAACCTAGATCAAGAAATTTAAAAAAGATTTTTTTTCCTTTTTAGTGCATTTGTATAAGACCTTGTCTTTAAATAGTTTTTTAATAATTTTTATTTTCGAAAGAGACAAGCATATTTTGTTTGGAGGCATCAGTATTGATTTTACAATGTACTGCTGACGTTCTCCTTATCAATCAGGATTTACGTAATTCTCTATACAACCATCTCAAAATTCCTCTGTTCAACTACCATCACATGAAAGGGTATGAGAACATACTCGTGGCAGTCGTGTCTTTTTTCTCTGGGTGTGCTTATTTGAACTGTCTCTCCGAAGTTATTGTTATACGTTGAGCGCCTAACAGTACTAATAAAGCTTACAGTTTTATTTGAAATAGATACTATCGCTTTGATGTGGGATATACCGTTGGAAAAATCACCAAGGCGATAAAAGATAAATACCCCTTTAACGCTCGGGCTATTAGATTTCACGATGAGATTGTTCTCACATTAAACACAAGAAAGTTATAACTTTGACATCAATATACCGGATGATCAGGATTCTAAATCAATGATTAATAATAAAAAAACAAATTTTAGTGATATGAGTTCTATATATAGTTATTCTTCACACATCGAAACCAAATAAGCGACCTTCTTGAGAATCTATTCTCATATACACCCTGTCATTTTGAATATTTTTCCCGTCAATGTTTAGTAAGTAAGTAATCATACATTTGAATGTTTGTTTGAAGGTTGTAGACGATGTGGTAACTTGATTACTCTCGTTTTGGACGTCCATCGTCTGAATGGATTTGAGAGGTTTTAACGACGTTTCGAATGCTTGTATCTGCAATTGTCTTCAGGTGAATACTATTCACCTGAAGACGATTGCAGATACAAGCATTCGAAACGTCATGAAAACCTTTCAAATCCATGAAGACGATGGACGTCCGAAACGAGAGTAATCAAATACATTTGAATTTCAAATATTTTATTTCATACATATAAATTTCAAGTATTATGGGTCGTAGATATTTTTTTTTTTTAGTTGAGGCGATTCTACGATAAGGATATTTTTTTAAACTAACAATTGTTCCAAATAACAGATTACCTACTGCTTATTCCATTAGGTATTCATTGGGTAAACCAAATTAACCCAAGCGAAAATTCCTGCCGTCATTCCTCGGCAATTAACAGACAGATTATTGAAAAGTTGGAAAGACATACAGTTGGCTGGGTCATGAAAGTGAGTTTCCCGTATCGTTCAGGACAGTTTCAGTTAGTTACTTTCTGGACACAATCAATACACAATCATAACTCGTCGTTCAACTTAGTCACAACTCGTCGTTCAATTCAAGTCTCCACCACTATAAGCTCGATACAATGCAGTGTAATTTCGCAACAGTTCTTCTCTGATGCATGTGGGATGATCAATATAGAAAACAGGTTAGGAATATTCCCGCAATATTGTCTCTCTCTCTCTCTCTCTCTGTGTGTGTTTTTCTTGGACCTTGCTTCCTATTGGTGCACTTATCCAGCACTCCCTCTCTTACGTAATCGAGGCTTCGTCCGGTGAACACAGCAGTCTTGCTCGAAGCATTCCTGTATTCAGATTCAACCCCTCTCTGAACAATTGCTGTATTGATCACAAAATTCAGTGGCACCAACTGTTTATTCGGGATTCAAGGTACGTTGAAATTTGTATTGGTTGAATTGACATTGAAATTAAATTATGTCGATATGGAGGTCTTTTGTACACCTTCATCTTCCGAGACTCCTTGCGAAGCGTAGTTTTTTATCCTCGATGTCTATAGAAAGAAGACACATACGGGACAGTATCTCAACTACAGCTCCAACCATCCGAGATCGACAAAGAGAGGGATCGTGAGAACATTGGTAGAGAGAGCGATGCACATATGCAACGACGAAGAGCCACTAGATGCCGAATATCACATCAGAGAGAACCTTCACCGGAATGGATACCCCAAGAAACTTCTAGGAGAAGTATCGAAACAACTCCACTGTTATGTATGAGACTGTTGTGTTAGCCTGTATTAGTTTGAAGTAGTCGGCGTCTTTCCAGGGAAAACATTATCATGAGTTATTATAATTATATTATGTCACTTATACCAGCCATAAGAAAGTAATATACGTTAGTTAAACCGATAACATTCTTTCTGAAAGAACCTACGAGGTCATACATAATATCCAGAGAACGAAGACATATGAAAAGCAACAACAAAGCAAAGTGATCTGCCTTTTGTACATCAGAGGTGTCTCCGAGAAGATCAGAAGGATCGGAAACAAGTTCAACATTAAGAGACGCTTCCAATCCGGCAGTACTTTACGGAGTTTCCTTATCAAGACCAAACCTGACAACAGAAATGAAATCAGAAAGTATTGTATATATGAAGTTCCATGTGAATGCGGAGATTCCTACATTGGAGAGATAAAAATGCCGTTATCGGTAAGATTGGATGAGCACAAGAAATTCGGGGAAACGTTAAAATCGGGAATTGCTGACCACGCCTGGACTGACCACCATCGAATTTTATGGGCCGACGCAAGAGTTCTACATAAAAAGGACCATTGGTTCAAACGAAAGTTCAAAGAGGCCGCCTACATCGAAGCCAATAACGCCTTTAGTCAACCAAGCGTTGAGATCAAGAACGTATGGAAACCACTAATTGCTCTTTCTGGCGGACTGCAGAGGCGCAAAACTTCAGCACCACCACACCGCGCAAAATTACACGCACCGCTGCACATGGCGGAATCGCACGCATCATTGCACCGAGAGACATATAAATTAGTAAGTAGCACCTAAGCTTGTCAGTATTCGCCTGAAGACTATTGCAGATACAAGCATTCGAAACGTCGTGGAAACCTTTCAAACCCATTAAGACGATGGACGTCCCAAACGATAGTAATCAAGTTTCCTGGGAGCTAAGTTCCTGATGATGAGGAACTTAAACTTTTGCAAAACAGAGTTTGGCAGTGGCAATGCAGGTGTTCTATCATATTTTTTTTGAGGTGATACCTCAGAGGACAATGTCTGGTGAGCAGTACCGTTGCCAGTTTCAAGTCTTTCTTGCCCAACTCGAGAAACTGCTTAGCTTTCTTTGTCGGTGGGCTCAGAAGCCTTTTTGCTTGTCTTTGCCCTGGAACCTTATTCCAGTGGGTTCTAATTTGGTCAGCCTCCCAGTGCCGACACTCTTCCTTGATGTGTGCTTCTTGGTCAGAAAATTGAGTGTTTGCTTCTTCCTTGGCAAGGTTGTCCACTTCCTCATTGCCTTTGATTCCCTTGTGACCTGATTGTTCATAGCCAGTTTTCTTAGGGAGAGTGTGAAAGTACGTAAGACCATTAATGATGATGTAATGAACTCCTTATTATTATTCTCAATATTCCAACAATCAACATTGAATTTGCATTTCAAGCGAATGTTGAAGGAAAAAATGATTAATCAGAAAACATTTTTTTCTGGTTAACCAATCTGTTAAAAGTAAACGAATATTAAGTGCTCATCATACTCATCTACTAGGTCTTTTCGTCAGGTCGCCTCCAATTATTTAAATATTTCTGCTGACGTTATTTTTGGTAGTGATTGTCTCCAACTAGTTCTGTTGAGTACCACACATTACGCCAAATGTTACATTTTCGAGATCTCAAAAATAAGTAACACGCTCAAAAACAACAGTCTTCATTGGATAAACTCCATATACAATTACTCAAAATACCGATATAAACTGATGGTTATTTTCAGTTAAATCCACTATTCAACTTAAACTCTGAGTTAGTTACAAACTGACGATCACTATATGAACTTATATATCAGTTAGATAAAGCTTAGAATAAACTAGAATGTTCACGGCGGCGAACTCTTGAATCTTTCCAGAACATTTACGAAGGCCTTCTGTCGAATCTCCAATGACAACCGCAAGATCCCAGAGCCATCTGACGGAACCCCTCCGTACTAGATAATATATAGGTCGATTCCCAATATAGATTCAAAGGATGTTCCTGAGGAGGGGAGACATAAAACCGTTCGATTAAAAAAAGTTCTATTTAGGACAGCCGATAAGTCGAAACGAAAAATGATGGCGTTCTTGTTTTATTTGTCGATGCCATCCGTTGTAATTCCCTGTTTATTTGTAGAACTCGACGACATACGAATAAAAACGTAAATGTCGATAGTTTATTTTGTTATTGGCGTGTCCTACAAATCTTCCTCTTTGTTAGTGGTAATTGATGCTCGAGATCCAATAAACACAAGCCATCGAACGTTCTCTCAGCACATCCTGTTTTATGGGGTATGACAATTAATTATACGAGTAGAGAAAATTGTTGATCAAAGGAAATACTGACGTGTGCGGGAAACTTATAAAATCCAGGAATTAAATTACAGTTCATTGTATGCGAAATAGTAGAAAGCAAAAAACATATCTATAAATTAGGATATTAATTAAGGATTTCACAACAAAACGGCCCTATGAAACTTATAACAAACTGATAAAACACCAATTTCCAAAAAATTATTATGAGCTGACGGCGGACCTTTCCAGAGATTTTTTCACTAGAATGGTCCTAGAGGCGGATATTTGTGGGTATAGGCCCCATTCTTTACCCCTCTTAGAATTATTCCAGTGGAAAAAACATCTAGAAAGCCCCACCATTAGCTCACAATGATTTTTTGAAATTGGTATTTGGTAAATTTATTATCACTTTCGCAGGGCCGTTTGGAAGTGAAATCCTGCCGGAAAAATATTTGTGGGACTAGATCTCATTTTTCACCCCTCCTAGGATCATTCTAGTGGAAAAATCATTAGTTGGTTATCACTTAGACAGGGCCTTTTTTGAGATGAAATCGTGTAAGGCAAAATACTTGCTATTACTATTATTCGCCATTTTCAATAGATCAATTCTAGAGTTAAAATTTGGATTCGTACTCAGTTTTTTTTTTCAATTTTTGGCAGTAGCGCATATGAAAGACTTGGCCTATATGAAATGATATTCATGGCAGGTATAAATTCATCACTGTCCACGAATTCGTGGCTGACCCGCGATTTTGTGTACAGGCGGATCTACTGGCTACGAGTTTATCGACGCGGTGGGCCCCTGGAAATTCGTTTCTGTTTTCACGTTGATCCAAAGCTCTGCCAATAATCTTAGAAAGATTACAAGTTATAGCAGAAGTACTGAAACACCACTCTGAGAATTTTGCATTTTTCCAACGTAATTTATTGTTTGAATCCCAAGAAACGCCATTTATGGTCTTGGATTTTTTAATATTCTGCACTAGTTGAATGCGATTTCAATCGTGATTTATTAGGAAAGGAGACTGAGTATACTATGTTGGCGAAATTGAAGTGACTCAAGACAGAAGTACCACATAGTATTCGTTTTGTCTTGAAGGTGAGAATTTTGGAAATATTGCAAAGTAATTTTGGATTGCAATAGGCCTTCCTAGCGGTTTTTGTCACATGCACACTAAATCTCAGTTAGGTGTCCCAAATTTCTAGCTGACTCAACGATTTCAAGGAGCTCCGAATCAATTATTATATTTATATGTTATCTTACCTTATTCCGATAGTTTTTGTTATCAAATACCACCAATTCAGATTTGGCAAGATTTTTTATCAAAATTTTATTTCTTCATTGACAACAGTACAAGCCTCCTGTATGTCATCATGACTAAAATAATATTAAATTTACGTATCATCCGCAAAAGTGAGATTTACAATGTCATAGATAAGTTGATAAATTTGTTGTATACATCATGAATAGTAACGGTCCTAGAATTGAGCCTTGAGGAATGCCATTAGTGAGACTCAGTGGAATGGAAGTTCTTTCACCAATTTTCATTAACGAAAACGCTCGGATAGATAATTCTTGATTATAAAATGGGCACTATTGGTGGAGCCATTATAGTGTAATATTGCCAATGAAAGTTGATGATTTGGGCGATCAAATGCTTTCGAGAAATCTAGTAGGACAAGTGTGGTCAAGTGTTTTTCATCAATAAACCTGATTTTCTAGTTATTCCCTTATTTGTACGTTCAAAATTTCTTCTAGGATTTTCGATAGCATAGGTAAAATACTGATTCGTCTTAAATGCTTCAGGATTTTTATTACTAACCTTGGGAAGTGGGAGTACATGTGCTATTTTCCAAGAGAAATTAACAATATGTATAAAATAATGCGGGGAAGGAGAATCATTTTCAAATGTATGTGTTTTGTCCCAGTTGCATCGGATTTGATTTCATAAAGATTTTCATTACAATTTCTACATCGAATGGACTAAATTAAAAAAAAAAAAATTTAAGGCAAGCTTTTATACAAATGCACTTAAAAGGAAAACAATTTTTTTTTTATTGTTTGACCTAGGTTATTCTTTGAGTAGAAAACCTTGCCGCGCAAGAATACCCATTTTATATTCGCGGCAAGCTTTTGAATCTCCTACTCATAGACAAACAATGGAATAAATTATGTTTTCCTTTTTAGTGCATTTGTATAAAAGCTAGTCTCAATTTTTTTTTCAATCATTTTTATATAATTATTATTAGTCGAAAAGGAAAACATTCTCAATTGAATATTGATAGAAATATTTTTCTGTGAATTGAAAAATCCACGATTAAAATGAAGTTTATCTCTCAGTCGCAGATGATTCCACATCTGATTTTATGAACATCCTGTTTATATTTTCAACAAATTATTATTATTAGTCATTCATGAAATCCGTCACCTTATTGAATTCTGACAAAAATTAATAATATCCCACACCAAAAAAAACTACATACAAATTTTGAATGGAATCGGGCCATAATAACAAAACACGTCGCCATCTTGAATTTATGAATTTTGACAAAAACATCATAATGTCCGACCCCAAAAACCCCCACACACCAATTTTTTATGAAATCGGGCTATAATCACAAAACTCGTTGCCATATTAAAGCCGCCATCTTGAATTCGTTGATTTTGACAAAAAAATCATCATCTCCGACCCCAAAAACCCCTACACAAAATGTTTTATTGAAATCGGGCAATAACCACAAAACTCGTCGCCATCTTGGAGCCGCCATCTTGAATTTATGAATTTTGATAAAAATTTCGTAATCTCTGTCCCCGAAAATCCCCACATACCAATTTTGAATAAAATCGAACCATAATCACAAAACTCGCCCGCCATATTGTTTTTTCTCTAGCAGAAAATTCCATAATGCATTGTCACCGGAATTATGAACACTTGCCAAATTTCACGTTAATCGGACAACTAGAAGTGGGTCAAATTAAACTTGTAAGATTTGATTACAAACCCACAGACAGACATCCGGACAGGTGAAACTAAAAATAAAAGTCCCTGTTGTGGCCCCGACATTATTATCGGGGGTAATATAACTAGTCACCCGGTATGAATATTCGTCCGCTCTCAATATTTATTACTGATACAGATTTGTTCACAACTGGACAATAGATATGTTACAAATCCTCTGTACTTGCAACAGAAATGATTCAATGTCACTATCGCAAATTAAACGCAGTCATTAATTATATTATTATTCTCTTTATTGGCCATTCGACCTGTGCAGTCTATGTATTTTATCACCCCAGTGTAGGTAACAAATATGATTAAACAGCGAATGGAACGTGAATATAATCTCATGAATATCGAAATGAAAATTATTTTTCATACAACTGCTATGACAAGTAGCGTATTTCTCATAGCTTACTTAATTTCAAAACCATGTATTGCTCATACTGGGAGAAATATTTTTCCATTTTCCATTTATATGGAGAATCAACAAAAATCGACAAAATCTTAGTTTGCTGCTGTTCAGCTTCAAATAGTTATCACAACTGTCAGATTACAGAAGTTTTTTAAATTCTTAAGGTAGTTTTCATTCGTGCTCTGATAAAAATCGCAATTTCTATTGAATATTATTTTAATAAGACTTATACCTATTTATAATAAATAATATGGATACTGACAGTAAGTAGTGACGATTTTGATCATTATCCGCCAGAGATATTGGAAAAAGCTGCAAAAGTACCGTTAGATTTGTTGCCGGAAATTTCAAGAAAAAAGTATGAATTGGCATACAAAAAATTTATGTAATGGTGAAGAAATACAAAAATTAAATCTTTTTCGGAATGTGTACTTTTGGTATACTTTGAAGAGATGTCGAAAACTTTAAAGGTGTCTACACTTTGGTCACAATATTCAATGTTGCGAAGTACTATCAGTATAAAAAATAACATTGATATATCCACGTATCAAAAATTACGTTCATTTTTAAAAGAAAGTCCGACAATTACGTCCTTAAAAAATAAACATATTGACAGCAGACCAATTGCAGAGATTTTTAAACGAAGCTCCAGACAAGGAATATCTACTAATAAAGGTAAGTTTATTTAGAAGGGATTATTTTTAGAATTTCTTTCGCTTTTTCCCTCGAATTAAAATAGCTTTTTGTAATTAGTGAGTTTTTTAGTTGATAAAAAGAATAAGATAATTACTAAAAGTTCTGTTTCAAATTCTACTAGATAGATGTACGTACTTTTAAACAAGACTTTTAAAGTAAGGCTCAGTGGTGCAGTGGATAGTGTATCCGCTTGGCACACAGACGACCCGGGTTCAAAACCCGGGCTGGACTGTTTTTTTTTTTTAAATAAAATTTTACATCCTGATATTTTTATTTGTAGGTTGCAGTGGCTATTGACGTAGCAGGGGCATGTCGTAGATAATAGTTGTGGAAATTAAAAACCGATAATTTAGAGGATTTAAATTCGGCTTTACTGGTGAAATTAGATAACACCAAAACAAAAAAGCCAAGAACATTTATTGTAACCGGAGAATTTTATAATATATATATATATATATATATATATATATATATATATATATATATATATATATATATATATATATATATATATATATATATATATATATATATATATATATATATATATATATATATATATATATATATATATATATATATATATATATATATATATATATATATATATATATATATATATATTTATACAGGGTGGCCCACCACATTCGGCTCGGTATTTCTACGAGAAATTAAGAGAGTTAGGGAAAAACATTTAGCACAGTCATATGTGGGTCCATGAGGAGCATATTCCAAAATTATTTTGAAATATATATGGTGATCCCCAAAAAAATTACATACCAAAGTTATATTTTTTCTTATGGAACATATTTTTAGATACTATAGACAAAATAAAGGTTAGTTACTATTATATTTCCCATACTTAAAACTGACCGTTTCTGAGAAATTTTGAGAAATTTAAAAATACAGACCATAATTTGAAAATTGTTTTCACCCTGTAACGTGTAACGAGCTGCTCGTGATTAAATGTACTGCTTAGCTCAAAGGTTAAAGTTAACTACTACATGAAATTTTTAATGCAATATTATACAGAGTGGCCAAAAAATTGCCTCAAAATTTGGACACACATTTAATTAAATAACTTCTTAAAGTTGAATGGAACACCCTGTATTTAGTGGCGTAATTTGACGCAGAATTAGATTCCCCTCAAAACTATATTAGGGTTTCCTATACCTATCTCTTCTGCTTTTTACACAAAAGGCGTTTTTATATTTTACTTATGAGTAATTTTTTTATCTTAAAAATGAAACACACTGTATTGTAATGAAAAGCTTAAAAAGCATTTTTGAAGTCATTTTATCGAAAAATTAAGAATCTTAAATAGTTTATTATTTTAATAAATGCTCAAAAAGACAATAATTTTAAACTAGTTAAAACAATGATAATGGTTTGATTAACAAGTTGTGTCACTGTCAAATACTTTTGTTTCATAATAATAATTGACGTCATCTAGGCCAGAGCCTACTATTATTAAAAAAATAGTATAATAGGTTTTATAGGAAATCGTAAATGTATGTTTTTATTGACCCCATATTGTAATTTTGGTATTTATTTCAATATGAAGTCTAATTTGCTAAGAAACAAGCGAATTTAACATATTTCGCCTCAATAATTAAGACACGTGAATCTTCTTATTTTGAAGAATGCTTTAATATTTCAGAAATGGCAATAAATTTGAGTTTTTACATTTGCCTGCATTTTACTTTAGATACACCGAATTTTCAAAAATTTAAACTTCTGCTTCTAGCGAATCTACGTATTCCTTAATAAAAAATTAAAAATAAAAACGCCTTTTGTGTAAAAAGCAGAAGAGATAGGTATAGGGAACCCTGATATAGTTTTGAAGGGAATCTAATTCTGCGTCAAATTACGCCACTAAATACGGGGTGTTCCATTCAACTTTAAGAAGTTATTTAATTAAATGTGTGTACAAATTTTGAAGCAATTTTTTTCGCCACTCTGTATAATATTGCATTAAAAATTTCATGTAGTAGTTAACTTTAACCTTTGAGCTAAGCAGTACATTTGATCACGAGCAGCTCGTTACACGTTACAGGGTGAAAACAATTTTCAAATTATGGTCTGTATTTTTAAATTTCTCAAAATTTCTCAGAAACAGTCAGTTTTAAGTATGGGAAATATAATAGTAATTCACCTTTATTTTGTCTATGGTATCTAAAAATATAAAAAAATATAGGGTGTTCAATAAGAAAAAATATAACTTTGGTATGTAATTTTTTTGGGGATCACCCATATATTTCAAAATAATTTTGGAATATGCTCCTCATGGACCCACATATAACTGTGCTAAAAGTTTTTCCCTAACTCTCTTCATTTCTCGTAGAAATACCGAGGCGAATGTGGTGGGCCACCCTGGATATATATATATATATATATATATATATATATATATATATATATATGAAAATATGCTGCTCTTCGACTGATTGATTTGCCAGTAAAACGTTTCTTTTTAAATTAACAGCAAGGAAAATGTACTAGACATTAACAAATTTGGTAGTATGACTAAGACAATTGCAATTTTTTTGAAATTGGAAAATTCCCATCTATATACAGGTCACTGCTTCAGACATTCTTCGGCAACAATTTTAGTAAATGCAGGTGGGGACATACTAACCTTAAGGCGCCATGGAGGATGGCAATCCAATACCGTGGCAGAAGGATACATCGGGGAGTCTATTAAAAATAAAATTAACGTTGCTAATAAAATCGTCAACTCTATTAAACAACCACTCGAACTCTTTAATGAAATGGAGGCAGAAAATGCACCGTATATGAATGATCAACCCCCAACTTCTACAATTAATATAAATTTACTAAAAAGAATATTCCGGGTTTGACCATACAAAATTGTACAAATTTTACTATTAACTATAATTTTAAATAAATTAGTTAACTGTTAAGAGGTAGGATACTTTAATGTTATTTTAGTTTTGATAACCATAAAATTAAATATTAAGGTACATTACTTGAATTCTTTAAATTTGTGCAGTTGTAGGAAAAGTATAGTGTGCAACATGTGGAGAAAGTACTTTTTCTCACTCGTGAGAAAAGTTGAACTTTCCCCACTTGTTGCACAATATACTATTTCCTACAAGTATGTGGAAAAGTGCACTTTTTTTGATGATTTGTCGTGTGGAAAGAAGCACTTTTCCGTATGATTTAAAATACTCAAAATTATTCAAACGAATATGTATATTTTGTCCCCATATCACGTCACTGTGTGTGATACTCCTCGACAGTTCACAAAACGGTGGTACTCAAATTCAATTTCTTTTTTCGGTGAAACCATTGTAGTTGACTTGTATTGCTCCTACGGAGATATTTGAATCACACTGCAATACTCTGATTTGTCATTGAAGCAAAATGTCAAATGAACTGAGCTCAAAAAGGTATATGCAAGTGTTTCTGCAAATTTCATTTTGATCATTCGAATCATATTGGTCGAAAGATATTGTGAAAATGTTGATAAGATTTAGTGGACTTCCTATATTCTTTAACTTTTGCGTATAACTTTTTAAATTGGTTGACAGTAGCGAATGACAAGTTCATCCATCTAAGATACATGGTATGTTCATTCTACGAGTACATTCTCTCGTTACCATAGAATCGGGTAATAATAGCGATTGTTAACTTAACAAAGCAAATTGCGGTACCCTGAAGTTATATTCAAATTTAATCTTCAATTTGATATAAAAGATGAACAATTCAGAAGATTCATAAGACATTCCATAAAAATCTGGAGGTGCTAGTACGATTGTTATTCAGAAAGAAATTGCGGGTGATGATGAAAGGAGAAAAATACACTATCACTGAAAGAAGAAGTATTTATAGTATACTTTTAGACCGGGAGATGACACAAAATATTAGGTCATTTGTACCAGTATGGCGGTTCTTCAGGAGTCTAATTACGGAATGACAAAAAAGAAAATGATGGTCATAGCGCTGGTACCAGCGGCCCAATCGCGTGGGCGTTAATCGAACGTGTCGGATAAATAACGAGTGTCAAACGATTTGTTCCACAAAAATGCTTGTATTTTCCGATAGTCGATAAAAAAAGAAGTAGGCGGTAGCGTAATGCCATACTTCTCCGGTGTGACTTACAGCCCGCCATACCGACGCGAATACATTAATTTAAAAAAAACAATTCAACCATTTGTACCAGGCTAATTTTTGCGCAGCTAATCATCGTCGAGTAGCCATTCACGGAAATCACCTAGCCATACTTTTCCGACGGTTCCCAATGGCCGCCATACCACCGCAAGGGAGTGAATTTTTTTTTTTTGCTAAACGATGTGTACCAGCCTAAAACTTTTTTCAACAGTTCTCTGTATGATCATAAATAGAAGTCGGATCATGCCATACCTGTGGGAGGTGGCGAATATGCACAATATTTTTTCAAAATTATAAGATTTTATTCGTAATTCGAACGATTTGTACCAGTATGGCACTAATTTTTCCTGTAAGTTTGAGGTTTAACGAATATAAATACAAAATTTCAAACACCTAGGTGGCGGCAATCTTGTCTTATAACCAGATGTTATGACGTATAATATTGTACGGCTACCGGCGCTCGAAAGATTTCTCGAATTGAGGTGAAGAAGAGAAAGATGAAGACGAAGGTAAATATTGGGGAAAATAATTTTTTGTTGACGATTTGCGATTGTGTATTGCGCTTGTGTGAATAAATTAAATAATTTATAGATACTGATGCAGTAAGCAGTGACGAGGACGGAGAAAACGTATTTGAATATGCCGGGGATTCCGGTTAAAGTCCATCAAGTTTTGTATCGGAATAAACTGCATTAATATTGATATTGCATATAATTTCTTTCACATGTACCCGTCACGTTATTACAGGTGGGCTATTTCGATAAATGGTTTCAAGATTGTATTGGTTGTCGACAAATCAGAGCGAGTGTGGCAGCTCCAGCCCCTTGGTCACGGTATAGGCTTATTGTTCAACACCAAAAAAAAATATTTTCAGAAAATTATTTTTTCGAGTGCATCACTTTGGCACTTCGCCATAAGTACAGTGTAATTTTCCTAAAGCATAGTTTTTTTTCAAGTTTGGAAAATTTGAAATGCCATACTGTTACAATTCATTCCAATTTTTTTTTTTCATATCTTGCTCGAGTGTAACAGACTTCCGCCCCATAGTTACAGTATGGGTAGATTTTTTTTAGGTTGAATTTTATCCAAACGAACCGAATACGATGATGCCATACTGTAACAAATGATTTTATGTCTTGAACTTTGAAAACGTGTCGAAAAACCAAGTTTTTCAAGTATGGCGCCACTTTTTCCCTCTACTAGAAGTATGGCAAATATAATAATGGTCACATTGTATCATATAATTTACAAAAATCCAAATGCCATACTGGTACAAATTGTAAAATATTTTTTTTTTACATCTTGGCTTAAGTCCGACAGTCGTCCGCCCCATGGTTACAATCTGGAATTTTTTTTTTAGGTAGAATTACATCCAAACGAACAGAATACAATGATTCCGTGATGTAAAAAATGATGTTACGTATTTTACAGTCGTATTTTCTAAACGTGTCGAATAAATAAGTTTTTCAAGTATGGCAGCACTTTTTCCCCCTACTAGACGTATAACGGTCACATTTTATCAAATACTTTCCAAAAATCCAAATCCAATACTGGTACAAATCGTTTTGCGAAAAAAAAAATACTCCTTTGCGGCGGTATGGCGCGATGATTAGCTGTGCAAAAATTAGCCTGGAACAAATGGTTGAATTGTTTTTTTTAAATTAATGTATTCGCATCGGTATGGCGGGCTGTAAGTCACACAGGAGAAGTATGGCATTACGCTACCGCCTACTTCTTTTTTTATCGACTATCGGAAAATTCAAGCATGTTTGTGGAACAAATCGTTCCACACTCGTTATTTATCCGACACGTTCGATTAACGCCCACGCGATTGGGCCGCTGGTACCAGCGCTATGACCATCATTTTCTTTTTTTGTCATTCCGTAATTAGACCCCTGAAGAACCGCCATACTGGTACAAATGACCAAATATTTTGTGTCACCATCTCCCGGTCTATTTCACCACTTACTAAGTACTCACTGATAAAACTTATTGTAAAATTGAAGAAAGACATCGATATAAGCAAATATTTTGAATTGACGGTATATCTAAAAAGACTGAACGAAGGTTTCAAACCCAAGAAATCGAAAGTTTTCGAAAAACAGGAAATTGATAAATTCCTATCTGATGCTCCGGACAACGACTTCATCTTGATGAAGGTGGCTACCATTTTTGGAATCGCTGATGAGTGCCGTCACGAATAATTGATGGAATATGACGATAGACGATATTTAAAACAAGAAAAATGTTCTTGTTATTACCATCCCGAACACAAAAACCAACATTATGAGAAAATTTGTGGTTTGCGATCCCGAAAATGAAAGAACAATTATACAAAAAGTATGCCAATCTGCATCCTGCTGACACTCATCATCGACGGTTTTTTCTCTTCTTCAAATCAGGAAAATGCACTAAACAATGTGTGGGAATGAATACTTTTGTCAAAATGCCATCAAACATTGCTTGGGCCTCCCAAATCCTGAGAATTACACCGGTCATTGTGTTCGGCGCTCGTCAGCCACAATGTTGGCGACTCTGGGGCCAACGTAAATATTAATTTAAAAATTTGAAAAAATCATGGTGTCATCAGAACACTTGAAAGGATACAGCCCCGATGTCGATTTTTTCAAAAAGTTATACGATTGTCAATTAACTAATTTTTATCAAATCTCTGTTTTTACAAAAGTCGACATAAAAGTTTAAATAATTGACCTATACATTTTTTGCTTCTTGGAGCCCTTCTTATATACATACTTAACAAGATCACATAATAAAAGTTTATTAAAGTTCTATATTTTGTTTGTAATAATTTTTTTAAATGAACAAAAAATGAAATATTAAAAAATTTGTAAAAAAATATTTGTTAAATTTTTTTAACAATGACATTAATTAACGTAGGAAAAAAAATGTTAACGTCATTTATTAAGAAATTGTTTATAAACAAATAGACAAACACGAATGATATTTAAAAAAAATTATTTCTTACCATTTTACTGTCAAGACAAAATGAAGATTAAAAAAACTTAAATAATTTTTTTAATTGTTTATAATTGTTTTTTTTGTGCATCTAACAATGACATTAATTAACGTAGGAAAAAAATGTTTACGTCATTTATTAAGAAATTGTTTATAAACAAATAGACAAACAAGAATGATATTTAAAAAAAAATATTTCTTACCATTTTACTGTCAAGACAAAATGAAGATTAAAAAAACTCAAATAATTTTTTTAATTGTTTATAATTGTTTTTTTATATTTTGTTTGTTTAAATAATCAATTAAGAAATTATTTTTTCTTTAAAATTCATAATTGGCATTTCTCTATAAATAAACAAAAAATATTTTCTCATCAATAATTCCATTGTTTATTAAGTTAACAATTTGTCATAAACAATTTGTGACCCTCGGTTTATTTTTTCCTGGAAGTAAAAAAATTATAAAAACAGCCATCGTATTTACAAAAAAAAAAATTATTCCTAATTCGTTTAGGCAAAGATCAAATCTGCTATTTTGTGCGTCTTGCCAATACCCAGTATACTAAAATCAATCTTTGATTGAAACCATAACAAGGACGAGATCCAAAAAAACCTTCTCGAATGAATCGTTCAACATCAAGCTCGACAAATTAATCATCAAGAAGCATTCGAAGCCATTAGGCAACACCCACGCCCGTCGTTAGATGAGGTTAGAGCCCTCTCCCGAATGGATTGCTAATCTATTAAGATTTCAGCATTCTTGGAGTAAGTTTTTTATTACTCGAAATTCCGATCGAAATAGGCAGACGGGTGCCAGTGTTGACGTATTATACAGAAATAGTAATAGGCAATTCAAAAATTATAGGGTGTTCCAATTCAAATGATATGGTATTAGGAGTGTCGATTTTCCATTGCATCGAAAATAGAAAAAGTCAACTCGTCTATTGTAGGAAAAAAACAGTTCACCACATATCCGCTTCCATTCCTTACTAGGAAAACTATGGAAGTATACTGTTTCCAAAGTCACCTGAATGAACTGAAAAAACCCGAAAGAAATATAACAGGATTTGCCGCTTTGTTTGTGTTTATGGCAGTTTTAATGGCTCATTAGTAAACATTAAAATTTAAATTCCATTCAGTATGATATTAATGATAGATTTGAGAATCAGTATCTACTTGAAGAAATTGCTCGAAGTGACCTCCATTTACTTCCTGACAGTGAAATATCCTATTTTTAAGCTCTTCTCGTACTTTTGCAAATGTGTCTGCGGAAACAGCCTCACATTCTGCAACAATACGTTGTTTTAAAACGTCAATATTGTCAGGTTCAGTGGCGTGAACCTTCGATTTAAGGTACCCCCACAGAAAAAAATCCAAAGGTGTGAGGTCCGGTGATCGAGCTGGCCATTCCGTTGAACCTCGTCGTCCACCATCTACCACGATACTCCTCATCCAAATACCGTCTTACTGCACCGTAATAGTGTGGAGGAGCACCATCCTGTTGGAATGTTATTTCCAAATTGCCGAATTCATCTGGATTATTTTCCAAAATTTCAAGGATTAACGGTTCTATTGCGTTTTGCAACAGCTCCAGATAAACCTCACCAGTTAAATTAGTATTTAAAAGAAGAGGCCCAACGATGTGGTTTCCCAGGATACCTGCCCAAACATTCACCTTCTGGGAAAATTGGGTATGTGTTTCACGAAACAGGTGAGGATTTGCGTCACTCCAATACCTCAAATTCTGTGTATTTACATTTCCATTTAGATAGAAAGTACTTTTGTCGCTAAAACAAATTGTTTTGACATAGTCTGGCTGGCATAATTTTAATTTCCATATTTTCACAAAATTCTAGTCTTCGGTCTGGATCGTCGTCAGAGATGAACCATTTTTGATTTGTATGGATGAAATTTGTTTTTTTTACCACCCTGTGTACTGAACTTCGACTGACTTCACAGGTAGATGCAACGTGAGTTGTTGAAGAAGTAGGATTAACTATTACTTCCAGCAGTATATCAATTTTTTTCTCATCAGAAATTTGCGGTCTGCCAGATCGTTTCGCATCATTAATACTACCCGTTGTTTCAAACTTACGAAGAAGCTCCCTTAAATAAGTCCTCGAAACGGGGCGATCGGGAAACTCTCATTAAAAATGCGTTCTGCTGCATGAATATTTTGTCCAGTTTCACCAAGAATCAGGATCGCTGCTACTTTATCACCTAAAGCACGAACCATTTCGCTTCTTGAAGCACTTAAACGTTCGGCTCACAACAGTTTAACAAATAATTAAAATGTACAAAAATATTAAAAGTACCAAAAGCTGCTAAAACAATTAAACGTTCGATCAACAATACACAAATTATTAAATTACAAAAACGTCGAATTAGGGAGACTAACAAAAACGTCAGCTTATTTGACAACTATCCAGAGGCGGAGCTTGAATTTGGAATTTTAGTATTAACTTATTTAATTCATCACAGATTTGCGTTTTTCACAAGCGAGTTGCCAAAACTGCCATAAACACAAACAAAATTAGTATCATTGAATAGGTTTTTTCGATACCTTTTAAAAGAGGTGTCGCTTGCCGTAGGGTTCCATTTAAAATTATTGGTCACAATGGCCTTGTGACGTCATTTTTGACGATTTCGTCATCTATCATCACTAGTAGGGAAGTTTACAACCTTCAATATTCAGTTTCCAAATTTCACTTGTTTATGTATAATCGTTCCAAAAATAAGAGAGGGGTAGGGGACTTTTGAGAAGCACTGTATATCGAAACGTAGTTGAATTATCTATATAGGTAGGTATTACCTAAGTAGGTGTATTACTATACCTACCATAGAGTAATCGGCGATTTAAAAAGAAAACTTTTTCAAATTTATTGGTTCACCCTGTATGTAAGGCGAATATTTCTATATCTGAAGTAGATTTATCTGCTATAGTTTCATCTCAAAACCAGTAACAAGACTCGTGGCAAAACCCGCTATAAGAAAGTGAACAGTATTGAGTGAATACTCAACAAAATGCATCCATAGAGAACGATATGCCGATAGAAATATCAATTAACGTTGTAGAAATTTTTTTGGACATTTTTGCAATTGGCTAACATACTGAAAAGGGAAACATTCAATTGAGAATGTTTCCCTTTTCAACATGTATACCCCACAAGATCTTGACTGACATGTATACCCCACAAGATCTTGACGATGGAAGATAGTGACTAAAGTTTATCTTTCAGTCGCAGATGATTCCACATCTGATTTTATGAACATCCTGTTTATATTTTCAACAAATCAATCTGGTTAACATACATTATTTATTATCGTATATTATCAATAACTTTTTATAACGCTAGTATTATTAAAGGAAATGGCCCCATTTTTTTTCAGTGTCTTTCTTCCGTTTTAATTTTGAGCCAAATATGATAATCAATGAAGTTTATGGAATGAAAATAAACTAGCAACAGTGCGGGAGTACCATGTTAAACAGTGTATAATGCCTATTTGCTTGTTATAGAACTAATAGGTATAAACTATACGTTTGATAGCCTTTAGTAGACAATTACATTTTGAAAATACTGGTTTTTTACAAAAAAAAGATGAGCGAGAAATGTCTTATTGTGGTTATAAATTAGCGACAAATTATGTGTTATTCATTTTTTTTCATAATCAGCTAGTGGTTCTGCTAGCTTCATATAAACCTAGCGAAACCATGAATTAAAAAAAAAAAGAAAAAATTTTTAAGTGGTAATTAAGTAGCGATAAATTAGCGACAAATTATGGTAGTATTTTCCAAACGTAGATAGGTACCAAGTGGTTCGGCCAGCTTCATATAAACCTAGCAGAACCATGGATTTTTAAAAACAAACGATGAGCGACAAATTTATAATTATGGTAATAAAATAGCGACAAATTATGGCTTAATTGAAAATTCAAAATTTGCAAATGGTTCTGCAAGGTTTATGGGGGTAAGAAAGTGTTGTGAAGAATACAAACTAATATGTAATATCCTCCTAGATAAAAAAAATGAATCGAACATTGCTGAAAAAGGGAAGAAAATATGAATGGAAATTGAAAAGAGAGAGAAAGAGAGAAACAAAAATAAGAATATCCAACATGCGTGGAAAATTAAAGGCATTTCCAATGTCAAACATCATAAGGACAATCCTCCGAATCAGACGAATCATTTAGGTTTATGATTACGGGTTAAATGGATGACAAAAGGAAATATTCACATTCTTTATATACATCACTTGAGATTATCCTAACGTTTTCTACTACTTTACCGCTTAGATTTGAACATTGATTGTATTTTCTTAATTTGTTTTTTATAAACGCCCAAACTTAATCTTCGGGGTTGTAAACAAATAATAAGGATGTAACCTCAGCAGTTACCAGACCAGAATTTTTTCCAATGTTCGTATTATTTGTAAAGGAAGTAGACCTTTTTTTTATGTCTCAAAAAATAATAAATAAAATAAATTGGTGCATGTGCGATAATCATAATAGGTGCACTTATTTCGTTCTTGTAAACTCATATTATCCAAAAAATCCGTCAGTTCGTTTTCCAAAAACTGTAAATAGGTATCACCATTAAGGTTTTGTTGAAAAAAAACAGCCCTATTAATTTGTCGTAAATAATACCGTACCACACGTTTGTTTTTTGGTAATACTTGTTTTTATTGGCCATGATAAAATTTGGATTTTCGTCCGATCACCACCTACAATTTTGGGAAGAGACAATGCCATTTGTTGTGTACGTGGATTCATCCCCAAAAATAACGTGTCTATGGAAATCACGTTGATCTTCTATTTGTCCTTGAATCTACATGCAGAAGTCATACCGCAATGCATAGTCTCGTTTTTGAAACGTGCAAATAAACTTTGGCTTATAGGCATGATATTTATTTTTCTTAAGAATCTATTTAATAGATCCTTTATTTTAACAATCGTATAAGCAGAAATTTCTTGGGTGGATCTTATGCATATTATCATTACTACTGTTTTACCTTTTTTGCGGATTTTAAAGTTGTTTTTAATATCGTTGCAACAAACATGAAGTTTGTGATTCCTTAAAAAATAAAAAATCCAAGTTAATTTTACAAATATTCTTGAATTTGAACAGAGTTATGCGAAATAGATTTGATTTTGATTAATTTTAATTCTTAATAACATTTTGCTGAATTTTCTGAAATACGGGTACTTTACTCCTGTACAATGTTTATATTTTTTGACCTACCCTGTATGCTGTTTGACTTGCACATGCATCAACTTTCGGCAATATTTGTATTTTGATTGTGCAATTAATTTTGAAAATTCCCATATGTTGCACACTTATATGACCACACTGTATAATAATGCTTAGAACTGTTATTAGTCCACTCATTGGCGCATATGATAATACTATACAAACGCCAATGAAAATAAATTCTAATTTATATGCACTGAAGAGAAAAATTTAATATACCGACAATTCATCAGTTTTTGCCAAAATCAGTTGTGGTGCAAGCAAATATTGATGCCATTCACAAACTGAAAAAGCAAAATCGTTACGTGACTTATCGTGAAATTCAGGCATCCTTGGGAATTATTATAACAAGCATACAGTGCTTCTCAAAAGTCCCCTCCCCCCCTCTTATTTTTGGAACGATTATACATAAATAAGTGAAATTTGGAAACTGAATATTAAAGGTTGTAAACTTCTCTACTAGTGATGATAGATGACGAAATCGTTAAAGACGTCACAAGGCCATTGTGACCAATAATTTTAAATGGAACCCTACGGCAAGCGACACCTCTTTTGAAAGGTATCGAAAAAACCTATTCAATGATACTAATTTTGTTTGTATTTATGGCAGTTTTAATGGCTCATTGGTAAACATTGAAATTTAAATTCCATTCAGTATGATATTAATTACAGATTTAAGAATCAGTATCTACTTGAAGAAATTGCTCGAGGTGACCTCCATTTACTTCCTGTCAGTGAAATATCCTCTTTTTTAACACTTCTCGTACTTTTGCAAATGTGTCTGCGGAAACAGCCTCACATTCTGCAACAATACGTTGTTTTAAAACGTCAATATTGTCAGGTTCAGTGGCGTAAACCTTCGATTTAAGGTACCCCCACAGAAAAAAATCCAAAGGTGTGAGGTCCGGTGATGGAGCTGGTCATTCCGTCGTCCAATCCATCTACCACGATACTCCTCATCCAAATACCGTCTTACTGCACCGTAATAGTGTGGAGGAGCACCATCCTGTTGGAATGTTATTTCCAAATTGCCGAATTCATCTGGATTATCTTCCAAAATTTCAAGGATTCAAGATAAACCTCACCAATTAAATTAGTATTTAAAAAAGAGGCCCAACGATGTGGTTTCCCAGGATACCTGCCCAAACAGTCACCTTCTGGGGAAATTGGGTATGTGTTTCACGAAACAGGTGAGGATTTACGTCACTCCAATACCTCACATTCTGTGTATTTACATTTCCATTCAGATAGAAAGTACTTTCGTCACTAAAAAAAATTGTTTTGACATAGTCTGGCTGTTGGTTAATTTTAGTTTCCATATTTTTACAAAATTCTAGTCTTCGGTCTGGGTCGTCGTCTGAGAGTTGATGAACCATTTTTGATTTGTATGGACGACATTTGTTTTTTATCAACACCCTGTGCACTGTACTTCGACTGACTTCACAGGTAGATGCAACGTGAGTTGTTGAAGAAGTAGGATTAACTATTACTTCTGCCAGTATATCAATTTTTTTCTCATCAGAAATTTGTAGTCTGCCAGATCGTTTCGCATCATTAATACTACCCGTTGTTTCAAACTTACGAAGAAGCTCCCTTAAATAAGTCCTCGAAACGGGGCGATCGGGAAACCTCTCATTAAAAATGCGTTCTGCTGCATGAATATTTTGTCCAGTTTCACCAAGAATTAGGATCGCTGCTACTTTATCACCTAAAGCACGTACCATTTCGCTTCTTGAAGCACTTAAACGTTCGGCTCACAACAGTTTAACAAATTATTAAAATGTACAAAAATATTAAAAGTACCAAAAGCTGCTAAAACAGTTAAACGTTCGATCAACAATATACAAATTATTAAATGTACAAAAACTTGGGCAATTACAAAAACGTCGAATTAGGGAGACTAACAAAAACATCAGCTTATTTAACAACTGTCCAGAGGCGGAGCTTGAATTTTGAATTTTAGTATTAACTGATTTAATTCATCACAGCTTTGCGTTCTTTAAAAGCGAGTTGCCAAAACTGCCATAAACACAAACAAAATTAGTACCATTGAATAGGTTTTTTCGATACCTTTTAAAAGAGGTGTCGCTTGCCGTAGGGTTCCATTTAAAATTATTGGTCACAATTGCCTTGTGACGTCATCATCACTAGTAGGGAAGTTTACAACCTTTAATATTCAGTTTCCAAATTTCACTTGTTTATGTATAATCGTTCCAAAAATAAGAGGGGGGGAGAGGACTTTTGAGAAGCATATTCCATAGTGCTAGAATATTTATCCAAGGAATATATATATATATATATATATATATATGCCATGGACTCCGCATAATTTTAGGGTCGCTCAAAAAAAGCATCGTGAAAAATGTGTGTGAGATATCTCATTGGCCATGGCAAGGGTTCTATAAAAACTGGTTCCAGCCCATGCAAAAATGTACCAAATATCCAGTAGATTATTTTGAAAAAAAATACAATTATCCCAACGCTAAACATTTGTTTTTGTCAGTTCAACGCAATATACCGGGTGAGTGAAATTCGAGTAGATGCATGGGGATCTCGGAAACGGTAAGAGCACAGAGAGGGTTGAATGGAGGCAAAGTTACGTATTATGGAGCTCATTACTATGGTGTTGAAAAATCTGAGCTAGCCCTCTCAGTTTCAGAGATTACAGGAAAAAACGAAAAATTGGATTTTTGTTTTTCACTTATACCTATCTGCTTTAATACAATAGATTTCCAGAAACTGTTTGCACTTTGTCATTGCAACTTTCAATGGGCTGTAGAAATATGCAAACGAAAGTGTTCTACAGGGTGTTATTTTCCTTGGGCCACCCCTAACTATGAAATTTTAAATACGGACCTGAATTTTTTATCACTTTTTTTAGGCTTTACAATCATGATAAATGACCAATTTTGAATAGAAACGGTCCGTAATCACAAAACTTGTACACCATCTTGGAGCCGCTATCTTGAATTTATGAATTTTGACAATAAATTCACAATCTCCGACCCTAAAAACCCCCACATAGCAATTTTGAATAGAATCGGACAATTATTACAAAACTCGTCCGCCATTTTGAACTCATGAATTCATAATATCCGACCCCGAAAACATCCATATACCAATGTTGAATAGAATTGGACCATAATCACAGGAATTGTCTGCCATCTTGGAGCCACCATTTTGATTCTATGAATTTTGACAAAAAATTCATAATCTTCGATCCCGGAAACCCCCACAAACCAATTTTGTATCGAATCGGACCATAATTACAAAACTCGTCCGCCATTTTAAGGCCGCCATCTTGAATTTTCCAATTTTTACAAAAAACTCATAATGTCCGACCCCGAAAATCCCTACATACCAATTTTGAATAGAATCGGATCATAATCACAGAGATCGTCGGCCATCTTGGAACCGCCATTTCAATTTTATGAATTTTGACAAAAAATTCACAATATTCGACCCCGAAAACCTCCTCAAATCAATTTTGAATCGAATCGGACCATAAACACAAATCTCGACCGCCATCTTGAAGACGCCATTTTGTTTTTTCTCTAAGAAAAATTACATAATGCAATGTCACCGGACGACGGAAAGTGGATCAAATTTAACTTGTAAGATTTTATTACACACATCGTAAAAAAATTGCACTTTTTTTGCTTTATTGTTAATTCAATCAATTAAAGATTAGTATTTCCTTCAATGAAATTCAACAAGGATATAAAAACTTCATTGATTTCAAAAATATAAGTGGATTATTTCCATTTCAGTAGCCCCATGGCTATACGGGGGAGGTAAAGCTAAACTTTCAATAGTAGATATAGGAAAAGACGTTTATTTTTTTTTTCAAGGTTGACAATTTTTTTTTCAGATTCCATAACTATTTTTTTCATAGTTTTTTGTGAGATTGTTCAGAAAAAAAACGTCATAAACAGATAGGGGGTGCTATCTACATAACTACTCAAGCAAAGTAATTTGAAGTTTACTTAAGTTTACGGAAAATTCTAGGTTTCATATTTCAAATTTCCAATTAAATTGTTTGTGTCACAACCCCAGTTGATCGCTATTTTCGTTTGAGAGAAGGCCAACTGAGGAAACTATTTTTCTCGGATGAAAAGATATGCTAATATGCTTATTTACTAAGAAATACCAAACATATATTCAAAATATCTGGGAACCGCTGAAGTGTTTGTCGTTTCTCTCAACTCTGATGTGGCAAATATTATCACTTAACACATTTTTGTTTACATATTCAACATAACACATATTCATGATAAACAATTGAACAGTAGCGTAGGAGAAAGGTCGTTTACACTTCAGTTTAGAAGAACACTTTCAAGGCAGATATTAGAAAGGCCTACTTTCAACGTGATCAAGATAACCATTTCGCGTCCTGAGGCAAAAAAAACTCTCACTTCTGCCTACGAATCGTCATTTTTGACCAAGTGAATAATGAGTATAAAACATTGTATTATCATTAAGATGTTCAATCCAGTTTCATGATGTTCAGTAATTCGAGATGGTCCATGATACAGTTGTTCTGAAATCGCATTCGCATATTGAAGCAAAAACTTCAAAAATCGTATTATTCATTGATCTCAAAGTATTTACAAATTTTTTGAACTTTATTCTTCATCGGATATGTAATCGTCTGTAATATTAATAATAGTAAGGAGCAATCGATTTTAAAAAAACTCCCCATGAGCTAGAGACTTGAATCTTCAGATATAGCTCAGAACTGGATGCTAATGTAATATTAACTTGCTTTCTCGTATGTCTGTTTGTTTGTCTGTAATATTAATAATAATAATAATAACGGTCTTTATTATATTCAATAGAAAACTGTGTACATTTCTCTTCACATATATCTAGGAATTAAATATTGAAAATAAAAGGCGAAGTTCAATTCATTCAGCGATAATTTCTCTGATGATTTGTTCTTCCACTTAATATAATATATAATAATGGTAAGGTAAACCTGTCTGTCATAATATCATCAATATGTTTAAAATCGATTGCAAAATGTCAGGCACACACGACTAAAAAGCAGAAAATAGTTATTTAGATATTTTTTTTCAATATACCTCGTTTCTAAAACGGACTAAAAAGCATAATAGTTATGATACAAGAGTAAAAAGTGGCATTTTCGAGGGCATTTTAAAACAAATGTATCAAAAAAATTTTTTTGTACAACTGTTACTGATAGTAAAAAAACACATTTTTAATTAAACTTCTGTAGGATTCGAACCTACGATCTCTGGAGGCAGACGCCTATCCACTTGAGCTAACAAAACACTTGGTAATAAATTCCTGTATTCTATGTTTCCAGTAATATTTACTAGAAATTGAAAAATAAAAACAAAAAAAAGGTTAATGGAGGGTTTCAAGATTTCTCAATGAATGTTGATTAAATTTAATAATCGTGATGCTATGGTAAGTAAAAACAATTGAAAATTGTTTATTAGTGACCACAAACTCTAATAATAGTGCCAAGCTTCTTTGTACCTATAACTGCTGCAAATATAGTGAAATTGATGATTTAGATTGCTCTCATCCACCAGAAATTTAAGAAGCTATATATCTATCAAACTTTGTCTGAAATACACTCTAACAGAAGAAGTTATATTTTTTCTTCAGGTGCCTGTTCAAAAATATGAAAGGAAATCGGCCAACCTAATAGTATTACCTCGTTTCAGGTTGAATACGTCCAAATAAAATTCATTAAATTTGAAACTTTATAATGAGTTGAGTTCAGAAAGTCGCTCCTTAAATGATACAACTTCCAGATAAGGATGAAAAACTTTCTCTTAAAAAAACTGTTTTTATAGTGTACATGAATTCTTGAATTCGTAATGATTTTATTCCAATATTGTTCCATCTAGTTGAGTACAGAATGTCGCTCCTTAAATGATACAAACTTTCAGATAACGATGAAAAACTTTCTCGTAAACAACTGTTTTTATAGTGTACATGAAATCTTGAATTCGTATATTCCAATATTATTCCATCTAGTTTTATATATTTTAAAACTGTAAATTTTTATTCCTTTTCTACCTGTTTTTTTCAGTTAATGATTTTAAAAGTATTTTTAATATATGTAGTTGACAAACTGAATGTTTTAATTATCCTTATGGGGTAATATTTTCTTTGAAAACTTTGACATGCTGTAAACCTTTGTGAAGATGCAAATAATTATTTTATACTTTTTAGTTCGTTTTATAAACGTGTTATATTTTTTTTATCTAAATATTTTTTTGTATATATAATAACCTATATAATAAACTTCAACTTCATCTATCAGGACACTTGCGGTGCTAACTTGATATCAAGTTAGCACCCCTTATAAAAAATCAAAAGCGCGACAAATGTTTTGTATTAACGACAATTGTTGGCCTAGGTTTATTGATCATTCAGCAAGTGGCTTTGCTATAGCTTTATAGGGGTTAAATTCATTTTTAACCGACGAGGAGGTTCTCTAGTCGACGCGTCTATTTTTTTTTTATGCATGATCACGCATAACTTTTATTGAGACGTCCGATTCCGATAATTCTTTTTTCAGTGGATATAGGGTGTACTTCGAAGTTGGTCCCATTTGAATTTAAAAGATAAAATCCACCCCTAAGGGTAGCAAAATGAAGGATATTGATCACTCACCCTCTGAATTCTGGTCCGTTAACCGATTCTACCAGGCATAACTTTGTACTGGGTTCTTCGATTTGGATGATTCTTTTTTTATTAGATAGGGTATACCTCATAAGTGATCATATTTGGATTTCGAAAGGAATTATCTACCCTTAGGGGTAGAAAAATAGGGAATAATTGATTTTTCACCTGTGAACATTGGCACACATATGTAGTTGACAATGACAGATCGCTAATGTCATTATTTTTGTTCTCCTACATCCGTCACAATTATTATATTCTATGAGAGGATGGAATGATATACAAAGTAATGAAATAAACTAACCAGAACAACAACAAAAAAATATATTAGCTACAACAAATAGTAAAAGTAGATAATCATATTATTTAACTGGTAATAGTTGAAGTAAGGTGGGTAAGTATTTTGGAAGTAATCAAAAAACAAGTAGGTAGTAATTAGTAGATTTCAGCCACAAAAAATTAAAAAATAAAAACTTTTTAACAAAAAATTAAACCGACGAAATACGGAACTGAAAAGTAAAAAATAAAATAAACCTTTTATCTCAATAACTAAGCTCCTAAATAATGTAAGTAACTAATTTTGAGTCGGCGCCAAACGAACAATCAACGAAGATCATTAAATTACTTTAAAAAAATTATCAGAATGTCACCGCGCAACTCGATGCCATCATTTTACGCCTTATCTAATTCATTTGCTTGTTTGTTTGGCGCCGTGTCAAAATTAATTACTTTCATTAGTATAGGAGCTTAGTTATTGAGAATAAGGTTTATTTTATTTTTTACTTTTCAGTTCCGTATTTCGTCGGTTTAATTTTTTTTTGACTTTTTGCTTAAACATACGGTGCCAATAGAATTATCTTAAACGGGGTAATTTGTTGCATTTTTTTTTTCAACTCTCATACATTATTGAATTTTTCGTTTTCCTCTACTTATGTCTATATATATCCGGGAAAAAAGTAATTTCATAAAAAGTGATATTTTGTTACCTGTCAACAGAGATAAAATGTCAAACTTTTTTCCCGTCACAGTTTTTTTTTTGAAATAAACAAGCCTCTTTAAACCAAATAAACAAAAAACCCGGCGGACAGTCATAAAAAAATTAATCCATTATTTTCAGGACAGTAAAAATCACGATTTCTATTTTTACCCATGAAAAGCATAGTATCTTTATATTTACAATGTTGATAGCCTTAAAAAATTCTTGGTGATCACGTATTTTGTTATTCAATTTTAAAATGTTCCTTCTTGACTGCGTATTGCCATATTATTTTGAATTTTCGAATTTCAATTGTTATTTCATTTTCCATTTGGTGAGGTGTGTTTTTAAAAGTTAAAAAGTTCAAGTACAAGATATGGTAGATTTGTGAAGTTTTTTAGTAGCGATAGTGATATTAAGTTGATAAGAACATATCACTTTTTGATCTGTCAGTTGGCCGGGAAGAGGATTTTTACTTTTTGACTTCGGATTCTTGTTTAGGAAGAAAAAATATGATAGTTTTATCAAACGGCATATTCTAAATCGTTAGAGTCTAATTACTGTATATCTACTGTCGTGACAATAATGGATTTAAAAAATTATTTTCTTTTTTTTATGTGTGACCGCCGGGTTTTTTGTTTTTTGGGTTAAGGAGGCTTGTAAATTTGCAAAAAAAAATATGTTTTTCAAATCTGTGGATTGTTGCTAATGTGCATTTTTTCCTAAGATATTTATACCGGATAAGTCATTTAGCTATATAAGGAATAATAGTGGCTCAAGGGCAGAGCCTTGTGGCACGCCACTTTTGAAGGTAGATAATTTGGAGTTTGTATCTTTCATCTTAACAAGTTGTTTCCTGGTAGAGACGTATGCCTCGAACGAATTCATATTCAGAGGAGTAGAACATTGGTTGCATCAGCAAAATTGAGACGCATATTGACAGAGATAAATCACTGCGCAAATTAGTGGCTATTATTAAAATATTAACAGGTGAATGACCACCTCGAGCATCAAACAATATTTATTCAGAACCCCGACCCACGACAAAAAATCAAATATCAACCAACCACTAACTACACTGGACCGCTTATCCGGTCTGCTATTTCAAGCTCTAATCTAAACAAACAATCCGCGAATTCCTCCAAACACTCACTGCCTTGGCACACACACCAAGAACGGCCAACCGCTCCAAAACAATCGAAAAAACAAAAACGCGCACAGACACAGCCTTCCGCGATGTCCGCTAATCACCACCACGAATGTCACGCACACACATACAAGACAACACAAAGCGGAATAGAAATGTCACTACGCTATGCGGCAAGGCCGACGACGGCCAGCAAAATGTGTCACTCGAGAGAGATGATCTAGATGGCCACGGCTGAAACGAAATCGTCGAGCAGGGTTTTCGCGGAGCCGCTCTAGAAGACGTCGGGCGTGCACTCTTGTGTCGGTCGAGTCGAGAGTATTTTTCCAACTGCGTCGCACGGTCAGACCACCGTCGCAAGAGCTACGTGTTACGTAACGTCATCGTCGGCGGCGGGACGTGGTGGCGATCGCGACGAGTCGGGTAACGGTGGGGCGGCGACGCGGGCGTCGGGGAAGCCTTCCAACACCTACGCTGGGATTTGGGGGATGAACGGTGAGGGTGATATAGGGCGACGAGGGGTATGCCAACTAACATTACAGGAAAATTATACCAAGCACATGGGCAAAATAACTTATTGAAAACTAGTGAGGCAACGAATACGAATACAATATTCGTATTTCGCCGAATAGTAGACACTCAACGAATATTCGCATTCGGTCGGGGGACCCCATCAGGAACGAAGTTCCTTGCGCTTTTTCTTCAACACCGAATGTAATTCGATATGGAGATTTATCATTCAATTCTATTTCAACGTCTGGAGCTGCTTGGTATCAGAGGAACCATATTAGATTTGCTGAAAGATTATCTAACAAACAGAGTGCAGGTTGTCAAAATAAAAAATACAATTAGGGTGGGTATTATAAAACTATTTCGACAGATAACTAGAAGTTAACTTGTGGATGACGTCACATGTTATAGTTAACTTCAAAATGTAGCAGTTAACTTTATCGGGTGGAACGGGTGTCGGTTAAAGTTAACTTTGTAGAAAATGGTGGTTTTCGATCGTCGACAATTCTCCTGCTCCTGTCAATATTGCATATGAGTCATATAACCTCAATTTTATTGTTTTGATTTTTCGTTTTCGCAAAATGTTAGCAAACGATATCCACGTTATTTTTGAGGAACTTTTAACCGATGATGAAGAAGATGCTGTGAATATTGTTGAAGCCCCTCGGCGACAAAGGATATTTAGGAATCGGTTAGACCATTTCACCTTGTGGAACGATACAGAATTTAAAACCGATTTCGACCATCAATGGGGCACATTGAAGCAAATTTACAAAGACAAACTAATTGTAAATTTACAATTAGCATTTCTAGTACCTATTTTAATTATTGTAGAATTATAAATATTTTTATTTTTAGAAATCATCCTCTATCGCCAGAAACACAGGTGTTGATTACACTCAATTTTATGCAACTGGTTCATTCTTGGTAGTTGCTGGAGATTTTGGGGGTATTCACAAGTCAACTGCTAGCATTGTTATTAGAAAGGTCACAGGGGAAATTGCATTGTTATCGTCGAATGTTCGAATTAAAAATAAAACTAACAAAAACAGTTTTTTTATTTCAATTCAAACAAACAAGATGTATTGGTGTGAAAATGTGTCCTTATCACCTAGATAAACATATAGTCTTTTTCCATACTGTATGAATAATCTTCGGTATGTCGAATAATATCTCTTTTTTTCTCTTCTTAGTATCTTTTTTTTCTTCTCAACTCTCTTCGAAGGTTCTCTTTTTCACTTTTTTTCTTGGCCACACACAATAGTCAACAGAATATTCACCAGGTAAACCAGAATTTCATTGAATGTCAACAATCACAAGAGATTCGACAAGTTTTAAGTGTACAATGGCTAAAATCATATAAACATTAATGTTTCGAAAAGTAAACAATGTGTCATCACCTAGTTATACATTTATAGCCACCCTTTTTCCATACTGTATGAATAATTTTCGGTATGTTGAATAATCTCTCTTTTTTCCCTTCTTAACTCTATTTTCTTTCCTCACAACTCTCTTTGAAGGTTCTCTTTTTCACTTTTATCTTGCCCACAGACGATACAGGAGGATTTTGGGAAGGGACTGGATTTTTCTTCAAGAGCCCATCGTCTGTCTAAAAACGAGTAAAAACTCGCTCAATCCTAGATTAGTCTGCACCAGAACGTTACGTTAATTTTCTCATGGAAAATGATGAAAACTTATTCCAGTTCAACGAGATCGTTTTGCCATGTGAAACATTGTAGGTTACCTTGTTGCCTTCTTCTTCTTCTTTTTATTTAAAAAATGGTACCTTTATAAAACTGACATTTTGAAGTTCAAGTTAACTTGACTGATAAAATTAAAGTTAACTTCAAAATATATTTATAATACCGGCCCTAAGTGATCCTTTACCTATAAATATGGGCGTACCGCAGGGAACCGTGCTGGGGCCGGTTTTATTTCTGCTGTACATTAACAAAATGTTCTCTGTAACAAACTTCCAAGGTAAATGTATCGTACGCGGATGTTACGGCAGATATATTTGAAGGGAACACCTGGTCCGAAACATATGACAACGCAGAAATTGAAATGCAAAAAAAATATAACTGGCTCAGTAGCAGCTTGCTGAGTATTAATATTGAAAAAACCAAATTTATTCCTTTTCATCTACGGCCAAAGACCAACCATCCAAAGATAACTTACTGCTTCATAAATACGATTGTCAAAACTTTCTTAATGGCCCATGTCTAGCAATCCAGAAAACTCAGACAAAATATCTAGATGTGATAGTCGATCAACATCTGCGCTGGAACGAACATAACACAGTTAAAAGATTGAAAAAATTATAACAAATTTTATCTGCTTAGAAATTTATTAAACAAAAAACACTCATTGATGGATATAATGCATTAGCGGAATCTATATTGCGTTACTGTTTAGTTATACAGTATCGGAAACATTTTATCTGGGGTATAGACAGAAATCTACAGGAACGCAATGATATGATAATACCACATAAACAAGAGAGACGCACTGCTGTGCGCCCCTCCTGTTACCCCCCCCGACGCATTAACTGACCACGTAGCAATGCGACACAGCGCACAACTTGCCGAGCCGTGGTTGCGAAAACACAAGATCGTGACAATTATTACCTTTTGAAACATGCCGCCTATTTACACAACCGCAGAGAAAGTACAATAGATTCGGCTATTGTTTGGCCCAAAATGGTGGTTTGTTCGAACATTTAATAAAATAATTCCGTACACAAAATATTTAATTTGGTTTATCTTTCCTTGTAAATATTTTTTTTCTCTCCATTCAAGAAATAATTGTTTTTCTGTTAGAAATAAGTTTTTTGTTTTTATTGTCTTACAGAAATATCGTTTGCTTTTGTTTATGTTTGAGAATTTACTTTTGTTTTCGCGGCCACCACGTCACCAAAGATATTTTGATCTACCTGTCGTCCGACAGATTAAATTGAATCAATGATTCAGTTTAATTTGTTCAAATTATCTGAAGTGAAATTATTGTCAATAATTCTTCTTCATTGCACATTCTCCCGACTGCTGCTGGTATGATACTGACGTCCTGAGCTGACCGCCGGGACCGCCCTGATTCTCCTATTTCGTGTGTCGTGACGTAAATATCCCTTCCTCGAGGAGAAATTGTAATGCTCTCTCAACATAAAGCAAGCTATTCTTTACGCTTTCATGAAACCACCGTACCCAAGATAAATACTTTCCGATACTGTATGGGGTGGTACCTTTAAAACTTCCCTGCACAATCTGGAAATATTACAAAATACTTTGTTGAAAATCATACTGAAAAAAATAACGTTTCGCCACTAATGAGTTATACGAAAGATCAGAAGTTCTCACACTGAGAACATTATACATTTATCAATCCATTTTATGGGTTTCAAATGGCCCGCATGACTATGTTACATCCGCATAATACTCGCAGAATGGCATGTCAAGCACTCAATGTTCCTCCCTGTAGGCTTACACATACCCAGAAATGTATAACAAACCACGAACCCAAATTATATAACCGGCTTCCTTTTAACATAAAACACTTAACCGGTAAGAAGTCACTGAAAAAAGAGATAAGAAAATTTGTTATTTCTCATCAGAGGAACTATTGCTCAAAATAATCGATAATCAGGATAATTGAAAATGTCATCAAAATGCTAATGTTTTTTGCCTTTCCTCAATGTTTCACATTTTTAATCAACCTTGAACAGAAAAAGAAAGTTTAATTTGCAATGTTAAGAACTCTCTATGCGTAGTATATTTTTTTCTTTTTTTCTCTCTCTCTCTCTCTCTTTACTGAAAATCACTTAATTATTTGTGGGAGATAGATCCACAACTCAAGCCAGCTTAGGTGGCTTCTGCTTTAATTTTAATTTCATTTAAGTTGAATACCTTACGATAGGTACATATTTTGAGTTAGGCTCTATGGAACAAATTAGAGATTATTACTATGTTATATCACTTAAATTATTTTTAACTAAGTACTACTATGTAAAAATTGTAACTGAATTTTTCCCTAAGTAAATAACTATATAACTATGTAACTGAATAAATTTCAAATTTTCATAATCACGTAAGGAAAAAGCGTTATGCTCCCTCCATGCGACTTTCTCGCTCCCTCTCTCTCTCTGTAATCTGTATATATATATATACTTTCTATAATTTTTTCAATGCAAATAATGTAAAGTAAGGAATAAAATCAAAAAGTATCATTTAATATTTTATTTATTAAAAATTAGAAATAAAATGGTGAATTATAATAATATCGAGGTAGCTGAATATGTTGCCATCAATCTCATGTATCCACCATTTTGTGTTTCTTTTTACTCAATATTTTTCCCTTTGAAAGTTGACGTTTTCTATTCCATCACATTTAATTATTATTATACATACCATGCAATACTATACATGGTCGCTGATATGTATGGAAACGGTCGATTATCTCCTAAAGTAAGATAGCTAGCGAAAAATGTTAAGACACAAAAGCTTTAGGGTTTTAAAAAATCTATTACAATAAAGTATACAGGATCAGTCAAAAAGTCATGACGAAACAAAGTTGCACCCTGTATTTTATTCCATATTTCAATTCTTCTCAAAATTCTAAATAAAATTGATATAGCACATCATAACCTAAATTTAACTGTTTTCGAGATATCAAACTTTGAAAATAACTTTTTTGTGAATTGTTTTCAATCACATTTTATCTAGACTTAGACTATATTTTTTATGTATGTATGAACCTATGCAACTATGACCTGGCCAATCTACATAATATGTAGCAAAAAGGATTAATAAAATATATCTATGTATCTATACTTTTTTATACAAAATGGCTTGAAACATTCTAAAAACTCACTTTTTATATAACATTCTTTAAAATATATATAATTCGCCGCCATGTAGCTTTGAATCTTCAATTTCGTATTATTTGAGCCTGGCGACTGTGAAAGCTTGCATGGTTCTTTACTATTACCGTATCCTGAGGAATGTTTGCTATAAGACAATTCTTGAACCATTCTTCAAAAAGCTCTGCCGTTGTATCTTCATGGTATTCAACGCAGATGACTTTAATATACTTTGCAGAAAGCCACAGACATCTGGGACGCAACCGTTTTCTGACCCCGCATTTAAAATGGTTATCCTTTTGCCTTTATTTGATCCAATCCAAAAAAATCCAAAAATATTCATTATTTACATTTTCTAATACAGATGACTTAACCTAACTATATACACACTTAATGCTACTGTACATATTATATACTATAAGTTGAACGGGCACGAGCTTGACCTCTTATGAGGGCGAAGGCCGTACCCCCGCTTTTAGCGGTGACAAGGTATGTAGCCGGTTTTAGCCTTATGATACTATTTGACGGAGCTTTTGTTTTACACCTACCGGAAGAATCGGACCATCCTTTGGATGGTGTTGCATGCGTGTCCAACCATGTCTCTTCGAATTATTGGACGATTTTCAGAACGGTATTTTCTTATCGAGTTATATACTCATGACGCCAATTGTGCGATATCTGAAGCCAATTTTAGACAAAATTCTCCAAAAACTATTGAGTCTACAGCTCATTTGAGTTTCGTCATCAGTGAGCCATTGCTCCAGAGCATCTAATATAGGTACGCGTTACTCTTCCTACAAGGTGTAGACTTTTCGTCTTATCAAGTGCTTGTCGCCATGCTTCAATGGTCAAGCTATACTATTTTGGCGAGTGTGAAAGCTTAACGCACAACGCAGTAAGCGAAATTTATACGGGTGTGAAGTTATCCACAACCACAAAATACACTGAGAAAAATGTAACTCGGATCTCTTTCTCGTTAAAATGATACTGTAGGGCTTATTTCAGTACACGATCGAATTCTGTAGGTTGATAAATGTAAGAAATGATATTTAGAATGCCTGGTCATCCCGGGGGCGGGGGTGTAACCGGGGTGGAAATGTTGTAAAAAATCAAAATTCAGTTTAAACAGCAGTGTAGAGTTTTCTGGTATGCAGAATCAAATTCCGAAGGTCAAAATACATAGCACCTAATATATTAAATCATTTGTCGCCCCGTCGGAGGGTGAGTTTTGGGGTGGAAATGTTGAAAAAATGAAAATTCAGTTTAAACAGCAGTGTAGAGTTTTCTAGTATGCAGAATCAAATTCCGTAGGTCAAAATACATAGCACCTGACATATAAAATCATTTGTCGCCCCGTCGGAGGGTGAGTTTTGGGGGTGAACATGTAAAAAATCAATATTCAGTTTAATCGGCGGTGTAGAGTTTTTTAATATGCAGAATCCATTTCAGAGGGTTGAAATACATATATGAAATCATTTGTCGCCCCGTCGGTGGGTGAGTTTTGGGGGGTGGAAATGTTGAAAAAAATCAGAATTCGGTTTAAACGGCAGTGTAGAGTTTTCTAATATGCAGAATCGAATTCAGAGGGTTGAAATACATAGCATATGATATATGAAATCATTTGTCGCCCCGTCGGAGGGTGAGTTTTGGGGGTGGAAATGTTGAAAAAATCAAATTCTGTTTAAACGGCAGTGTAGAGTTTTCTATTATGCAAAATCGAATTCAGGAGGTCGAAATACATAACAGCTGATATATGAAATCATTTGTCATATATCAGGTGCTATGTATTTTGACCTTCGGAATTTGATTCTGCATACTAGAAAACTCTACACTGCTGTTTAAACTGAATTTTGATTTTTTACAACATTTCCAACCCCAAAACTTACCCTCCGAGGGGGCGACAAATGTCATTCGAATGTATATTTAATTTTTTCAACATTTCCACCCCGATTACACCCCCGCCCCCGGAGACAAGCATTCTAAATATCATTTCTTACATTTATCAACCTACAGAATTCGATCGTGTACTGAAATAAACCCTACAGTGTAATTTTAACGAGAAACAGATCCGAGTTACATTTTTCTCAGTGTATTTTGTGGTTGTGGATAACTTCACAACCGTAAATTTCTAAGGCTTTTAGGCCATTAATGACGTCTTGTAGGCTCCTATATTAATGTCGATGCACTAACACCCTGTTTTTCTTAAAAAATATCTTGTTAGCTATCAAAGGCCAAATGAATTTAATACAGATCGAGCGATGGTTTTTATAGTGACAGACGACACACTTTTTATCCGAATAACCTGATCCTTAACGGCTCGTAGAGAGTAGTTCCGACTCCCATGCAGACACTTTATTGAATTTCATGAGGGGCCTTCAGTGCGAACGCATCTAAATGTAAATTTGGAAGTTGTCGGAATGCGAGCAAGCGACGTCCCGTTGTAAAGTCCTGTCTGAGTGTTTGTGTTAAGTTCGGAGTTTCCTCCGGATTCGTCTTCGAATGAGACTCTCGATCCCGCCTCTTCCGAAAATGCATGCTGGATGAGGAATACGATTAGCCTACGCTTGATGGAAGGGTAAATAACTCCCAAATTGTTCACACGCAGAAAATGCGTTTAACGTTATTATGGTAGATCACTTCCTTTTGAATATCTGTACTCAAATTAACACTTGCTGTGTGTAGAAAATAGATTTTTTTACACCTGAATCAATTTTTTTATTATTCATACAGGGTGACCCAGGAGTGCGTGCAAGCTCAATCACTTTTTTCTATCCGAGCTATCGACTTTTTTTTCAACGATAGGTCCGACATGAGGCACATTAAAAAAATATGTCTATTTATAAACAGGATCTCCCAAAATAAGATACCCAACTGAGTTCTGTTTTTTACATGACAACCCCCCCCCATTTTTGGATTCGATATTAAGCCCCCGAGTGGATTTATCTAGCTAGTTTTTGACTTATGTCAATTTATGTGTCAAAATAGCATCGTGCATAGATAGATCCACAGAAAAATTCATAACTTCAGAACATTTAAGATATCTCAACCATTTCCAGTCGATTCCTTGAGCATCTTTCCAGAGGCGAACTGGAAATCGATGTTCCATCGCCTACTGCGATTTTTTGAAAATGACAAATTACAAATAACAATAAATGAGCTTTTTCAAATACAACACCCCATATTTTATTGCATCATTGCATGGCATTTTCCAAGAGCTTTATGTCGCTATAGGGTTTGTGGGATCTACTTTGTAAAGTTTGCGAGATTTGTTGCAAAATAAGAAATGTTGATAGTTTTTAAAAGGGAATCGAGTAGGCCGCTGTCGTAAAATTTGACACAATTCTGAAAAGAATATGTTTCAACAAAATGAAATTGTAATAGAAACAGGAGTAAATCACAAAGCACAGAAGAAAACAAATTGTTGAATCAAATAAAATTTATTTGTATCAAACAAAAGTGTCGTATATGCATCTCAAAATGGGTAAAATTATTTCTTGGTTTCAGATCAAATTTAAAGTTTCAATGAACTAAAACTAATGTTGGTATGGATGCATCCATCCATCCCATATCTGCTGTTGTCGATATTATAATGCCATATTAGACCATAGGGTGGAACTTTTCATTTTCTTAGATTTCTCTTCGAAATATGCGAGCAATACCCTCTCTATGAAGCTATTAATCCATTTCTCTTTACGTTTTGAAAGACTCATATTCTTTCAGATAAATCTCCATATATTTTTCTGGCAGCAAATTAAGTACTGCTGTTTTCGCCTATCCACGATCTCTCTGGTGTGGTGTTCAAGTCTTTCCATTTTTTACTTATACTAATTTCGCAATTATAAAGTTGAGAGATTACGAGAGACAACTTTACATGACACCTGGTCATGAATAATGACATCTGGTTTCTGAAGACGCAATAGCCACAGCTTGTCTTAATTTGAATGAATCGCTCCAATAGTCCCTAAGGGCCAGTTGTATAGGTTACGTTTATAGTATAGTTAAAAAAACTGAGGTTTAAACCGTAATTTAACCTCAAGTTTAAACCGATGAAAATTAAAAATATTTCATGTATATCTTCCAGTTATAGAATTTGTAGCTAACTTCAAATCACATTGGTTCATCAATATTTTTTCCGTTTCGAAGGAAAATTGACAGTACTGACAATAATGACAAATCAAGTTACAATCAAGACTAGTTGTTTGTGTGTCCTACATTCTTCCGTCCGTGAATTTTCGTTATTGTTTATGATTATTGTACTTGTATCATAATGGAATGCGGGGGCAGCAGGAGATCATCAAATTTATTGGGGCAGGAAGTAGTACGGGTGGTGAAATACTTACTGCGGCGTATTCCTATGCGAATGTATGCCAATTTGTTGAATTAATACATCTACGGATGCTTTTGAAAACCGGAACCTATTGATGAATTCCTGGTCTATCCAAATGTCCATGGTATTCACTATCTTCTTCACCGTCAAATAATATATCTTCAAATATTCCCCCATGTCCATTTTTAAAACCGAAAATATTGTCAACGGGAATAACAAATATTTATAGGTTACAGGAAAAACATCAGTATTTCAATCTGCGCATGTATATAACCGAAGCTTGAAGTTTAACTGGCCCTCCATCCATCAGTTGAAGTTGAACTCTGAATGGCAGTCACAGACACCTATACAACGAACTTCATTCATTAATCCAAAGTTTATCTGACACTTGAAGTTTAAACTGAACCTATACAAGTGTGCCTTAGAGGGGTATATGCTACTGCCACGGGCCGCTTTGATTTTTGTTCGCTTGCTGTCTTGCTGAATTCGAGAACCACGAGAACCACATATTTATTAACCTCGAATATTAATAATAGCCTATGTGAAGCCAAAACAATTGAACACCGATTTAAATCAAGCGCTAAAAGTGAATGCGCCAAGAAATAAACACGTTTTTCATCAAAGGCGTCATTTTGTTCGTCCATCTCGTTCAAGTAGTAATTATTTCCGTGAAAAAATGTTGGAGTATAACAAGCTTTTTCATTTGTTGCAAATTCTGATTATAGTAATGTAACCACAAACTTGTAACATTTCTTTTCACGTGGCGTTTGGTATTCTGGTCACAATGTCAAATAAATAATCTAACTTTTGATATTTATGTCATCAATTGGGCATGCGCAGTAGTTTTCAAGCGCCCGCGACTGATTTTCGTGACTTCACTTTGTCACACGTCTTATGGAGTGTTATCCATATTGGTAGTTAATAAATATATGACGAGTTCGTCAGTATTTCATCGTCTAGCAACAACCGTTCAAAAAGTGCACTTTTTGCACACTTTTCCGTAAAATAATGAAACAGTATTTTGATATTGGAAAATTAGACACACAAGTGTGAAAAAAGGCACTTTTTGACAGTTGTAGATAAAGATAATTTTACGCCAAAACCATAACTGCACTCATTACACCAAAACCATAACTGCACTCATTTAACGTTTTAGCTATATTTTATTTACTTAATTTTCGATAATTCCTAGAAAAAACACCAATGACTAATTTTATTTTTCATAATAAATATAAAAAATCCTGTTGATTTTATCGTTTTATTATTATGCGACGTTGTCTACGCCTGCAGAGAGAAATAAAAATTACTCAAACTGAATGCAATACAACATACAGTGCTAGTCAAAAGTCCCCTCCCCGCCTCGTATCTTTTGAACGGGTATACTTATAATGATGAAATTTGGAGGGTGGAAATAAACGGATGTAGGCTTCTCAACTGGTCATAACAGGTGACGCAATAGTCATAAATGACGTCACAAGGCCACTGTGACCAATAATTTTAAATGGGATCCTATGGCAAGTGACAGCTCGTTTGAAAGGTATTGAAAATACCTATTCAGTCATACCAATTTTGTTTGGGTTTCGGCTGATTTTGATTGATAAATTGAAGAAATACGAAAATTATAGTTTCGCATTTAATTAATAAAGATTTTAAAGTACGCCTCTGGTTAATTGTCAAAAAGGTTGACGTTTTTGAATTCTCTACTTGTCAAAAGTGTTTATACCTTGAAAATTTACCTAAGCTATTGTTTAACGAGACGTTTAAGTGTTTACATAGGCAAAATGGTACGTACTGTAGCCGACAAAGTAGCAGCTATCTTAATAATTGGTGAATGTAGAAACAATTTCCATGCAGCGGAACGACTGTTTAATGAGAGGTACCCCGATCGCCCTATATCGAGAGTTTATTTGAGGGAGCTTCTTCGGAAGTTTGAAGCATCAGGTAGTGTTCAAGATGCCAAACGATCTGGTCGACCAACAATTAGTGATGACAAAAAAATTGACATAATTGGAGAAATGGTAGTAAACCCTACTTCTTCCACAGCCCAAGTTGCGTCTATCTGTGAAGTCAGTCAAAGGACAGTACATAGGGTGTTGGCTAAAAACAAATTTCATCCATACAAATTAAAATGGTGCACCAACTTTCAGATGATGACCCCGACCGAAGACTAGAATTCTGTGAAACTATGTCCAATAAAATGAACCAACAACCAGGCTACATACAGACAATTTGTTTTAGTGACGAAAGTACTTTCTTTCTCAATGGAAATGTTAACACTCAAAATGTGAGGTATTGGAGTGACACAAATCCTCACATCTTTCGTGAAAAACATACTCAATTTCCAGAAAAGTAAATGTTTGGGCAGGTATTTTGGGAAACCCCATAGTTGGGCCTCTTTTTCTCAATGCTAACTTAACCGGTGAATTGTATCTGGAGATGTTACAAAATGATATTGAGGCGTTAATTCTTGAAATTCTAGAAGATAATCCAGATGAATTCGACAACTTGGAAATAACGTTTCAACAAGATGGTGCTCCTGCACACTATTACGGTGCAGTAAGACGTTACCTAGATGAAGAATATCGTGGTAGATGGATTGGACGACGAGGTTCGATCGAATGGCCAGCTCGGTCACCGGACCTTACACCATTAGATTTTTTTCTATGGGGGTACTTGAAATCTAAGGTTTACGCTACAGCACCTGACAGTATTGCCATTCTGAAACAACGAATTGTTGAAGAATGTAGGGCAATTTCCGCTGACACACTGGGACGAGTACGACAAGAGTTTAGCAATAGGATGCATTACTGCCAGGAAGTAGATGGAGCACATTTTGAACACTTATTGTAAGAACTGGTTCTTAAATCTTTATTAATTAAATGCGAAACTATAATTTTCGTATTTCTTCAATTTATCAATCAAAATCAGCCGAAACCCAAACAAAATTGGTATGACTGAATAGGTATTTTCAATACCTTTCAAACGAGCTGTCACTTGCCATAGGGTCCCATTTAAAATTATTGGTCACAGTGGCCTTGTGACGTCATTTATGACTATTGCGTCACCTGTTATGACCAGTTGAGAAGCTTACATCCGTTTATTTCCACCCTCCAAATTTCATTATTATAAGTATACCCGTTCAAAAGATACGAGGGGGGGAGGGGACTTTTGACTAGCACTGTATAAATTAAGCATACGAAAGATAATCATTACAGCTTATGAAAAGACGATCTGATATATGTAATATACTCTGTCCTTTTTTCACTGGCAGCAAGACTTCGTGGTCTCAGTTATAAAATAAACTAAACCACAGGCGTTACATTTCTTACCAAAATGTAAGACGGAAACTCAATTATACTTATTACGAACGTTTATACTGTAAACACGGATTTACTTAAAGCAAGTTATGAGAATATGGTTAAATACCTACAAAATGAATATATAATAATACTAATACCTATTCCCCTCACCACTCATTATTATGAAGGAGTTGAGGTAAATATTTTAGCACAATTACTATAGTAAATAGTCAGGTCAAAATAAAATATTTAGATGGAAATTCCCGAGATACACTTTAACTATACTGTAACGTAAATAAACTTAACTTGGTTTTATTAATTTATTTCACGCTTAATCTACAACTTAATTTATATTACTACGCCACTGTATAGCTCGATGGTATGGGCTCGTTCAGACTGTCTGTGCCATCTTGAGGTTTGCCTATTTATCTCCGATACAGCATTCTCGATGTTTCGAATTCTTCCAGTTGGCGTCCCGCATGTTCCAATTGCTTCCAATATTGACCGTTGTTTTTCGCGGCAGAACGACTGGACTGTTCTCGAACATCTCCGGGGATGATCTCATCGCTGTCGACGGCAACACGCGAGGCGACAGGTCCGGCCTAGGTTCGTTACATTGCCCCCTTCTTAAAGACATTTCGTCCCGAAATTTCATCCTTGGAGTGTGACGATATCTGCATGACTCCCCATATCTGCACCGTGAAGTTCGATGGAAGTAACACTCCACGGTCTTCATGATCGGTCGTGGAAGAGGGTTACAGCAAACCAAAATCCTGACGCCGCTGGATCTGAATATCGCCTCCAGCATACTTCTTATGACTCTCCAGTCCAACCCATCAATACCACAGGATAGTTTTGGAATTGCTAGATCCGCCAGATTCTGGTCCACCATAGTATCTCTTAGTTTGGTGAGACTCTTCCAGACATCTTCATAGGACGGTTTATCTTGGGAATGCCTCTTGGTAACTAGGTAGTAGATGTTTCTCTGGCCTTTCTTCAACTGTAGCACCCCACCAACTTCTGGATTCTGCTCCCGCAGTGTTTGGAGTTGACCAAATTTCTTGGAGAACACTACGGCGATGCCCTGGACATTCGAAGATCTTCTGCCACACAGTGCGCTAGTGCGTAGTCAGCAGGCACCTCGAAAAGGTCTCGTGACTCCTCTCTAGTAACCCCATGTAGAACTTTCTGCCCGTTTGAATACAAGGACATAAACTTCTCGAACGTCATATCATCCTCCGGTGGCTTGAGGGTGCGAACTTGGTCATGGTTTCCAGCGTAAGGGGCCAACCTGTTGAAATGGACGACCCTTGGTTTCCCTCGGGGTGGCTTATGGATTCGGTACACAAGGTCGTTTATCCTTTTCACGATTTTATACGGGCCTTCCCACGAGTTCCGCAACTTTGGTGATAGCCCACGACGACGTTTGGGGTTGTACAGCCAAACCAGGTCATCAACCTTAAATCCTCCAGCGTCGGCCTTGATGTCATAGGTCTTCTTCATTTTATCGCTGGCACTCTGGATGTTCAACCGGACTCGTTCGTGGATGTCGTCCATTCTCTGCCGAAGTTTGCTGACGTAGTCCTCTCCCGCAGTGTCTTGTCCTGGCGGTATCCCAAACTTCAGGTCACAAGGCAGTCGCAGTTCTCGGCCCATTATAATACTAGCAGGAGTTTGACCGGTTGACTCGTGTACTGCGGATCGATAGGCCATCAGGAACAAATGAAGATACTGGTCCCAGTCTCTTTGATGGTCAGAGACAACCTTGGACAAGTGGCGGTTGATCGTCCTGTTCATCCGTTCCACCATTCCATCAGACTGCGGATGTAGGGCCGTGGTTCTTGTCTTGCGGATGTTCAGCAGTAGACATATTTCTTGGAAAAGGTTGGATTCGAAATTTCTGCCTTGATCCGAGTGCAGCTCCATTGGAATACCGAATCGACATATCCATTCTTTCACCAAGACGTCGGCGACGGTGATGGCTTCCTGGTTGGGCAGGGCAGGCTTCCGCCCACTTACTGAAGTAGTCCATTGCCACAAGGATGTATTTATTCCCGTGGTCGGATACGGGAAACGGGCCGGCGATGTCAATGGCGATTCTCCGAACGGGCTGCCTACGTTGTACTGACGCATCGGGGCCTTGGGTCGTATTCGAGGTCCATTGCTAGCAGCGCATACAGCGCACTTTCTGCACCAGTCCTGGACGTCAGCTTGACAATTGGCCCAGTAAAACCGTTGCCTCACTTTCTGCAGGGTCTTCGTCACTCCCAGATGTCCTCCGGCGACTCCATCATGGATTTCCGCAGCACTTCCTCTCTTCTGTTCCTGGGAACAATTATTTGGCGTCTGTCTTCCCCACCAATATCGGCCTCCAACACACGTTTCAGGATCCCATTGTCCAGAATAAGAGAGTTCCATTGTGCCCAATAGGACTTAACAGCCGGCGAGTAACCTGCGACTTCCTGCCATGATGGTCTTCGATTGCCCTTCTTCCAGCTGATGACTAAGCCAAGGTCGGGGTCTCTCTCTTGGTCTTTCTGGATCTTGCTGTCGTTCCAGTTGTCATCCATTGCCGCGGTTCTACAAAGTGTTGCTTCTTTCTCTTCTGCTCGTCGGCAATGTGAGCAATCATCTGGACATGGTCTTCGCGACAAGGCATCTGCATTTTTATGGCTAGTTCCGGCTCGATGTTCGATCTCGAAATCGAATTCTTGGAGTCTCTCGATCCAACGTGCTACTTGACCCTCAGGATTTTTGAACTGTAAGAGCCATTTGAGAGCTGCATGGTCAGTTCTCAACAGGAATCTTCTTCCATACACGCACTTGTAGAAGTGTTCCACTCCCTTCACAACAGCTAACAGCTCTCGCCTGGTGACACAGTAATTGCGCTCTGGTTTGCTAAGCGTCTTGCTGAAATAACCAATGACCTTCTCCTGTCCCTCCTGGATCTGAGATGGACAGCTCCAAGTCCACGTTGCTGGCGTCCGTATCCAAAATGATTTTCCCTTCGGGTAGGGGATAGCTCAGTACAGGTGCGTTGATCAAAGCTCCTTTCAGCTTCCTGAATGAGTCTTGACATTCTTCGGACCACTGGAACTTTGTTTGGCCCTCCGTGAGCCTGGTCAGTGGTTTAGCGATGTTGGCGAATCCCAGCACATATCGGCGATAGTATGTGCATAAACCAAGGAAACTTCGAAGTTGGTGAATGTCTTTTGGGATGGGCCAATCCTTAACAGCTTTGATCTTCTGGTCATCCACTGCTACTCCTTCCCCAGAGACAACGTGGCCGAGGTATCGCACTTTTTTTGGAACAGATGGCATTTCTTAGGGCTCAGCTTCAATCCGGAGTTCCTCAGTCGCAGGAATACTTCCTCCAAATTTTCACGTGGTCCTCGAACGATCTGCCGACCACAATTATGTCGTCGAGATACACTAGACACGTGTTCCATGAGAGTCCCTTCAGCACTGTCTCCATCAATCTTTCGAATGTGGCGGGAGCATTACAGAGCCCGAATGGCATAACGGTGAACTGCCACAATCCTGAGCCGATGGTAAAAGCAGTCTTTTCTCGATCTTCCTGAGCCAGTTCTACTTGCCAGTATCCACTCTTCAGATCAAGGGTCGAGAAAATCGTGGAACCAGCCAACGTGTCTAGGGTGTCATCTATTCTCGGGAGAGGGTAACTGTCCTTCTTCGTGACATTATTAAGTTGGCGATAGTCTACACAAAGCGTGTCGATCCATCTTTTTTCTTCACCAGTACGACTGGAGGGACCAGGGACTGTCAGATGGTTGGATAACTCTTTCTTTTCCCATATCGCTGACTATTTTGTCAGGCTCTTCCTTCTTGGCAAGCGGAAGTCTTCTTGGTGATTGCCGGATCGGTCGGGCACGCCCCGTATCAATCTTGTGCTGGACCCCATTAGTTCGACCCCTTTTCCTTGTCCGGTATCGAAGATGTCTTGGTACTTTTTGACTAAATCTCTTAGTTTGGGCTGTTGAGCTGGTTTTATGTCTTTGGAAGAGATGGCAACTAATTTTCTAGTTCTGTGGGCAAGTTGTTGGGTTGGCTTATCGTACCTCGTACGCTCCGGATCACTGAGGAAACTGACGAGCAGTGCCCCAATATTGTTCCTTTCTTCAAGGTCACTGGAAAATAATTGACGTTCATGACCCTTACCGGCACAAATTTGTCAGCACGCAACAAGGTCTTCCCTAGTGCAATCCCTCGTCCAATTTTCTCATCATGAAGTTTGGGCTCGAACATCACCACGTTTCCACTGCTCGTACTCCCGTCCAGGCGAGCCTCCAGAATGGTTTCAGCCCTCTCAGGTACGCTTACATCTTCAGCCAACAATACACGGATCAACTCCTCGCTTCTCCCATGAAGCACCAGCTCTTCTCCGTTGACACGTAGGACGCCGTCTTTGAAATCCAATTCAAACCCTCTGGAATTCATGATGTCCATTCCGATGATTGCATCGTCTTCGATGTCCGCTACAGTGCCTGATGTTTCACTTTAGTGTTGCCCAAAATTATTTCAATCGGTAGCTCGCCATATACGTAGCTGGCTCCCCTGTTGCTGTGCGTAGCTTCAAGTTGTCGGTTCAATCCGTTCCGGTGTTCTGGCAAGGGAAGGCCCGAGAATTGTCCTAGTCGCACCTGTATCTAGCAGCATGGTGCAAGGCTCGTTATTGATGAGACCGTCTACGAAGACACCCTTGTTCTGTCGTTGAAGCATAGCGACATATGCGTTGTTAACCGGGGCTTGCCGGACACATGCCGACGATTGCCCCTTCTCATCGACCTTTCTTAGTTTTCCTGCATCGGAGTCGATGAATGTTGGACATTTGCTATGCACATGTCCAATTTTCGATAATTCCGGCATCTTATAGTCTTTTCTCAGGCAACACTTCCTTCATCACTTTTCTTATGGCAGCTTCCAGTTAGCAGGCTCCTGTGAGTCTTCCTCAATCGTTTGAACTTTACTTTGGCTTTTGCAGCATTGTTTTGCTGCCTCAAATTCCAAAGCTCGTGCCAGTGCGTCTACGAGATGTGTTGGACGAGCTAATATCAACGCTTGTCTGGTTTCTTGGTCACGGAGTCCATCCAAGAATGCCTGAACCGCTAATCGCTCCATTACATTTTCCGGTATGGCTGGATATGCGAGACGAACCAAGCGTGCAATGTCAGTTTCGAATTCTTGTAAGGATTCGCCCGATTTTTGGCAGCGATTTTTCAGCTGGGAGTGGTATACGTGTTCCAAATGGGCGTGGCCATATCGTAATTCTAGATGTTTAATCAGCTGATCATAGTCCTCCTGTTCTTGGGCGGTGAGAGTTTGTAGAATATTTGTCGCTTCTCCACGTAATGCAAGTGTCAGTGCTACAGCTCTTTCCCCTGCATTCCATCCGTTTGCTTTGGCCGCTGCTTCAAACTGCCGGCGGTAATTTGCCCATGGAGTTTTTCCGTCGAACTGAGGCGGCTTCATGGAAAGCTTCCCTATTTCTGAATTGATCTTGACATCTTTTATTCCCCCTTGAACTTTATCCAAGTTCAAACTCAAGTCCAGCATTGCATTTTCGTTAACCATCTCTGTGGAGGGCGCACTATTAATTCGTTTTTCCAGCTTACTGATTGTTTCCTTTATTTTGTCCATTTCTGCCTCGACCCCATCTTTGATTTTATCTACCTCCGTGTTCATTTGCTCCCTAATTTTATCTATCTCTGTCTCAACGGTTCCCATTCTTTCTTCTAGAAAATTAGCCACACCACACAATTCTTTTTTTAGGCCTTCTGTGTTTCCAGGAACTTCTCTTCCAGGCTTCTTGAATTTTCTAGAAGCTTCTCTTCCAGATTTCTAGAATTTTCTTCAAGCTTCTCTTCCAGATTTCTAGCATTTTCTTCCAGGCTTCTTGAATTTTCTAGAAGCTTCTCTTCCAGATTTCTAGAATTTTCTTGAAGCTTCTCTTCCAGATTTCTAGCATTTTCTTCCAGACTTCTTGAATTTTCTTGAAGCTTCTCTTCCAGATTTCTAGCATTTTCTTCCAGACTTCTTGAATTTTCTTCCAGTTTATTCATTACCAAACTTAAATCACCTCCGGGAACTTCGAATAGAAATGTTTCGGGGTCCTCACCTTCTTGTATAAGTCCTTCTGCAAGTCTTTCCTGGAGTACTTGCTTTTTACCTGTCGTTTCCAGTTCCCTTTCCTCCAATTCCTGTTTCAATTCCGCTACCTTCAAATCCGCAAGACGCACTTTTCTTGAACACATTTTGTCTTTGACGAGGTATCAGTCTGTTTCACACGAAAAAGTTTATCAGTTTGTTAAAATTCACTTCGCGAATTCTTTCCACGGGCCACCAGTCTATTGTCTGTTTCACGCGAAGAGTGTATCAGTTTATATTCCCACGCACAATTGTCCACTTCGCGAAAACCGGGCCACTGTCTATTTTCTGTTTCACGCGAACAGTGTATCAGTTTATATTCCCACGCACCAATGTCCACGTCGCGAAAACCGGGCCACTGTCTATTTTGGGCGTACAAAAAGGTCTATCAATTTATTTTTCTGACTATCCACTCCACGATCACTTGTTTATTTTCAAAATCTCACTTCCGACACCAATTGTAACGTAAATAAACTTAACTTGGTTTTATTAATTTATTTCACGCTTAATCTACAACTTAATTTATATTACTACGCCACTGTATAGCTCGATGGTATGGGCTCGTTCAGACTGTCTGTGCCATCTTGAGGTTTGCCTATTTATCTCCGATACAGCATTCTCGATGTTTCGAATTCTTCCAGTTGGCGTCCCGCATGTTCCAATTGCTTCCAATATTGACCGTTGTTTTTCGCGGCAGAACGACTGGACTGTTCTCGAACATCTCCGGGGATGATCTCATCGCTGTCGACGGCAACACGCGAGGCGACAGGTCCGGCCTAGGTTCGTTACAATACATTCGTTTCTAAGAATCGGACATCATTACAAAATGAGGGTTCTTAGTCAATACCTCATAATTAAAATTTGCTTACTTCTTAGGTGAAACCAACACAATTTGAAATTGTTATTATGAAGGATAATGAATGCAAAGTGGATACCTGTCCCATTATAGGATAATTAGTTGGTATTAAAAGCAAATAAACGAAGGAATTCTGGGTTTCCCCCGTCGGCTAGTTACAATAGAATACTGTTTTGCTGTGGAGGGGAGTCCGTGACGAGCTACTGCTTATTCTTAATGCGTTTGTGATCTTTGAGTAGTGTTTATGAAAATGGCATCGGGTGCAAACTTTACACCAGTTAAACCCAATACATTTGTTGCATACTCTGTAAGAGAAAAAACTATAGTTCTTAATGTGCATGATGCACTTGTTTATCAACAACCCACGAGTTCCGTTCGCCATATAGTGTCTACATGTTCTAATACGATGGTAGTGAGTGAAAGAACAATTTACAGGTTTTTATACGAAAGGAAAAGTGGAGACATTAGTGCACCAAAACAAAATTCCGGAAAGAAGCCACTACCAATCGATGACTTTGATAGGACCGCCATCCGAAGGAAAGTTCCCCCTATTTATATAAATAAAGAGATATAACAATAGACAAAGTTCTACAGATAATTCAGGAAGACGACGGTTTACAGGCAGAACCAAATTATGGAAACTTTCACGCGAGGTAGGCTTTTCCTGGGAAAAGCGGAATAGAAAGTCCCTCCTTATAGATAAAGACGAAATTGTGCGTTGGAGAAGAAATTATTTAAGGACTATCAGGAAGTATCGATCTGAAGGAAGGACAATTTATTATTTGGACGAAACATGGCTTAACCACAGTTTATAGCTAAAGAAGCAGTTAGCTCACTTGGCCCAAATGCATGTTCCAAGGTAACATCCACTCCAGGGAAAGAATTCAGGATGTGCAGAAGACTGTACGCGATTATCGCTCTTCGAAGTATCCGGAAAATGTCAGTATTAATAACACGCGGTATGCGCGAGGGATAAAAATCAGAGTTGCGCAGTGTACAAACGGGAACATAAAGATCAAAGTGCCGACGCCAAGTGAGCTAACTGCTTCTTTAGCTATAAACTGTGGCTTAACGAAGGACATACTGTGCAGAAAACATGGGTCGACACTAACATAAAAACTTCCCGCCAAGGAGCAATGGAAGGATATTCCACTGGGTTACCTGCACCGATCGGAAAAAAGCGTAGGTTAGTTATCACCCATATTGGAAATAGTATGGTTTTGTCGATGGTGGTTTGCTGCAATTCGTCTCGAAATCAACAAAAGATTACCACGAGGAGATGAATGCGGATGTGTTTGAGGACTACTTTTCACAAATGATAGAGCTGTTGCCTGCGAATGCCGTTATTGTCATGGACAATGCTAGCTACTATTCCATGATAATAGCATGGTAAAAAAAGAATTATTATCCATTGCGAGGCAACACAAAGCAAACTACAAACAGTGCGTAGTTGACGAAATGGCTAAAGAAAGGAAAAAAAAAAAAGATGGTTACGATTACCTCCATACCATTGGAAGCTCAATCCTATCGAGCTCATATGGGATCAAGCTTCTTCTAGCATCGTTCTCCAAAGTAACAAGCGACAATTGGAAAAATGCTGTAAATCATGTATTAACAGAAGAACAGAAGATGTGGGATCTTGATAATTTAATTGATCAAACTGTGGAATCTTTAGTAATTTCAATAGGACCCTAAAATTCATCTGATTCGGATACCGATGATGACTGTGAAATGGACATTTAGGTCAGTACTTTTACCATCGATGCTTTGTAATAATTTCATCGTTCTATTGTTATTAGAGATAAAACAGAGTGGACTAGAAAAGTAAACTAGAAAACACATGAAGTCCTATCAAAACGTGTTTGTTACCATGAAATTCATTTGAGCCGTCGCGACGGTAAACGACTTTTCGCAGATTTGCATTTATAATGAGGGTGTTTAGCTGCCAGTGAAAAAAGGACAGACTATATAAGAAGTTTCAAACCCTAAGAAAATGTTAGCACGTTTTTTGGGTGTCTTGGATAACTTTTGAAACTGTGACAAGACTTTGACGTGTCGCATTCGCAAAGTTGTCATATCACACGAGCAGGCACTCGAAACGCTCTCCTCTTCTCTTCGAACGTCTTTGAGGAACGTCGCTGCTCGTGACTTAGTTTCGACGACTTTCTCCTTTATTTCCTTCGACTTGGAAACTCGCCATGCACGCCGCACATTAGAGTGAATAATGAGCGAGAGATGCGAGAGAACGAACTGCATGAGATATGGAGGACACAAAGAGGATACATGTCGCATAGCTTCCGTCTAGGTCACACCGCTGAATACGAAGAAGGTATAACCGTTCTAAGATAGGCTACACAAGTACGAGGGATGTGAAACAACTTTTATCTCACCATATAAGATTTCATTGGGATTGGTTGAACTTGTTGACACTATAGGGAGAGATTCCAATAAATGGGTACTAAAAAAGGCTTCTGCCCCTATAAATGGTGAGATAGAAATGATTTTGACATACAGGGTGTCCCATATAAAACTCCGCGGGCAAATATCTGGGAAAAGAAAGATGATATCCATATTTCGTGAAAGCAGATGATCTTGATGTCAAAGGGTCCTCTTATTTACGTAGAGATCCATCACTAGGCGTCATCCTTTAGGGCGTCGCGAAACCGAAGCCAATTTTTTTAAATGGCATCCCAGATTTTTCAATGCTTTTTTGCGATTCTGCATTAAATTCTGAATTCAGCCATATAGCACACTCATAGTTTCCCTTGAATACTGATGAAAAACAGCAACTTTATTGCATATTATAAAGAGGGCCATGAAAGCGTCAATGCAATAATACGAGTATTCATTGATCTGTCAGAAAACCTGTAGATTTTACGAAAGTGTATCCAGTTTTGTGTTGGTTTTTCGCAAAATTGAAAAATGGTTCAATTATCGAATGCAGAAAAGTTGGATGATATGTATTTATGGCGAAGCAAGAAGGAATGCAAAAGAAGCAGTGATAATATAAGGTAATCCGTGTTCGGACAGAAGATTACCGTCAGACAAAACATTCACTAGCTTAGCACAAAATGGATGTTTTAATGAAAAGAAGCGAAAAAAACAAACAACGACTACAGATGAGAATCACACTGTTGCAGTGCTAGGTCAAATGATATTGGAACCACATAGTTCTACTAGACAAGTAGCAAGGGATTGTTATATTTCGAAATCGTCAATACAACGTATTTTGTCAAAAAACAAATTCCATCCCTACAAAAAATATCTGGTTCAAGGACTACAGCCAGGTAATAATCTTTATTGTTTATTATTCATAACTATAATCTATTCCCATATTTGGGAGATGCTGATAGGAGATTGAACTTCATTGCATGGTTGTCCATCCGTATTCATGATGATGATCAGTTTCTGAACAAAATATTATGGAGTGATGAAAGCCGTTTCCATAACAACGGTATAATAAACAAACATAATTATCACTATTGGTCTGACGTGAACCCTCATTGGATTCAAGAAACGAGATATCAGTCAATGTTTGGTGCGGAATCATTGATGGTTATTTGATAGGACCTCACTGTAAAATTTTCTAATTATTTCCAGCTTAACCGACAATGTGATAGCCTTCCTGCATGCTTTTGTAGTAGGGATATTGGTACAATGCAGTTGAACATGTACTAACACTACGCCATGTATCTGACAAATCCATAACAGAGAAATAGGGGAATCGGCACTTGATTGAACAATATTTCCTCGGTAGTTCGTTATAACCGAGTTTGACTGAATCGTGTTAGTGACCGAAATTATCCATCTACTTTGTTATTGTAGTATATTCATTTGTTATTAGTGAAATCGTTCATGTACTTTGCTAGTGTATGATTCAGTACACATGGTGAGAGTTTGTATCTATTTGTTGTATACCTGAATATTATATAACTCACAATGTTACGAGCTCGGAAACGTCATCGGTCGTGTGCAAATCTTTCTCGTAAAACCAAAAAAGCCCGACAAGAAAGTGCACGTCGCAAAACTCAGTTTCCGGCATCGCGACAGAAACGATTGCAATACGTTAGAGTACAAATTCGTCTTAGTTATCATAGCCAATCACCCACAAAAAATTCACCGTCGTATAATCCTAACTAAAAAGTGTAAAATAAAAAAAGTTAATTTAAATAATGACTTTAGTTATTACCGTCATATAATCCCAACTAAAAAATGTAAAATAAAAAATGTTAATTTAAAAAATCAAAAACCCGACTGAGTAAAAAGTGTACCTACTTTAAAAAAGATGGAAACAAGATGACCCGAAAATTATGTTTTAAAAGGTTAACTATTAAACTTAATACTGTAAACAATCTCACAATGAAGATATATTGCCTCCGACTGCGTGAGATTGTTTACAGTATTAAGTTTAATAGTTAACCTCTTAAAACATAATTTTCTGACAATATTTGCTGGTCATCTTGTTTCCATCTTTTTTAAAGTACACTTTCGGGTTTTTTGATTTTTTTAATTAACTTTTTTTATTCAATTTCTGGTAATACAGAATACCGGAATTTATTACCAAGTGTTTTGTTAGTTCAAGTGGCTGGAGCGCCTGCCTCGTAGTCCAGAGATCGTAGGTTCGAATCCTACATAAATTAATTAAGAATGTGGTTTTTTCCGTTTTTACTATCAGTAACAGTTGTACAAAAAAATTGTGTGATACATTTCTCAAAAGTGTTTTTATTTTGTTACTAGTATCAAAATAAAATGACACTTTAACACCTGTATCATAAATAACTATTCTAAGTCGATATATCAATATATTTGAGTAAATAATAATCATCATCTATGATTACTATCGTTTCGGACGTCCATCGTCTTAATGTATTTAAAAGGTTTTCAATGAAATTCGCACCTCCGTCTACAGAAAGAAGACACATACAGGGCAGTACCTCCAACCATCCGAGTTCGACGAAGAGAGGGATCGTGAGAACATTGGTGGAGAGAGCGACGCACATATGCAACGACGCGGAGTCACTAGATGCCGAATTAAACCACATCAGAGAGGACCTCCACCGGAATGGATATCCCAAGAAACTCCTAGAAGAAGTATTGGAACAACTCCGGAGAACGAAGACATCTGAAGAGCAACAACAAAAGCACAGTGATCTGCCTTCCGTACATCAGAGGTGTCTCCGAGAAGATCAGAAGGATCGGAAACAAGTTTAACATCAAGAGCTGCTTCCAATCCGGCAGTATTTACGGAGTTTCCTGACCAAGACCAAACCTGACAACAAAAATGAAATCAGTAAGAATTGCATTTATGAAGTTCCATGTGAATGCGGAGATTCCTACATTGGAGAGACAAAGAGACCGTTATCGGTAAGATTGGATGAGCAGAAGAAATGGACTCAACGTGGAGAAACATCAAAATCGGGAATCGCTGACCACGCGACTGAGCACCATCGAGTTCTATGGGACGACGCAAGTGTTCTACATAGAGAGGAGCATTGGTTCAAACGAAAGTTCAAAGAGGCCGCCTACATCGAAGCCAATAACGCCTTCAGTCAACCAAGCGTTGAAATCAAGAACGTATGGAAACCCCTGATTGCTCTTTCTGGCGGGCTGCAGAGGCGCGAAACTTCACGCACCACCACACTGCGCGAAATTACACGCACCGCTGCACATGTCAGAATTGCACGCATCATTGCGCTGACAGTTATATAAATTGGTAAGTAGCACCTAAACTTGTCAGTATTCACCTGAAGACGATTGCAGATACAAGCATTCGAAACATCAGTGAAAACGATAGTAATCAAGTTACCACATCGTCTACAACCTTCAAACAATCATCATCTATATCCAAGGCAATATGAAATCCTAAAACCAACCAATCAGAACCATTCTTATATACGGGGAAAATAACAAGTGTCCAATTTAAATTATTGTTTTTTTGTATCTTGACCTCTTTCTTTATATTAAAAATCATTTATATTGATATGTTTTTGAAGAGAAACTTCATTGGTAGAAAAAAAAATACTTGGCAAGAGAGAGAAAAAGAGAGAACTTTGTTTACACGGTGCTGGCCTCGTTTTTGATTAGTCACTGTCAGTTACATAAATGATAATAAGCATCGGTGGTTCAGTGGTAAAATGATCGCTTGCCACGCGGACAGCCCGGGTTCGAATCTCGACCGATGCATTTTTTTACAAACCATTGGCTTGTCCGTAAATAGATAAATAAACAATCAAAGAGGTGCCTATGTCCAGTAGTGGATCCGTTCAAGGTATTCCCACGGACATTGAAGCAGAAATTCACAAATCGACTCGAGCCAATATTATTTTCTGCAAAATAATGCTGGGTCTTTTACGAACTACGACGAGGAAGAAGAACAATTTCGAATAGAATTATTGTTATTCCGCCAAGAACCGATGTTAAAAACAACATTCATTGGCTGATTGCTTGATAAATAATGAGAGCGTATCTGTGCCTGCGGTGTAATTACGGTCGAAACTTACTGGAACTGCAAACTCCCAAGGACCCGATTCAACTAAAACAAGACTACACTCGGGAAGTTCCGATGAGACTTTATTAGATTTCGTAGGCGAACTTTCTCGTTGAATGCAGAATAGTTCGAGCACAATCGACTGATGCGACAAAAGCGTGTTTGATGGGCCGGTTGGGGGAGAGGGGAAATAAAAAGTATTTTTGCTCATTACATATATAAAAAAATATAATGTATTCAATTCCGTGTCAATACGATAATTATTACATTGGGCAAACTGAACAATTTCTAAAAAATCGATTGACACAACATAAACGTGATTGCGAGGATACAAATATAAGCAAAAACGAAAAAAACTGTGTTAGCATCAGTGAGATGATTTTTACAAAAAAGAACCTTAACCATATCAATTGTAGATATTATAAACATTTTCCCTTGGTAGTGCCTCAAGATCTAGTTGTAATTAGTCTAGGTAGATACGACTGAAATCTCGACTCTCGCCAAGAGATACATATTGTCACGAACAGGAATACACTACGCCACTGCATGTTTGTCTGGTGAAGTGACTGCAAAATTCCAGAAAGTTCTTGAAAACCGATTTCTCCAGTGTTTTCTACCACGTGACTAATGACCATATACTGCAGCGTAAGGGAGTTATATGAAAGATGCAGAGTTCAGTGAGTATTTAACAGCCACAAACTCCAGACTCCCAACACTTTTTTATGTAGAAGAATTTCCCGAAACGATCATTGAGAGGCGAGAAAGATTATCCCCAAATTAACTTCCAATTTAAACGCCCAAGTCGGCGGCGGTCCCCAAATTGAACTGCAGCATTAGTGTCTGTCGAATAATGGATATAGATATCTTTTCCGTTGATTCAATTCAAACTCTTATCGCGTTATGCAATTCACGAGAGCAGGGTTTTGACCCCGTTTCCTGCCGAGTGTATTCTCAGATTGTTATTGATAATCGTTTTACGAGTCAACAAGACAAATAAAGCTAGTAAGCGGCTGCCTTTCATGCCGACACGAAAATAAGAAGGATTAGGTACTTGAGCTTGACGAATTTCGGAAGAGCACGATTTCCCTTTTTCATCGTCTCGCCACTAATTGGGATGTACTTCATTGAAAAAAAATCGGCCAAGTGAGAGTTGACTTGCGCACAAGCGGTTTCGCAACGTGTACTATTTTATTTACATACCAAAATTTAATAGTTGTGTATATAGGTAATGATGGGAGGTAGCCAAACTATTTTCACAATTCGAACTATTATTGACTATCAATGATGAGAAACAGACAATATCATATACACAATATTTTTTATCGCCCATCGTTATTATACACCTTAAAGGCATATACCCACTATCATTTTATAAATACTATACTCTGTTTTCTAATATGAGAGAGTATTAAATCATTATTGAACTGTAAAACCCAGTCGTCTTCGCCGTATTCCATAGGCGTACGAGGTTACATCTAAAGTTGATGTCATTGGATAGCATATGAAAAACTAAGGTAGGAATGTGCAAATAGGTATAGGACATCATGAATGAAATATATCTAGAATTTTCCGGAGAACCCAAAAATGCAATAAGATACTGGGTATCCCATTATAAAAAACAAAAGTTTATATCATAACTTTTTAATGCGACGTTCAATTGTTTTTCTAGTTACATTTCCTGGCGGTTCAGAAAAAATGCTAAGGTAACCATTTTTCTAGCTCTTCAAATAAGGAGGATATCTATTGGTCCAATTAAAGTTGGTTCAAAGATATTTCGTACCAGCTTAGTGACTGTTAGTGTGATTAACCCCTAACAATGGACAACGGTTAAGTATGCTGTGTAATTTCCTGTTCCAGGTACAATAAAATAATAAATTCATCTCCTGGTTTAGTATTGGTTACATGGTGGTTGGTACTGAATGAATTCTAGTATATATAATTTGGCACTGAATGATTCATAGTATATGTATTTAAAAGTAAACAGTTGGTTGTATTAAGAATATGTCCTTTGGCGATTACGGCCAAGTTGATATGAGTGTGTAAACAAGATAATGTTAATAGCTATTGAAGTGTGACCGATATACAGGGCTTTTCACGATGAGCGTTAATTAGACGTTTCTGGCAAACCAGACAACGGATCAACCTGAAAATTTCACAGTATGCATAAATTAATATGATCTACACGCCTACATTTACAAAATAAGTGATGAATACAAGGAAACCACGTCATTTACTGTTTGAAACAGTTTATCTCGAAAACGGTTCGAAATCGAAATAGGATTATCTGAACTAAGTCAATCTAAAATTGGATGTAGAGCTCAAAAATGTGGAAGTATACAGGGTGTTCCATTTGAAAAAATTGATTCCACTCATTTTTTCATGTGAACAAAGTTTCTGCATTTTTTAAAGACCCTGTATGAGGCAAATAAAATATGACTCGAAGTGAAGATCCTCATGGTATCACTCCACTCCATTTCGAATTTGATCGTCTTAGTACCAGAGAGTTCAAGATTATCAGCGTTTATAAAAGTACATGTTTGGTAAAAAAAATCGAAATTAATTTATATCTTCTAAACGGTAACAGATAGGTATAGGGAAATAGTACATGAAGTTGTTGACAAAGTGATAGGAAATCATAATATGATATTATATACAGGGCGTTCCATTTGAAAAATCAAAGTAGCCGCTACTTTATAGGAGAAGCGGCAACGCCGCATCGTTTTAGGCGTGTAGATCATATTAATTTATGCATACTGTGAAACTTTCAGGTTGATCCGTTGTCTGGTTTGCCAGAAACGTCTAATTAACGCTCATCGTGAAAAGCCCTGTATAGAAACATAACGGGTGGCTCATGATGGCCAAGTTGATAAGAGTGTGTAAACAAGATAATGTTTATAGCTATTGAAGTGTGACCGATATATAGAAATATAACGAGTGGCTCATGATAGCCAAATGTATTTAGTGAACTTTGTGGCATTTACCATTATTAATTTTAATAAACCTTATATATTTTACTGATGTGTTTATATGTGTGACTCTTTGAAATAACCTGGGGTGTATGCTCAGAAACAGAGAAGGCCTCACGTACACCCGTTCTATTATCACCTTTCTGTGAACTCGACGGTAGTCTTAGCCGCTCAAGACTATTGAACGAACGCAGAATTATACCAAAACAGGTGAAAGTGTGAGTTGCTACTCTGCTTGTATAGGTCTATCGGTGCCTTAGGGGAATCTAAGGTAATTGGTAGTAGTGGGAAAAGAGTGGGCATCACACAATCATGGTGGAAAGTAAAATTGAATTACCTTTTCAACGATGTGCTACTCGACCTCTATGCATTTCGAAATTTCCAAGTTGATGTGCTCCCAGCGCCCTCTGTCGACTAATTGTAATATATTTTCTCTCAAAAAGTAAGATCGGTAATACAATTCAAAATATTTTCTGTCCCATTGTTCCACATATTGTGAACAATTATATTAACGAAATTTAACAAAAAATTGATGGTTGAAAAGAGAATTGAATTATCTTTTCAACGATGTGCCACTTGACCCCCCCATGCTATTTGAAATTTTCAAGTTGATGTGCCCCTCCGCGTCATCAATCGAGCAATCCAATGTCTTTTATTTCAAAAAGTAGAATCTTCAAAATGGTTCGTGTCATATTGTTCTACGTCGAACAGTTGAAAAGTTAACGGGGGGGACTATAAAAAGCAGCACTGTCTAAGAAAGTATAACGATACCGAGACATTTTTTATCAGTCATCCGAACCAGGAACACCATTATTTTCTTTTGTTCTTTTGTTCTTTTGTGCCTATCTCGACGTCGACATAAATCCAAATAAGTTTTGTTGGAAGCGCCTAGCAAACTCAAAATTAACTTGTGAACTCCGGCAATAACTGCAGCATGCACCTCATTTGCAATTCGAATGAAATTTATTCGTTCTCTCCTAGGGAAGCTCCGTGAAAACATCTCGTGACCGATATTTCGCTAGTACCGCAAAAAAACCGCCACTATGCGCACTAGAGAATTCATTTACATTTCATCAAATTCTCTCATAAATCCGTTATGAGACACTGAAGGACCCAGTCGTGTTTAGCGTACGGTTTTATGAAATGAGATATACGAGGTGCGGTCAATAATTTTACTCAATGTAACATATCCGAAGATCATTTTTGAACTCTGATAATTGAATAAATCAATCACAGTTCACTACTAAAATATTGTGCACAACACTGTATCTGACTCATTCCATGTTCTTCCCGATGAATAAAACTGTACTGTATTGTCCGACCTTTCACTGTCCTAACAACAACTACTCCCTCCCCGTCAGTGATAAAAAAAATTATTAGCCCTAGAAACTTCTTGATGACCTTCTAGAAAACAGTGGCATACTGCATTGGAAAATCCTAATTTGCGTTTATTGATCTGAAACATTTGATAGTTGACCATTCAAATACTCGCTGAAATATAGTTGACTCAGATTTTCTATGCTAAGATCCCCCAAGAAATTCATTTGTTTGTTACCGCTTATGTGTCCATTACTTGAATATAGTAATCTAATTTTTCTGAAAGTTATTGAACCAACTAATTTATCACACACAAGCTATTTAAGATTCTGTGTTTTTTTACAAGCTTTTATTTAATTTGCTTCGTTCGTATGTCATTTGTCATTCTTTCCGGTTCAAAATTTGTAATCCATTTGCCAAACAAAATGGCGGCTCCAAGATTATGGAACGATTCGATTCAAAATTGGTATGTGGGGGTTTTCGGAGACGGAGATTGTGAATTGTTCATCAAAATCCACAAATTCAAGATAGCAGACGAGTTTTGTGATTATGTTCAGATTCGATTCAAAATTGGTATGTCGGAGTTTTTGGGGTCGGAGATTATGAATTTAGTCGAAGATTATTGAGTTTTAGTTAAAATTCATAAATTGAAGAAGCCAACTCCAAGATGGCGGATGAGTTAAGATGAGTTCATCTTAAGATGTCCTTCTCATTGATGGACTAGATAGCTCAGAACGTACAGGAAAAAAAAAGCCTCATAATAACGATGTTTTAACAAAAATGAATAGATTAAGGCGTACTTAATTAAGTACTAAAAAGCACAAAATAAAATAATTAATAAAAAAACCTTTTTAAAGACAAGCTTTTATTCAAATGCACTAAAAAGTACAAAATAGGCTTGTCGCTTTTGTATTCGAACTAAAAACATTCACATTACTTTTGTATATAGTAATCTAATTTTATTGAATCAACTAATGTGTCACACACAAACTCATTTCAGATTTTCATATACTGTTTTTCATGTCTCATTCTATTGTGTTTGGAAAATTTATGAAATAAAATTATTATTATTATTGCCGGGGCCTGTAAATCGAGGAACCATTTTAAACACCAGTTATACCTTAAACTAATTTGTAATTCCAATGCAGTTCATTCCTATTCTCTTCCAGGAGTAACGTAAAAACATCTAGCCAATATTTCGCTAGTTTTCCGGAAAAAAGGTTTTGTCACTATGCGGAGCCATGCATTCATTTGCATGTCATCAATTGTCTCATGAATTCGTAATGAGCTCCTAAAGGATCTGTTCGAGATTTGCGAAGTTATACGAGGACTAGTCAATAATTTTTTCATTTTAAATATAAGTATCGCTGTAATCTCCAGTAAAACAAATGCAACAATAAATACTTATTCAAACGAATTTTGTCATCAAACAAATACTGGGATTTTTTGGCTTTATTGATTTAAAAACTTTCTGGAAAGTCGAGTTTATCTCATTTCTTTCCTACATGTATGTTAAATTTCAAAATATTGTTTCTTAGTCAAAGGGTGAGTAGCGAAAGGTTATATTTGACAAACCAGTTTCTATGTTCGGATATTCGTTTTTTGGGTGTTCCGCCTGTTTGGCCAATGTAAAAACTTGGATAAAACCCACAACTTATATTATACAGTCGATATTTTTCAGAACTATTAGTATTATATTTAATGTTCTCAATTAATTTACCTGAATCATAAGTTTTTCCAGAAGATTGGCCACAAATTTCATTCTTGATTGATAATAAATCCGCATGTCAACTATTACAGCTATTCATGAATTTGTTATAAAACTTCCTAGGATTCGTTAGCGCAGCGTGTGATTTACAAAATTGTACGGGTGTAACAAATACATGTTGTAGTAATTTAAACTTTTTTCCCAACCCATTATCGGTATAATCGTCAGAATAAACAAAAGTTGTTAGCTTTCAATGACTATCATATAAAAAATAAATAACACAGCTGGCAGAAAATTCGATAGAAGACATTTGCAGGTTAGTATTTACAAAAAAAAACAACATTGCTTTGATACTAATGGCGCCATCTCTTGGGTAGGCCGATTATTTTTGAGCACGCCCTCGTACTATCTCGGCTAAACTGAGAGTCAACAAATTTACTTGCGCCCCCGTTTTTTAGCTTCTTTTCACATGCATGGGAAGTCCGTCAATCAAAGAATGACATTATTTTCTTTCTATTTATCTCAACGTATGTCTACCTAAATCGTACAACGTTTGTTGGAAGTCATCAACAAACTTCAAAGTAACTTGTAGAACTCTTACAATAAATGTAATACACGTGATTTGCAATTTGATTGGAATTTATTCCTTGTCTCTTTTCCAGGAAAAAATGCCATTGTGCGAAGTAGCTGCAATTTCATCAAATTCTTTCGTAATTTATTATAATACTATGAATAACCCACTCGTGATTTACGTATGGTTTTGTAAAAATTATACAATAATTAGTCGGCTATTTTGAGAGAGACTTGCCCCAGTTTCGTAATAGTCAACAATCAACATCATATTTATTATTATTTTTAAGCGACACCCCTTGATTATATTTCTGATAAGGACTCGATGATATGATATCCTTCGGTTTAAAAAAACTCTCTATTCCCACTCGGAAGTTATGACAAAAAGTAGTGTCATGGCTCCTGCTGAGGTATTTGGGACTTATAAGCGCAATATGCACCTCATTTGTAATTCCAATGGAGTACATCCTTTTCTCTTGGAATATTTCCTAGTTTTCGGAAAAAAGTTGTGGCTATTATGCCGAGTCGAGAATTCATTTACATGCCATCAATTCTCTCATGAATTCGAAATGAATCCTCGAAGGACCTGTTCGTGATTCGCGCGTAGTTTTCATGAAATGCAGTTATACGAGGTCCATACAATAATTATTGGAAATGTAAAACCGCATTTTGTATTGAAAAATGGTTCAGTGCTAACACGGTGAAATTAAACACAAGGAAAAAACTCAAGAAATAAAATTTTCCAAACTGCAACTTGATTACTCATTAAATTGTAATTCCCATATGTGCTAACAGCCAAAAACTCTGTTCATACACATCCCTCTTCGTCAGCTCATAAAAATATTTTCTATTGAAATATTTTAGGATTATGCTTTTGCCATCGATCTATATTTATTACACACTACTAGAAATACACAAGAATAAGTGTCATTACAGTGATTATCACATTTATATCACATGATAATAATGTCAACGTAAGCAGGGTAGCCTCAGCCACTGATCACAGGCTATCCATACACTACCAAAATGTTCGCGGCCTAAGAACTAAATTAGATAGCTTGTATAATTCAATTTCGGTGAATGACTATGATATTATAACTCTGAGTGAAACTTGGTTGAAATCCGATACCTTCGATAGTGAAATCTTCAACACAAATTACGCTCTCTTACAGAAAGGACAGACATACCGATCTCACAAATGAGTCCAGGGGGGTGGAGTCTTGCTAGCGATTAAGATCTGCTTTCAATCGTGCCAAATTAACCTAGATTATCTTTCACACATTGCTCCCAATTGTTATTGGTATCAAAATTCCCAATGAGAGAACGTCAGCATATGTGGTCAATGTCATACCTCCTAACTCATCATATGTCCTACAAGAAACATTCTTTGATTCTATATGCAATGCTGAACAATTAAATGACTCTGACAATCTAGTAATCATCGGAGACTTCAACATACCCGAATATATAACCTATCACAATAAAACCACTTATCCTAGAATAATTTCTTGCCTTGTGAATTTTATGAATTTCTTGAATTTAAAACAGCACAACTCCTCCAATCACAATGGCCGTGTTCTAGACTTAGTAATGAGTAGAACTGAAGTTGTAGTCTCTCAACTAAACGAGCCCCTAGTGACTGTTGATCTGCATCACCCACCACTAGAAATCCTATTGAAATTTGATATAACATCTAAAAAATTCGAAAAAAAGTCTTTAATAACATATAACTTTCGCATACAAACTTTCCCCGACTTTACGAGGACCTTCTAAAGGCAGATTGGTCCTTTCTTGAACGTGCTGTCGATTTCAATTCTGCTTGCGGTGAATTTTATTTACACTTAGATCAGTTTTTTTTTTTTTACAGCACGTACCCAAGAAACTCACTGCAAACTCTTCCTACACCTCCTGGTTTAATGGTAATGTAATTGGGAGATTAGAAAAGAAGAATAGATACCTTCGTGAATTCAAAAAATCGGTGATTTAACTTATCAAGAAAAGTTTAAAGTTATTCGCAGGGAAGAAGGACATATCTTCAGCTCGAAGTAACTTTGCAACTTCCGTCGAAGCTAACATAAAAAGCAACCCTTCCAAATTTTGGTCATATTTAAATACATTGCGAAATTAATCTCGCATTCCCAATACTATGAAGTTCCAAGGTCAAGATTTATCTGATCCCGAAATAATAATCAATGCATTTGCTAACTTATTCCAATCAGCGTTCATCAACTCGACACCCTTGAATAACTTAGTGGATGAAGAGCCTAATGTACCTACACTATCAACCCCTTATATCTCTGAGGAACTCGTAGTGCAATGTCTGAAACGGCTAAAACCCAATTTGACATCTGGGCCAGATGGTATTCCATCATTCATTGTGTAGGAGTGTGCCATAATTTTCAAAAAGCCACTTACTAAAATTTTTAATATTGCATTATCAACGTGTTCATTCCCTGACATCTGGAAAAAAGGTCAAATATGCCCTATATTCAAAAAAGGCGACAAAGGTTACATTGAAAATTATAGGCCATCGTTATCCTTTGTAATTTTAGCAAAGTTTTTGAAATGGTTATCTCTGAGTTTTTATCAGCTCACAATTGGTGCATTATCAGCACGGCTTTGTACCAGGCCGATCAACAGTCACCAACTTGCTTGAAATTACACAATTCATTTCAGATAATTTGGACAATTCAGGACAGGTCGATGTCGTTTACACTGACTTCTCCAAAGCATTTGATCGGCTTTCCAACTTTGGTCTTACTCGCGATCTTATAATGTTTTTCTACTCTTATCTATCCAACAGAATCCTCAGAGTGGAATACCATGGTCACCGATCATCTAAAATAACTAACTTCCGGTGTCCCGCAAGGCTCAGTTTTAGGCCCCTTGTTATTCATAATATTTGTAAACGACATCGGCATTAGACTGAACTGTAAGCTATATGGACAAATTGAAAACCTAAATAACAGCTTGAAACTTCAAGTTGATCTAAATTATTTACATAAGTGGTGCGACTCAAATCTACTCCCGTTAAATATAGGAAAATGCAATGTTATATCTTTCACGAGCAAAAAACAACCTATTATTTTTTATTACAGTATTGATGGCACCAATCTCGCAAGGTGCACCAGCTTCACAGACTTAGGAGTGAAATCTGACAATAAATTAACGTTCGTGGAACATACTTATCGTTTCATCTGCTTATAAAACGCTTGGCTTCGTGACCAGGAACTCAAAGCAGTTTATTGACCCCAATACTCTGAAGCTCCTGTCCGACGCATTTGTTAGAACTAAACTTGAATACGCCTCCATTATTTGGTCTCCGGGCTATAATGTCCACTTGAATAATATCGAGAATGTACAGAGACGTTTTCTCAAAATAATATGTTATAGAGTAGATTGGGAGTATCCTGCACGAGGTTTTGGTTATAACTCGTTGCAGACACGTCACACATGTCACAGCACAGTTTTCCTTTTCAAAGTCCTGAATAACAAAATAGATTTTCCCCAATTACTCTTTTTGTTAAATATTCATGTACCTAGAGGGACTGCCCGATCACATACCATGTTTTATTTACCGACACACAACACGAATTTACTCATGTTTTCTCCTATCCATCAAATTTGTGTAAATTATATGAATTTTCAGAATGTGACTGACACACTCAACACAACATTGAGTGAAATCAAGAAAGTGATCCCGTAACACTCACCTATGTATTCATAATACCTGTAACTCCGTATGTGAACTTTTTTTTTAATAAGTTTTTTTTCAGTTCATATGCATAGTTGCACGTAAGTCTTGTTAATTTTGTCCGAATTATTGTGTTATTCATCAATGTATTGTAATATATAATCACTGTATTTTTCCCACCCTGAAAAAATCCCATAAAAACTCTTTGGACTCGAACCTTCACAATAAACTGTTCAAAGATGTTAAGTCTCTCAACTCTGCGAAAATCAAAATTAAAATAAAAAACGATTTGATTGAAAATTGTTTTTATTCAACTGAAGAGTATGTACGAGCACCTGTATGTGAATTTTAAGAAGACTATTCTGTATTATATTTTGTGAATATTTCTTATAACCCAATACAAACATACCATGTAACGTAGTCAAAATTGAAGTAGGCATGAAAACAAGACTGCCATCACTGTGAAATACATTCCGAAATATTTTGTCTTAATGTTGTTCATTGAATTTGTACCCAGATTTATTTCACAGATTTCATTATTGAATGAAATTAATTTTATATCCTGAGTAAAAGATTTACCAAAATTTATGAATCATTCATCCAGTTTTGTTGAAAATATATGTATAAAACTTTCACACAATTGATTTAGAATGATACTTGTTCATTCATCATAGTTTCCTTATGTTTTCTATTGTTGAATTCATAAAATATTAGATATTGTAAAAAGCTGAATTTATTTTATAACTGGTTTAGACCGATTATTTTATATGAAAAATTGGTGGTAATCTTAAAGTCATTTTTGTAATTAGTAGATTCTTTAAATCGCAGTTCCCCTATAAGGAATTTGAAAAATGTCTACAACTTACTGTCAGTTGTAACGCAATTATTATTCAAGTTGTATTCCATTATTTGGAGCATGTATTTAGTACTATCGAAGTACTGAAGTTGTATGGATTAGACTGTCTTACCATACAGTGTGTTTTTTTTTCGTAATGAAGTATTTTTTTTTTAATATAGTTTGATTTTATAAGTGCTAAATTGGCGAGGTACACAATTTGAACGATTCCAGCTCTCTAAAAATCTATAACATCTATATTGGAATTGATTCTTACCTGCCGCTCGATAAAAATCGCCAGTAAGTTTTTCTAAATTATTCACACCCTTCATAAACTTGGTAACACCATCTTAACCAAGAAAAATAAAGTATGCAGGGCCGGTTCATATCAATGGCTAGTCAGTTGTGGGGTTTCTATTTAAACAACACCCTGTACGGGGTCATATCATTGGCACATTTCTCTATTTTGTTGGCATGTCCTATCATACATTCGAAAAAAAAACACATTCGCAATTTTCTTTAATAATAGTTGTATTTTCTATATGGTTTTTATTCGAGTAAGTATTAGAAACTGTCTTTGTAAATTTCCATGTATGTTTATAATTTCCATCCATAGATTCATCCAGTTTGATTTTTTATTCGTTTGAACAATAAAGGTCATGGCTTCAGTTTGTATGTTGTCGATTTGGAAATATGTCCAATATCCATGTGCTCAATTTTTAACCGACGAAACCAAAAAGGAAGAGGTTCTCTAGTCGACGCATATATTTTTTTTTATGTATGACCACACATTACTTCTTACTGAGACGTCCGATTCCGATAATTCTTTTTCAGTGGATAGGGTGTACTTCGAAGTTGGTCCCATTTGAATTTAAAAGATGAAATCCACCCCTAAGGGTAGCAAAATGAAGGATATTGATCACTCACCCTCTGAATTCTGGTCCGTTAACCGATTCCATCAGGCATAACTTTGTACTGGGTTCTTCGATTTGGATTATTCTTTTTTCATTAGATAGGGTATACCTCATAGTTGATCATATTTGGATTTCGAATGGAATTATCCACCCTTACGGGTATAAAATAGGGAATAATTGATTTTTCACTTGTGAACATTGGCACACATATGTAGTTGACAATGACAGATCGGTATTGTCATTATTTTTGTTCTCCTACATCCGTCACAATCATTATATTCTATGAGAGGATGGAATGATATACAAAGTAATGAAATAAACTAACCAGAACAACAAAAATAATTTATATTACAACAAATAGTAAAAGTAGATAATCATATTATTCAACTGATAATAGTTGAAGTAAGGTGGGTAAGTAAGTATTTTGGAAGTAATCAAAAAACAAGTAGGTAGTAATTAGTAGATTTCAGCCACAAAAAATTGAAAAATAAAATAAACCTTCTTAGTCTCAATAACTATGCCCCTAAACTAATGTAAGTAACTAATTTTGAGTCGGCGCCAAAAACAAGCAAATGAGTTAGGTAAGGCGTAAAATGATGGCATCAAGTTGCGCGGTGACATTCTGATAATTTTCAAAATTAGTTACTAACATTAGTTTAGGAGCTTAGTTATTGAGACTAAGAAGGTTTATTTTATTTTTACTTTTCAGTTCCATATTTCGTCGCTTTAATTTTTTGTTAAAAAGTTTTTAATCGGATCGGTTCATGAAAAAATAAAGTATGAACATGGCATTAATAGTCACTTTTTCATCCAGTATCAACTCCAGAAACAAATACTTTTCAGCCGACTGTCACATCCGTTTTCACGTTAATAAAAAACTAGGCATCAATATTATGAGCAACAACGTTGTGTGCAAACAAACCGCAGACGGGATTTATTGAAAGGAAAAGGGATCGAATTTCTACAGAACATGTAAGAGCGAGACGCGATTACTACCCTCATATTATGGTTGTGGACTTAACTCTATACAAACTGGGCAGAATACACATTTTATAGGTTTCCCGTATGAGTTTCCATCAAATCGTGTGGATAGATATCTCGTCATTCGTGAAAGAAAAGGAAAGCTGAAAACGTATCGTTTGCCAAGTTCCATATTGGCTTGGCTTATTTATTTTTTGCTGATTCTACTTTTTCTTTTGGGGTTCGTGAACTGGATTGTTTACTGTTCGCGATTCTCCGCTGGTAATGAGTTGGATTGTTGCCTATTTTTATTTCATGGCCCAAGCAATATCATTTGATTTGCCACAATATATACACAAGATTAGCACTTTATCCTCGCAAAAGAGAGCGAAACATTGTTATATACGGTGTTCCTCAAGGAACTGTTCTCAGGCCACTTCTGTTCAGCATCTATGTGAACGAACTTTTCAGAATAAACACTGAAGAAAAAATATGCAGATAATACGGCGGTTTTTTTATACGAATGTCAAATGACAAGCTCAGAAAATGATATACGTCGTATCCGAGATTTATACTGACTATAAATTCAATGAAACCTTCTTCCTTCTCATTCATATTGAGAAGAGGATTGCATCTTCATTAGTCTAGTTAACAAGTGCTTTTTAGGTCAAATTTTTTTTAGATTCTCCAAAAATTATGATTGAGGTGTCATTCGATTCGGAATGGCATGTAGATATTTTTTGAGAAAGGCCGCTCGCAAAAATGGCAATAGTTATAAACAATTTAGTGAAAAAAAAAGGGATTTTGTTTTTTCGCCAATATCTCAAAAACTATTCGAGATAATTCAAATTTGAAAAGAGATGCAAAAAAAGGAGGAAATTTCCTAAGAAAAAGTTTTGTTTTCCGGAACTGTAGGACCAATATTTATAATTTTCCCATAGGGTTGAAAATACGCCCGAAAACGGGTACTCCGGCATGCGCAAGCCACGTCCCCTTCGGACCTTTAATGAATAAATATTATTTAAACTCATTAAATATGAAAATTAAAAATTGAATAAATTCAGGCGCCTGCAGGATAGACCAATGAGCAATAATCCGTGGTCCAAAAATTTTTATCGCGATTTTTCAATAAGTTATCCATTAGTTAATCAACAATTTTTTGTAGCACGAACATTACCATTGCAAGTGCGATAATTGTTAAACTATTAATCTGAGAATGTTTTCCTTTCGTGGAGCTATTTTTCAAAGGTCTTAGAAAAATTGAAAAATTGTTAATTTTCGTTTTGTTATTAACAATTTACTAAGGTGAAAAATTATAAAGCTTCATTAAACATTGAATTAATTATCGTTTTCTTATATCATAACTACTCAAAAATGATTTTTAATAATTTTTATCTCCTATTGTTTGAAAAATTGTTATAAACAAATGCGTTGTTTATGAGTAATTATTTTTTTTTTATAACATAATTTTGATATAATTATGATTTAAAAAAAAAAAAAATTTTTAAAAACATTTTTTTTTACCACTTTTATAAAATTAAGGAACCATTTTTTTTTATAATTATTTATACTTGGTCTTCGATATTAAAAAAAAACGTTTATTATTTAAATTTTCATTGTTTATTCAATAAACAATTTGGTATAAACAAATAAATTATCTCTTTGTATTTTTTTTTTTTCTACTCAAAAAAAAAAAACAAACATGTATTATTCTTACAAAAAAAAATATTTATATTTTTTATTGAACTTTAAATTTTCTGTTCTCTTTGATTTCACCACTCTGACCTGGTTTTTTATGTTTGATTTTATTATAACTTTTCAACTAATGAAGAGTCAAGGAAAAAAATGTAAGACTTATTTATTCTTTATTGATTAAACAACAAATTAAGCCAAAACTGTTTTCTACTTTTATGTCTAAATATCTTATAAACTAATATAACTATGACCATACAACTTATGAATTTTTATCTAACGTATATTAAAATTTTAGCTTATAAATTTTAGTTTTGCTCGGTAATTTTTTTAATTAGAATAAAAATAAGTTTGAAAAAAAATCAATTTTTTATAAAAATTAATTAAATGTTATTTAATTCAAGTAAGTTTATTTATAAAATATTGTAGAAATTTTTTCTTCTGAAAGATTATTTTTATAAACAAATGGTATAAATTAAATAAATAATTGAGTGAGAGCTTCAAATTTAAATAATAAACGTTTTTTTTAATATCGAAGACCAAGATGAATAATGATTTAAAAAAAATGGTTCCATAATTTTCATAAAAAAAAAAATTTTTAAAAATTTTTAAAAAAAATTTTTTTTAAGAAACGTTTTTTTTTAAAAATCATAATTTATCATCAAAGAATAAGTTATAAAAAAAAATTAATTATCTCATAAACAACGCATTTGTTTATAACAATTTTTCAAACAATAGGAGATAAAAATATTAAACTCATTTTTGAGTAGCTTCTGATTAAAAATATAATTTTAAAAAGTTTTTTTCTTTAAAACTATTAATAAAAAAATTTTTTAAAGAAAATATATTTTTCAATTTTCGAACGGAATCTTTTGCTTGAAGGCATTCTCGAAAAACAGCATCCACGAAGTAGGAAATTAATTAACTAAGGATGCGCTAAATTTTCCATTATCTCCTACTAGGCGAATTTTTTTTATTTTCAATAAGTTTAAATAATTATATTGGTCACTACGCATCCGACGTTAACCTTGGAAATTTAATCTCCAAAAACTTTTCCTTAGGAAATTTCCTCCTTTTTTTGCATCTCTTTTCAAATTTGAATTATCTCGAATAGTTTTTGAGATATTGGCGAAAAAACAAAATCCCTTTTTTTTTCACTAAATTGTTTATAACTATTGCCATTTTTGCGAGCGGCCTTAGCATTTTCTCAAAAAATATCTACATGCCATTCCGAATCGAATGACACATCAATCATAATTTTCGGAGAATGCGAAAAAAATTTGACCTAAAAAGCACTTGCTAACTAGACTACATATAACAGGCTGAAATCACCAGTGAAATATCAATCAAAATATGTCATAAAATCTTGAAGTGACATCTAGAGAACCTATGAAAGAGAATGTCAAAATATACGTATTCTGTGAGCTACAGCAAAAAACTTGAAGATGGCAACTGAATGAGAGGTTCTCACACATCAGTCAGAGAACAGTACGCGATATCCTGTCACCAAGGTTGAAACGATTTAAATCAATTAATGTAAATACATTATTTAAATCACATGATTTTTTCAATTTAAATCATGAATAAAATCAAAATTTCTGATATGTTATAATTAAGAAAAAATAAAAACTTTTGAGTTTTAATGAATGGTTAATTATATCAAAAAAAATTATACCACTGTATCTAAATAATAATGTAGTGCTTGTACAAAAAACTCATTTTGCAGCTTTTTAACCGACGAAACCAAAAAGGAGGAAGTTCTCTAGTCGACGCGTATATTTTTTTTTATGTATGACCACGCATAACTTTTTACTGAGACGTCCGATTCCGATAATTCTTTTTTCAGTGGATAGGGTGTACTTCGAAGTTGATCCCCCCTTTTTTCAATTTTAAACGTTTTGGATGACCCTAAGGGTAAAATAAGTATTTGGATTTCGAATGGAATTATCCACCCTTCCGGGTGGAAAAATAAGGGATAATTGATTTTTCACTTGTGAACATTGGCACACGTATGTAGTTGACAATGACAGATCGCTATTGTCATTATTTTTGTTCTCCTACATCCGTCACAATCATTATATTCTATGAGAGGATGGAATGATATACAAAGTAATGAAATAAACTAACCAGAACAACAAAAATAATTTCTATTACAACAAATAGTAAAAGTAGATAATCATATTATTTAACTGGTAATAGTTGAAGTAAGGTGGGTAAGTAAGTATTTTGGAAGTAATAAAAAAACAAGTAGGTGGTAATTAGTAGATTTCAGCCACAAAAAATTGAAAAATAAAAACTTTTTAACAAAAAATTAAACCGACGAAATACGGAACTGAAAAGTAAAATATTAAATAAACCGTCTTAGTCTCAATAACTAGTCTCCTAAACTAATGTAAGAAACTAATTTTGAGTCGGCGCCAAACGAACAATCAACGAAGATCATTAAATGACTTCAAAAAAATTATCAGAATGTCATCGCGCAACTCGATGCCATCATTTTACGCCCTACCTAATTAATTTGCTTGTTTGTTTGGCGCCGACTCAAAATTAGTTACTTACATTAGTTTAGGAGCTTAGTTATTGAGACCAAGAAGGTTTATTTTATTTTTTACTCTTCGTATTTCGTCGGTTTAATTTTTTGTTAAAAAGTTTTTATTCCGTTTCTAGTCGATTTCTGAGTTTGGAATGGACTAAACCAAATGTTGAGAAAATTCTCTCGACTGATGCGGAAGAAGCAGTAGCACAAAATAATGGTCTAATTATGTGAAGAAGAACTCTTTTTGAATAATGAGTATATTTTGTTGTAACTTCCACCAATCTATAGGTTTTTCATTCTGAAGAATATCACCATGGAACATACTATCAGTGAAAGGTTCTGATCTGGCAAAAAACTTTATTATGAGTGGTAGTAAACCACTAATTGGATATAATTCCTTAACAGCGTTCAAAGCAACATTTTTGTCACTCTCTGTTAGTGTTTGCTGAGTTTTTGTTCGGTCAAGAAGATATGCCAACAAATGATATGGGGTTATACACTGTTCATAAGGCCTCTTAAATTTTTGCAGATGTTTTAAAGTTATGTCAAAATGGGTTTCTAATATTTTAAATTCTTCAACACACTTTTGCCAGCGAACTTTCATGCGTTCGACAAGACCCTGCATTTCATGTCTACATTTTTTGCATATAGCTCTATTCCCAGATTTTCTTTCAGTTTTATTAGATTTTTCTATAAAATGTATCCAGATAGGGTCTTTTTTCCTTCCTCTTCTATGAAGAGTTGACATTGTTACACTATTAGCAGATTTTTAGGTAACCTTTAGAAATTTAAAGCAGAAATCACGCGTCGAGCTGCTTATTAGGTGGCGAATTATCAAATAATGCGAGTTAGGGAGGACGCATCTTTATATAAACAGTGGAGGGTTTTCTAACTTGTTCTGACAGGAATTTGCAGGACTGAGCGTTTTTCGACAGGAACTATCTTCATTAAAATTTGAAGAACGGTGGAATAAATCGAAAACGTGTTGAAAATAGCAACTTGTCTTATTTATGGGAAAAAAACAATAAAAATAAAAAAAATCGAAAAAAAACAAAAAATCTTTCTCAAAAAACAAAACGTTATTTTTTATCGACGGCCAGTGATTTTCGATTCATTTCTCACTTGAATATTAAATTATGGAAGGAAAGGGTTCACGAGTGTGGGTCGATTCCTATGGTCTCGAATAGCTCAGACGGTAGAGCATATGACTAGAAATCATAAGGTCGTGGGTTCGACTCCCACTTGAGGATGCGTTTTTTCCTTAATTTAATAATTTGTCCTCTATGTCACAAAATCCCCCATTTTTCATTATATATTTTGGACACAATATTTCCACTTTCACCTTATATATTTGGCTAAATCTTATCAGTGGTTAAGAGATCATCCGCTTAGATCTGCTACTGAAATTTTCGAGTGACGATGAAGTTGAGTGACAGGCAATGGATCTCGACGGCCAGTGATAAGTACGTTTGATTTTGGATTCATTTCACTTGAATATTAAATTATGGAAGGAAAGGGTTCACGAGTGTGTGTCGATTCCTATGTTCTCGAATAGCTCAGACGGTAGAGCATATGACTAGAAATCATAAGGTCGTGGGTTCGACTCCCACTTGAGGATGCGTTTTTTCCTTAATTTAATAATTTGTCCTCTATGTCACAAAATCCCCCATTTTTCATTATATATTTTGGACACAATATTTCCACTTTCACCTTATATATTTGGCTAAATCTTATCAGTGGTTAAGAGATCATCCGCTTAGATCTGCTACTGAAATTTTCGAATGACGATGAAGTTGAGTGACAGGCAATGGATCTCGACGGCCAGTGATAAGTACGTTTGATTTTGGATTCATTTCTCACTTGAATATTAAATTATGGAAGGAAAGGGTTCACGAGTGTGTGTCGATTCCTATGTTCTCGAATAGCTCAGACGGTAGAGCATATGACTAGAAATCATAAGGTCGTGGGTTCGACTCCCACTTGAGGATGCGTTTTTTCCTTAATTTAATAATTTGTCCTCTATGTCACAAAATCCCCCATTTTTCATTATATATTTTGGACACAATATTTCCACTTTCACCTTATATATTTGGCTAAATCTTATCAGTGGTTAGAGATCATCCGCTTAGATCTGCTACTGAAATTTTCGAATGACGATGAAGTTGAGTGACAGGCAATTGATCTCGACGGCCAGTGATCTCGACGGCCAGTGATAAGTACGTTTGATTTTGGATTCATTTCTCACTTGAATATTAAATTATGGAAGGAAAGGGTTCACGAGTGTGTGTCGATTCCTTTGTCCTCGAATAGCTCAGACGGTAGAGCATATGACTAGAAATCATAAGGTCGTGGGTTCGACTCCCACTTGAGGATGCTTTTTTTTTCCTCAATTTAATAATTCGTCCTCTATGCCACAAAATTATAATTTTTTTCAACCCTGGCTGTCACCTGAACCTAGTTTGGTTCTAAATGTATCTTTTCAATGGTGCAAAAATCGAATTATAAAAAAAATTACGTGGTCGCATTTGTTTGTTGGAACTGAGTTAGGAGAGAAATAATTTTTTGAGGACCTTTTTGGTTCTGATATATGTCATTTAAATTAGATATCAAAATAATGGATTTGAAGTTAACAGATTTCAGATAATTGAGATTCACTTCGATGTTTCAAAAATCGATTTTGGACTCAGTTATCCATTTCCGGTTCAACCGAGAGTGCCTGGGAAAAAGTCAAATACCAAGAGATGCAGTGAATGTCGAGATGTCCGCCCGGGCAGTGAACAACAAACTTCACAGAATCTGTTACCTGTACTTCCATCTAGCTTATTCAGTAGTACATACAATGAATATGGAATATAAAATACCCCATAATATCTAATATATTCGTTGAAATCACATATTTATCAACTACGAATATTGATAACTGGCCATAAGAGCAATGCAATGAAAGTGAAGTCGGGTTATACAGTGTGACCCATTTAAAATGGAACCACCCCTGTAGAATACGCATTTTTCAATCAATCTAAAAAAATTTTTTTTTATAATTTCAAGCATCAAAAAATGTTTTTTTGACACAAATTTTCATAACTTTAGTTTAATTTCCAAGGCACTCTATAGTTTTTTTCTTTGTCAAAAACGGCAAAAGTTTATTAGGCAATTTTTGTTTTTAAATTTGACTACACCCCTGGATTTGTAAACGCTATAAATAAAAAAACTTTTTAACAAAAAATGAAACCGACAAAATACGGAACTGAAAAGTAAAAAATAAAATAAACCTTCTTAGCTCAGTAACTAAGCTCCTAAACTAATGTAAGTAACTAATTTTGAGTCGGCGCCAAACAAACAAGCAAATGAATTAGGTAAGACGTAAAATGATGGCATCGAGTTGCGCGGTGACATTCTGATAATTTTTATGAAGTAATTTAATGATTGTTCGTTGATTGTTTTTTTGGCGCCGACTCAAATTAGTTACTTACATTAGTTTAGGACAGTTACTGAGACTAAAAGGATTTATTTTACCCTTTCATTCCGTATCGGTTTAATTTGTTAAAAGTTTATTTTCAAATTTTTATGGCTAAAATATACTATTACCACCTACTTGTTTTTATTACTTCCAAAATACTTACTTACCCACCTTACTTCAACTATTACCAGTTAAATAATATGATTATCTACTTTTACTATTTGTTGTAATATAAATTATTTTTGTTGTTCTGGTTAGTTTATTTCATTACTTTGTATATCATTCCATCCTCTCATAGAATATAATGGTTTTGACGGATGTGGAACAGAAATAATGTCAGTAGCGATCTGTCATTATCAACTACGTATGTGTGTGCCAATATTCATAAGTGAAAAATCAATTATCCCCTATTTTACTACCCGTAAGGGTATATAATTCCATTCGAAATCTGAATATAAGGTATACCCTATCTATTAAAAAAAGAATCATCCAAATCGAAGAACACTGATATAAGACGTACAGGGTGTTCTTATTGAAAAACCACACCTGTCCACCTTTTGTTATAACATACTGAGTGTTATCAGTCTATTGACCAATAACGGAACAATTTCTCAGAGCGGCTTGAGATCTTGTTTCCCCCTGTATGTAATGAAGCGTGGGACTTAATTTGACAGTACAATGACCAATTTCAGATTGTTTCGAAATAATAATACAATTAGGACTTGTAATAATATATATATATGTATTTTCTAAAATATAAAAACAACTATTGATACACCTGGTATAATTTACTGAGAAAATGTATAGAAAGTCAAGATGAGATTGAATAAACAATAATTAAAAATGAGAAACAATATGAGCTGACAATTAAAATAACTGTTCAATTTATGGTATAATTTACTGAGAAAATGTATAGAAAGTCAAGATGAGATTGAATAAACAATTGATAATAATTTTACTTTGTTGAATCAATAATTTCTTCTACTATGAAATCAATAATGAAATTTTTCTTATTACACTATACATATATACCTTGCCAAATAAACAGTTTGATTTCTTACCTCCACTGAATAATACACAATAGTTTAATTAAGACTTAATTATTCCGTTTATTTCCGAATAATATTACGCTTCACTTGTTGCAAATGATTATTTAGCTTCTAGATAAATATTAATTCCTTTCATTTAGTTATTAGAGATGATTTCTGATGAATTACACTTTCACAATGATTCTGCATATGGTTGATTAATTTGCTACTTCAGATAAACTCTACGGAGTCTACGCTTATTTCGCGTAGGAAGATGAGACTTCATCTTCGCTAATTGAAATTAAACTTTACTTTTATTCGCTTCATAATGAAGCTGAACTAGCTTTGTACTGACTGACTAGATCGACGACTGGATTCTGAATGAAGAGAGGAGAGAGAGTTCTATGGAGAATCTTATATATATAGTGTTGGTATTCAAACGATGCCGCCCTAGAACAATAAAATTATATTTAATGAGTCGGTGAGTACCCCGTTTGAGTTGACACGCCGCCATGATATATCACCAAGCCTATTATCGCTTCCAAAAGACCGCGGGTCATTCATCTGTCCCGGCGTACTATTAGTTATGAATGTCTGAAAATATGGTTGGAATTTCGATTGAGGTGCCGACACAAATGATAGAGGAAGTATCGACTTTATGAGTTGTCATATGAATTTTACTATTAATGCGACCGTTTTTTATTTCGAACGAAAATTGATTTATTTTATTGGAATTCTTCAGTTTCAGTTTACATAGGGCTATATTTAAAATACTTGATAAGGAGTGCTCATAACAACACAGTACAAAGTTATGCCTGATAGAATCTGTTAACGGACCAGAATTCAGAGGGTGAGTGATCAATATCCTTCATGTTGCTACCCTTAGGGGTGGATTTCATCTTTTAAATTCAAATGGGACCACCTTCGAAGTACACCCTATCCACTGTAAAATGAATTATCGGAATCGGACGCCTCAGTAAAAAGTTATGCGTAATCATACATAAAAAAAATATGGAAAAAAAAATACGGGTCGACTAGAGAACCTCCTCCCGTTTGGTTTCGTCGGTTAAAAACCATCAAAATTTCATAAAAAAATATTGGTTAACAACGAATTTACAACAACTTTAATTTTTGAAACAAAGTATTTGATTATAATTTTTATTTAGATTATAGACATATTAAAAATCTGGCAACACTGCCGATACAAAGTAGATCACCAGTGAACTTGTACAGTGAAAACCCGAAGTCAATAGCTCATTCCGTTCTACAATTATAACTCCTGAAAGTATGGTAATGTGAGCGATTTGAGGTTGAAGCGATATGAAAAAATCTGACTACGCCACTGGATTAGTGACGCAATTACACCTCAACAAATAAGAAATAGTGTAAAAAATATTCGGAAGAGATACGATAAATGTGTCGAACTAAATGGAGGTTTGGTAGAAGCCACAAAAATTCAAATATTTAATTTTACAATAATGTTTATTTTAGTTTTTGCTTAATGACGTTTTATTGTTGAATAAATACTTTAAAACTTGTTTCTGTTCATTTCGTTTTTATCTGCTATGGAAGAATGTACTACTGTATAAATTGAAAATGAATTTCAAATTGTCTGTTCTTTTCGAATACACTTATAACCTACACTTAAATAAATGATTTTAAGGGAATATAATTTACAAATCCAGTGGTCTAGTCACATTTTTATTACAAAATCGCTTCCACCACAAATCGCTAACATTACCATACTTATAACTGTAGAACGGAATGAGCTATTGACTTCGGATTTTCACTGTCACTGTCACTGTCAAGTTCACTGGTGTTCTACTTTGTATCGACGGTGTTGCCAGATTTTAAATATGTCTATAATCTAAATAAAAATTATAATCAAATACTTTGTTTCCAAAATTGAAGTTGTAACTTCGTTGTTAACCAATATTTTTGTATGAAATTTCGATGGTTTCTATTTATAACGACCACGAATCCAGTGGTGTAGTCAAACTTGAAAACAAAAATTGCCTTATAAACTTTTGCCGTTTTTGACAAAGAAAAAAACCATAGTGTGCCTTGGAAATAAAACTGAAGTTATGAAAATTTTTGTCAAGTTACAGTTTTCGATGCTTAATATTAAAAAAAAATTGTTTTGAGATTGATTGAAAAATTCGTATTCTACACATGTCACGCCTCCATTTCTGCGCATGCGCATAATATACAGAATATATTTTTCTTTTTCACTGATTGAGAATTCAAAATAATGACTCCCTCTAGTGCCGATTTTTGAAACTATACATAAGTACATTGTTTACTTTTCGAAACATGAATGTTTATATGATTTTAGCCGTTGTATACTTAAAACTTGTGGAATCTCTTGTGATTGTTGACATTTAATGAAATTCTGGTTTACTTGGTGAATGTTCTGTTGACTATTGTATGTCCTCGAGTGAAAAAGTGAGTGAATCAAGTTCAAATCATTATTGTTGTGTACCTCAATGTGACTCTTGGGCAAAACGATCCCGTTGTACTGGAATAAGTTTTCATTAATTTCCGTGAGAAAATGAACGTAACATTCTGGTGCAGACTAATCTAGGATTGAGTGAGTCTATAGACAGACGACGGGCTCTTGAAGAATACAGTTCCTTCCCAAAATCTTCCTGTATCGTCTGTAGCCAAGAAAAAAAGTGGAAAAAAACACCTTCAAAGAGAATTGAGAAGAAAGAAAAAAGAGTTAAGAAGAGAAAAAAGATATATTATTTAACACACCGAAGATTATCTATACAGTATGGAAAAAGAGTGACTATATATGTATATCTAGGCGATAAGGGCACATTTTCACACTTCTTGTTTGTTTTAGATGAAATTTAAAAAAACGTGGGTAATAACCTTGTAGTTGATGCCGCAAAAAATCTGTTTTTTGTTAGTTTTATTTTCAGTTCGAACATTCACATATAGTGTGTAACATTTATTCAAAATAATTCATTATAATAATTCCAGATGACTTTATAGACCAGGGTCGATAATTTTTTAAAACAAAAAAAATTATAGTAGGATGAAACATTTTGGAAAAGGAAGAGAATATAACAAAAGCTAAAGGAAACATAATTTACGGGCGATCTGAGGTCGGGAAGTGGAAGGGGCGAGTTTTTAAGGGTAAAAAACGGTTAATCTCGATTGCCGGCAAAACTACAAGTCCTATGGAAAAAAGTTAAATGCCAATAAAAAGATCTACAACTTTTGTATTCACACTTTTTTCACATAACCTCAAAATGTATGTGAAAAATTCAAATAACCAAGTTTTTGGTATTTCATTTTTATCTTTTACAAAAAAAAATCCACGAAATTTGGTGAAAACTTATTTTTTTATGTCCCAAACACACTGTAATTTATTTGATTTGAAATATTTATTTTTTCACCTTATTTTGACTTAATATCGAAAAACCACCCTAATTTTCAATCGAAAATTCTCGCGTCAAAATATCAGCTTTTTTCAAAAAGTCGGTGGGCTTTTTATTTGTTGAAATCTCTACTTTCTGATGGTGAAAGGAAAAATATACATTACTATGGTAAATGTTCTCAGAAAATACAAAGAAATAACAGGTAGTAAGGCCCAGACCCTCCTAGCCCCTTCCCCACTTCTCTATGAAATACCTATTGATGGGCTAAAATTTACCGTAGGTCACTCAGGTATATCAGTTATCTCAAAATAGCAATGAATAGGCATCTACGCATATAATTCAAAGAAGATTCTACAACTTTCTCAAAATATTGTAGATTTTCGGATTCGAGTTCCTTTCGTTTCTTTGCATTTTCTGAGAACATTTACCATAGTAAGGTTTTTTTTTTTTCACCATCAGAAAGTAGAGATTTCAACGGATAAAAAGCCCACCGTCTTTCTAAAAAAAGCTGATATTTTGACGCGAGAATTTTCGATTGAAAATTAGGGTGGTTTTTCGATATTAAGTCAAAATAAGGTGAAAAAATAAATATTCCAAATCAATTAAATTACACTGTGTTTGGGGCATAAAAAGGTAAGTTTTCACCAAATGTCATGAAAAAAAAATTTTTTTGTAAAAGATAAAAATAAAAAAACAAAAACTTGGTTATTTCAATTTTTCACATAAATTTTGAGGTTATGTAAAAAAGTGTGAATACAAAAGTTGTAGATCTTTTGTCATTTAACTTTTTTCCATAGTTTTGCCGGAAATCGAGATTAACCGTTTTTTACCCTTAAAAACTCACCCCCTTCAACTTCCCGACCTCAGATCGCCCGTAAATTATTTTTCCTTTCATTTTTGTTATATTCTCTTCCTTTTCCAATGGGTTTCATCCTACTATTATTTTTTTTTCACTTTTTATCATTTTTAAAGGCTTCAGCCCTGGTCTATTACTAAGTTGTCCAGAAACTTCGGAAAATATTTTTTTACAAGCAAATCAGAACATACTTAGTCTCCTTCAAAGTGAGTTTTCGCAAATGATATTGTCTTATGATTTAAATACACCACTTCACTAGAGTCTTGAAATGAATAACACTACACAAAAAACTGGAAAATTATACCAAATGGAAATATTTTAAGAAAAACTCCAAACACAAGTGTATAAAAGGTGCATTTAGTCACCTTTTTTTGCAATAGTAATGGCGATAACGTTAAGAGATGAAACTGTTGGATCGAATGGTTTGATTTACGTCAACTATTTTAATTTTAGCAATAACGATAACTTTAAGAACGCGACCTTGAATATTCCAACTTTCAGAATCTTACGGCTATCGCTAAAATATTGTCTATAATGCGCATGTCATGACAACTGACAGACCAATACATGTTCCATAGTTCCATGTCAATTTTTAAATCATAATTAAACTGCTGGGACATACTTGCAATGCCCTAAATGCTTTCCTTTTCGTTCTCTCCATGATCGCAGTATAAACAAATTTCAAATTGATAATTTTAGTCTGCCCAAACAAACAATTATCGAAGATCATTATATTACTTTGAAGAAGTAATCAAAATGCATCTCGCTGCCATCATTTTACGCTTTACCTAATTCAATTGCTAGTTTGTTTGGCGCCGACTCAAAATTAGTTATTCACATTAGTTTAGGAGCTCAATTATCATTAAGACTAAAAAGATTTATTTTTTGCTTTTCAGTTGATTTTTTCGTCGGTTTAATTTTTTGTTAAAAAGTTTTTATTTTTCAATTTTTTGTGGCCGAAATCTAGTAATTATTACCTACTTAATTTTTTATTACTTCCAAAATACTTACTTACCTAGCTTACCTCAACTATTAACAGTTAAATAATATGATTATCTACTTTTAACTATTTATTGTTATATAATATAAATAATTTTTGAAAGTTCTAGTTAGTTGATTTCATTACTTTGTATATAATTCCATCCTTTCATAGAATGTAATTATTGTGACGGATGTAGGAGGATCTGTCAATGTCAACTACATATGTGTGCCAATGTTCACAAGTGAAAAATCAATCATCCCCTATTTTTCTACTCATAGGGGTGGATTATTTCATTCCAAATTGAAATATGTTCAACTATGAGGTATACTCTATCCAATAAAAAAAGAATCACCCAAATCGGAAAACCCACTACAAAGTTATGCCTGATCCGTTAACCGATGTTAACGGACCAAAAAGCAGAGGGTGAACGATCAATATCCTCCATTTTGCTGCCCTTAGGGATGGATGTTTTTGTTCAAATTCGAATGGGACCAACTTCGAAGTACACCCTATCCAATGAAAAAAGAATCATCGGAATCGAACTGCTCTGTGAAAAGTTATGCAAGATCATACATAAAAAAAAATATACTCGTCGACTAGAGAACATCCTCCTTTCTGATTTCGTCGGTTGAAAAAATAGCCAAATAAGTTATGTTTACTAGAACACAGAACTAAGCGAACTGTCACTTGTCATGCCTGTCCCATCAGTCTCAAAGTTATTGCTAAATCTAAATTCGTTGTATAAAATGGCTTCTGTATATAGTTATTCTTACGCTTATTGCTATTCTTAAGCCTATTGCTAAAAAAAAGTTGACTAAATCCACCTTAACCTCTGAGAAAACATACAAACAATGTACGTCTGCTTTGAATTTTCGCCACTCTGGCGCTGGCATCAAATTTTGAATTCCCAATCGGGTCATTGTGGCACTCGAATGTAGATGTCGTCCACTACGATATTCGTTTTAGAATTTAGAAGAAGAATAACTCGATTCACGAGATTTGGTCAAGTAATATATTCAATGAAGTTGATTTGAAATAATATGAAAAATAATATATAAAAATAATGAAAACGGATTCCTAGTTGCTGAAAACTCAAGTTTGTAAAGATGATCAAGGATTTCGAGCAATCTCAGGCGTTCTGAAAAATACCTAACCTCAATTATGTGGAAGTTTTCACGTTCGAACTACTCGAACTTCAACGCACTCACAGTGGAACATCTGAAATCGGTGAACCAATCCTTCAACAGAAAAATAAAAGGTACATTCTTCGAGAAATGGTGCATACTGGAAACAACTAGCGCGAGATTATACAGAAGTGGCGTAAACCTGAACGGGAAATGCGACAGAAACCAGTGAAATCCGTAACGTATCTCACAGGATTGGGATGCGGCGCATACTGCATGTCGCATAACCCAGATCTACAGAGTTTCAGGGCAAAGTACGTCCAGTGTGCCAATGAACTAGCTCTGATTAGTACAAGCATAGCTAATAAAGAATCGTTGAACCATTTGAAGTACATAGAGCAGTGTTTCAACGCCAGTCTCATCCGTTACATGAACCTCGGCGTGTTTTCGATAATATGGGTGGACAAATTCAGCAGTGAATGTGACACATACGAATCAACTGTTCGTATCTACAGGTACCTTATAAAAGTTGGCCGACCGAATATTGACGTTGGGTTCCTGAATATTTGGTGGATCACCTCCAGAAAGATGCTCGATTACGATATCGATAACTAATCATTGTTATGTGTTCAATTTGTTAGTAAGAAAGAGGAAAAAACTCACTTTGAATTCTTGCTCAGTGTACTTTTCTGTACTCTTCAGTATACTTTTCGGTACGGGACTCATGTCTCTTGCACCTGAATCCCATTCCCAGCGATCCAATTTCCCTAGAAAAAAATATTTACTTTGAAAAATGAACGGGATGGTCATAAAATCTAATGTGAAGTCATCTGGGACAGAAGAGATTTAATTCTATTTTCCATAGTTCGGATTTAAAATAGTCATGTTGGATGATGAAACATTCTCAATTCGAAATATGGTTGTGAAAGCAGCCACGCTTTTCGATTTGGCAACACCGCGTGGTCCTATCCTGTCCTCGTGTGTATTGCAGCCATATGGTATTCCCGATCAGTTTGCAGATCTCTTCAGCGTCTCTCATACGAAGTAGGGTATAATCGGGGAAAACAAATGATCGCACAATAGAAAAACTATAATTTGATGTAGTGGGAATATATGAGGTGGAAATTAGGATTTCAAATTATGCTATGGTTTGTATTTTCAAGCGACGAAACCAAAAATGAGGAGGTTCTCTAGTCGACGCGTATATTAATCAGAAATGCTTTATTGTCATAAAATATAAAATTTTGTTGACAAAGCTACTAAGAACTAAGATACAAATTGATACATCACATTTTAAAAACCAGCACACTGTATAAGTTAAAATAAGATAAAAAAAGTTTAAAAATTCAACCATTTTACAAAAATAGACAATGAAGGAAAATATAAAATTATACATACATATTGAAAACTCTAAGTATAGTAGAGGGATACACAATGAATCTAAATTCTCAGGAATTTAATTCATAAGTTGTGAAGGTCTCAAGCAGGAATTCATCTGAATTGTAATAGACTCCCCGAAGGAGTTTTTTGGCCTCTTTACGAAATGTTTCATTGCTTCTTAATTTCCTGATGGGAAGAGGAAGATGGTTGAATAATTTGTTTCCATTGTAAAGTATGGAGGATTTGATTTGTGAAGTTGTGGGGATAGAAGACTGATATTATATATGAGGCGGGTTTCATAATTAGACTGATTGATCATAATGTTGTCTTTGTAGTTTTGTGAATCAAACAAACTGTTTCTAGAATAAAGAGGCAAGCTAGGGTAAAATTCTTTGTGATGAAAAAAGAGGTCTACAAGAATCACGTATTCCTGCTCGACATATGTACCTAAGAGCCCTTTTCTGTAGTATAAAAACTGCATTTGTTAAAGTTTGAGAACTTGTACCCCAGAAGCATATCCCATAGCGCAAGTGAGATTCACAGAGTGCAAAGTATGCATTTCTAGCTGATATAGAATCCATGGTGGAGGAGATAGTCCTTATGGCATAGCAACTTGAGGAGAGTTTCCTACACAGTTTGCTGATATGGTCTTCGAATCTCAAGTTATTGTCAATATGTAGCCCTAAGAATGTATTTGCTACTTTGGAATTGATGATTTGTTCATCGAGCGAAACAGAATCAATAGTGCAGTTAAATGTTAAAATATTGGTTTCTGATATATTGAACGTTAATAGGTTAACGTTGCACCACTGCTTGACTTTTTTCAGATCGCTTTCAATATTGTTATGTAAAGTCACCTCGTTGCTATTATGCCAAAGTGAAGATTATCACTTGCAAAAATATTAAATTCACCATCAATGGGTAAATCTGCTAAATCATTTATATACAGTAAAAATAACGAGGGACCGAGCACAGACCCTTGTGGTATCACGTATTTAATTTCCTGTTCGGCAGATGTCACCCCATTAAAAGTCACCTTTTGCACACAGTCTGATAAGTATGATTTGAACCATAATAGAATGTTTCCTCTAAAACCATAAATTTCAAGTTTATGCAACAATATGTTGTGATTGGCGCTTGATCGAGATGCTTTCGTCATATCGCAAAATACTGCAGCAGCAACCTCACCGCTATTCAGTTGGAGATAAAGTTCCTCCAGTAAAGCAAACATTGCATCGTTTGTACTTCTTGAAGCACGAAAACCGAAAACCAAACTGTTTGGAGTGAATGAGTTTATTTTTCTCAAGAAAGCATAATATTCTTTTTTTCATAAGTTTTTCAATGAGTTTTGCCAAGGTTGGTAATAAAGAAATTGGTCTGAAATTTGCAGGTGAACTTGGATCGCCCCCTTTGAATAGTGGAATGATCTCAGCAAATTTTAGACACGATGAGAATGTGCCATTCAATACTGAAGAATTAATAACATCTGCCAGAATGTCTAACACATTTTCGGGTAATTTCAACAATATTTTTAATGAAATATCATCCCAACCAGAGAAATTTTTATTTTTTATTTCAGAGAGAATTTCTTTTATTTCAGTCGCGTACGTTGGAAAAAAACTTTTATGTATCCGATTCCGGTAATTCTTTTTTCAGTGGATAGGGTGTACTTCGAAGGTGGTCCCATTTGAATTTAAAAGATGAAATCCACCCCTAAGGGTAGCAAAATGAAGGATATTGATCACTCACACTCTGAATTCTGGTCCGTTAACAGATTCTATCAGCTATAACATTGTACTGGGATCTTCGATTTGGATGATTCTTCTTTTATCAGATAGGGTATACCTCATAGTTGTTCATATCTGGATTTCGAATGGAATTATCCACCCTTACGGGTAGAAAAATAGGGGATAATTGATTTTTCACTTGTGAACATTGGCACACATATGTAGTTGATAATGACAGATCGCTAGGGTCATTATCACAATCAATATATTCTATGAGAGGATGGAATGATATACAAAGTAATGAAATAAACTAACCAGAACAACAGAAATAATTTATATTACAACAAATAGTAAAAGTAGATAATCATATTATTTAACTGGTAATAGTTGAAGTAAGGTGGGTAAGTATTTTGGAAGTAATCAAAAAACAAGCAGTTAGTAATTAGTAGATTTCAGCCACAAAAAATTGAAAAAAAAAAACTTTTTAACAAAAAATTAAACCGACCAAATACGGAACTGAAAAGTAAAAAATAAAATAAACCTTCTTAGTCTCAATAACTAAGCTCCTAATAATGTAAGTAACTAATTTTGAGTCGGCGCCAAACAAACAATCAACGAAAATCATTAAATTACTTCAAAAAAATTATCAGAATGTCACCGCCCAACTCGATGCCATCATTTTACGCCTTACCTAATTCATTTGCTTGTTTGTTTGGCGCCGACTCAAAATCAGTTACTTACATTAGTTTAGGAGCTTAGTTATTGAGACTAAGAAGTTTTATTTTATTTTTTACTTTTAAGTTCCATATTTTGTCGGTTTAATTTTTTGTTAAAAAGTTTTGCAAGGCATTTTGGGTGGGAAGAGAATTACAATAATATTTTTTAGTTACTGAAGGAACAATCGTTTGCAAGGCTGTAGGAAAAAATGTACCTCGCTTCTCCAGTTTCTCGAAGAGAATCGATTGTAGGGCCTAGGGAAAAAATTTGGAATCCTAAAAAAAAATATTTTCCAAACTAGCTATGTATCATACACTGAGTAGCTAGAAAATGTTAACACAACCTTTCGTCTTCAGTTTCTGAAAGCAGAATCGTTTGTAGGGCTTTAGGAAAAAAATGGGAAATTTCGAAAAAATATATTTTCCAAACAGTCGATGTATCACAAGTGGGTAGAGAATGTTTATACAACCTTTATTGCTTCAGTTTCTGAGGGCAGATTGTTTGTAGGGCCCTAGAAAAAAGTTGGGAAATTTTCAAAAAAAATAAAAATGCATATTTTTTCTACTGCCCTACAAACGAATCTATCTGCAGAAAGTGGGGAAGGAAGGTTGTAACAACATTTTCTACTCATTCAGAGTGTGATAAATCGCACTGTTTAGATTTTTTTTTTCTAAAATCCTCAACTTTTTTCCTAAGGTTGTATAAACATTTCCTACTCACTCAGAGTGTGATTCATCGCTCAGTTTGTTTGGAAAATATGAACTTTTAGTTTTTCAAAAATTCTCAACTTTTTCCTACAACCCTACAAACGAATCTGACTTGAGAAACTTAAAAAAAAGGTTCTACCCACTAGAGTGTGTTTGAAAAATGTGATTTTTGGAAAATTCTCAATTTTTTTTCTACTGTACTAGAAACGAATCTGTCTGCAGAAACTGAAGGAGGAAGGTTGAATTAACATTATCTACCCACTCATACAATCTATTTGGAAAATATGATTTTTATTATTTTGAAAATTCCCAACTTTTTTCCTAAACTAAAACTAAAAAAGATAATTGTAATTATCTTCCCACCCAGAATGCCTTTCAAAATACAAATGATTGCCTAATTTATACACATAATTTTAATTTTTCTAGAATAGAAGAGAATTACAATTTTTTACAAAGTAAACTGATAGGGATAGGATAGGACAGCGCAGTGTTGCCAGATAGAAAACCGTGGCTGATAAAATCATTACTGTTTTCACACCCGTATTCGAAATTATAATTTTTTTTTATTGTAGATTTTGCCTTATATTCTGAAATATTAAATGATGATTTTTCTTACATTGAAATTTGTAATCAAGAGTATGCTCTCATAAAATGATAGAGATTCATTGGAGAGAAAAGATGAAGATATTTTTGAAAATTCATTCTAAATTAGCGGAATTATTTTTTTTCTACAGAATATTTGTACATAAAAATTGCACACCTTGAATAAATGAAATGATTTTGTCCTCATTTTTGTTTGTCTTATACTGTGCAATAAATATACTTAAACAAATTTTGCAGCAGGGCTGTAATCCTGTCTTAGTCACACTTCTGGTATTTTTCAACACCGATGGTCATCTGAAGATTTGATCTCGGAGTATAATTTCGCAATAAGCTCTTAATAGTATATTATGCAACGATCATGTACTGATAGCTATTACTACATGAGAAAGAGGTAAGTTATGACATGAGCCGAAGACGAGTGTATTAATAGCCATTACATGATCATTGCATACACTATTTTTTCTACGACCAATAAATTATAAAATAAAAACAACAATTTCTGGTGGTGTACAAGATAATTCTTCACTGCTCGACATACTTATAGATACTTTTGACGTATTGTGATTCAATGTCAATTAAAATGAAATGTCAAACACCACTTGATTATCCTCAAGTTGTTTCTATAGGCCGAAAATTCGTTTCATAATGAAAAGTACGTATTTTTATTAGCCAAAATCTGTCTCGAAATTGAAATCCGTGTTAAAATGGACAATATTAATAAATCGGTAGCAGATATTTAATTCGCGTATTATAATACGGTAGTAGAAAAATATATATTCAAACGAAATGTCCATCAATGTTTTTTGTGTCTCTATTTTGTTTAAGTTGATATTTTTTTCAAAGTCTTTTACAAAGATTTGTTTGAAAGTATGAACAGGATGTTTATAAAATCAGATGTGGAATCATCTGCGCTACCTTTAGTCACTATCTTCCATCATTCAAGATAACCTCTTGTGGGGTATTCATGTAGTTCAATGTCCAGCGTGGCTTTAGCCTGGGGAAGTAGTTTGTTTTCTGATAGACATTCACAAAAAATAACTAATTTTTATCGGGAATTTTTTAATTCACAAAAAAATATTTCTATTCAATTGAAATGTTTCCCTTTTCTTTACAAAGTTTCTAAACCATTTTAATATCTTGTCAAGAATGAATGATTCTTTTTGTTTGTAACTATTGCAGGGTCACAAATTTCGTCTTCTTTTTATTCCTGACTTTTCTTAAATAATCTATTTTTTGTGATTCACAGTCAATATTTCTTCAATATATTTTATTTTCAAAGAAGTAGGTAGATTAGACACAGAAAGGGAATTATAATTTGATGTATTCCTGATAAAAATATTAATGTTCCAACAAAATAATTTCATTAGTTTCAACCCTATAGAGCTCCAAAGTTAGACACTTTCAAAATTGATAATTCATTTTTTGCAAATATGGTGTCAGAATATTGAGTTACTTGCTTCTATATACATACTGGGTCAAAAATTACTTTTGGAAGCAGGGGGTTCCAGGAATTGAAATAAAATTCACTAGTGTTCGTGTTGAGGAGAATCTATAACATCATGACAAAATTGAATACATTCTTTTACGGATATGTTGAATATGAAAGAATAGACAAAGCTCAGAAAACCTGATAAAATAATACCAGTACACTGAATACAAGTATTTTAACTTGCAAGATGTCATATTTTAATTTACCAGCATCTATTTCAAAAAGTTTGCATTTTGTCTTTGAGACTTATTACTTTCTCAAAGCTCTTGCCTCTCTCACTTCTGGATTCAGTGTTTTCAAGGGTGATTATGTACTTTTTGTATTCAAGAAATATGGCCTAGTGGGATGAGCAGGGAATACCAAATGAAACATTTGTTCCATGTGAGATAAATCACCTCTATGTGTACAATACAAATATGTCTCATTCAACAGGTACATCCTTTCGTCATGATAGTTATAGTGTGCAATTAAAACCCTCATGGCATTCAACATAGCCTTGGGACCACGAGGTATCAGGGTAATGACTCACAGCAACATTAGATATACACGCTCCAAGTGGTGGTATTTTTTATGTCCAGGCCTGGTGGATCCCATGTAATGCCTAATTTTTTTCCAAAAATTACCTGTCCAAATTATTTTTTTGCACAAATTCAATGGTATTGGCATTTTTATTGACAAAATCAGGGCTTTCAAGAAAGAAAAAAACTCCGGTCCCAACAGTAAGATTTGTTCTCGCTCATAGCAGGGCTTAACATGTTAAATTTACCAACTCGTATATTTCCTGAGAGGCGTGGATTACCTTGACTGTGATCGCTGATGTTGTCCTTGCTGGTGGTTTTCAGCGCATCAATTTCTGGCCTCAATGCCAATCTTCTCTGTAGAAACTGTTCGTATGATATTCTGCCCTGAGAATCAGCTCCAAGCTGGAGCATTAACTCGTCTAGAGAATCTTCAAGACTCAGTTCTCTGCAGATAGCCAGTAAGTCTTGACTGGAAGTAAAGGTAGCAGATATCAAAACATGAAAAGACCCTCGAAAATGAATGATAGCAATATCTTCTTTGTGCCAGAAATCGTTTTGTAGAATTCTAATTTATTGTTCATGTATTATCAAATCACCAAAATGTTTGGTTATGATAGTTCATTTCTCTAAAAGCTTGAAAATGAAAAAAATTCTTGGCTGTCACGTTTTTTAAAGAAATTATTCAATTCTAAATAAAATGTCCCCTTTTTATGAATGAATGTGTCTGTGGAAAAAAAAACAATCATGTGGTTTAATTAGTTGGCATAGGTGTTGTCTATTGGACCGTCGGTGATGTAGCGTGTACTTGCCTCTAGCGACTGATTGCCACTGTTGTGCCTCAATAATAATTCGGAACAAATGAGAATAGTCAATGCTAACAAAGACTCCGCAAGCAGAGCGTTACTTATTAAGGTTGGTTGGCTTGCATTCAACTTCGATATCAAGGTTAGGTTGTGTTCCCTTCATTAACGTAAGATATTGACCAGGTTCGTTTTTCTACAGACCGGTAGGAGCCATGCTGGTCTTCAAAAATATCCATGCCGAAAAGTGTCTTGAGCTGTAGACTACAGATGGGGGGGGTCAACAAAATGCAACTATTGTAGCATTTGACTGTCGAGCTAAGGCAATCCACATCATAAATACAAAAATTACTATACTTTTGGTGGGTAAAGTAAGAATCATGGTATGTACTTACATTCTGAAAAATAGTTGATATTTTTAGAAAACGGTAATTTTTTTCTACAAAAAAGAAGTAAAAACACGTGAATAAGGGTGTGTGGTGTTTTTGAAGACAAATAGTGAATGTTTTCAGTAGCCGAAAATAGCGCTGAAAAATAAGGTTTTTTGTACTTCTGGAACCTCATATCTCAGAAAGTATTTGAGAATGCCATGTTTTGAATTCGGATGATTTGTTTTCAAAAGGCGAAAATATAGTTTCACCAAACGACATGACCCAAATCATGGGAGTAATTACTGGATATGTCATGAAAATAATGGATATAAAAATAATAATATTTTTTTATGATCGACCGCCGGAGTTTTTGTTTTTTTTTGGGGGTCAGGGAGGCTTGTTTATTTAAAAAAAAACAAATCTGTGAATTTTCCCCAAACTGCATGTTTTCCCTTGGATATCTCTGTGATTATCATTTCTGCAGAGGCAAAACACTGGAGTTTTCTAGCTACCTATCAATGTATCCATCGCCGTTGGCATCGCAGGCCTGAAAAAGTCTTCGAACCCTTTCTTCGTCGCCCACAGAACTGGCGCTTTCACTTGCACAATCTGTATCTGCCATTACCTTATTTAAATTTTTGGGGCATTTGACGAAATCTCACGCGCAGAGAAGATACCAATTCAGTAACGCGACACTTTCATTTTTATTTGAGAATTTCAGTGACCGATAAAAAATCGTAGATTTGTTTATTTATTTGGAAGGGATTGACAATGACATTAATGATGACAACCCCACCGTAAATGTCAATCACTTCTTCTTCTATATACTTTGTGTTCTGGATCTTCATCAGCACAAGAAAGCACTGTTCAATGCAGTGAAATAAACAAACGGATCAATGTCACCATTTTATTATTTTGATGAGTAAATCATAGATGTAGCAGTAATCTGCCACTTTTCACCAAGAATGGGGGAGTTCCGCACAAGTTGCCAACTTAAAGAAACTTCTGCCTCTCCAATTGTAATAATTTCATCATGGTTGTTGGAGAATCACAAATTGAATGTGCTGAATCATTCATTTTTGGTCCTAAGGTGTTGATATTTTTGTATATGAAAAGTTATATTGATAGGGAATTCTGTGTCTATATCTCGAATGTTGGTATCTGTTCAAATCTATCGACTGTCACGATGCCATTTGAATTGAACTTGAACCTAACTCCGAGCCGAAGAACGCCACTTCTTTCTATTGTTACTTGACTTCTATTTATTGTAATCAATTATTATTGTGTATTCTCTTATTCAACCTTTTTTCCCAAAATTTGACGACTTTACTTCCTAAAGATATTCTGGAGCAGTTCTTCAGTATGGAGTGTCCTTGGAAGATTTCTCTGTCATTCAGTTGAAGGGATGTCTTGAGTGTGGGGGTTTCAAAAGTTCTCTTCTTTATCAAAAGACACAAAACGAGAATTTAACAAAAATTCTTGTCATTACTACCAGCTATCTACTAACTGTTCACATTTTTAGACACATTTGATATAGGAAATATATAAGCGCTCATGACCAAAAGTAAATTGACTTAGTAGGTATAGCTCGTCCAGTATTGAAATGACCACTTTGGCCTTCCCCTACCTAACAACCAATTTTTCTCGAAAATGCCTGAACCATTGTCTAACTGTGGCTATTAATAGAAATTCCATAGGCGTACCAAATTATTTGGTATAGGCGAAACACGAGACGTAGTTTTTGGCGGACGAGTTTTGTGATTATGGTCAGATTTTTATTCAAAATTGGTGTGCGGGGGTTTTCGGGGTCGGAGATTATGAATTTTTTGTCAAAGTTGAATAAATAACTGCACTACCTATTTATTAATCAAACAAACCTAACCTTTTAAACGCTGCATGACAAGCCACTGGTGAAGATTTGCCGTAGCATAAGCAGCCACATCAAATCGTGACCACTCGTGTTTTCCCCCTCTCTACCTACCAAACGGTCGTTTCAATACTGGACGAGCTCTATATCAAATTTGCGATTTTCATACAATAAGTTAGACCTGCGTTGCGGCGGTTTCAAAATATGATCACAGTGATTAGCACAAAGGAATATATCTATGATTTGAGCATTGTAGAAGGGAAAAAGCAATCGGAAACTCTGCCTTCATGTAAATCTGAAATGATTGTAGAAGTTCCGAAACTATGCATGTGTAGGTGCGTTTTTTTCATCTCTTAAAATTATCCCGTGTTTTGTATTTGTATTTTGAAAATATTGAAAAAAATTGTTAATTCACAGTTTATCAAAATCACATTATCAGAAATGATTTAAAATAAAATTGTCTTTTTCTCGTCTTAATGGCACAATCATATTATTTTCAGACATTCAAACTCTAAATAGAAAATTTGATCAACATATGATTCTGCAAATCACTAGGTGCCTACTGCAGCAAAGAAGCAAATATAGTAATCTAGCCTTTAGATTGATTACTTATTTTTGATCGTTGGGTAAAATGGATATTGAACATATCACCATTTCGCTATATTGAAGTTTGAATCCTAGATGTCGCCAGTTGGAGCACTTTTTATATAAATCCAATCCAATTTTTGAGGTTATGGTTATTTTTGTCAACAAAATGATTTTCAAGAAGTGAAGATATTTTCAGCCAGTTATGAAATGAATTTAAGTGAGTTCAAAGTGGATAATGCCCCTCCGACAGTATATTACATTCCGAACTTCATTACCAAAGAGGAAGAAGCTAGTATAATAAAAAACGTGTATTCCGTTCCAAAACCAAAATGGACAAGTTTATCACACAGAAGATTGCAAGATTATGGAGGCGTACCTCACGAGAAAGGGATGATCGCAGAAAAAATTCCCCCCTGGCTACAGATTCACATGCAAAAAGTTGATGATCTTAACATTTTCGAGGGTAAGAAGTCCAATCAAGTACTCATAAATGAGTATTTACCAGGCCAAGGCATTATGCCTCATACGGATGGACCACTATTCTATCCTACGATTGCTACTATCAGTTGTGGGTCCCACACTGTTCTGGAGTTCATGGAGAATGATGAGAAACGCAAGAAAGTTTGTGATTTACTATTAGAACCCTACAGCCTAGTGATAATTAAGGATGATTTGTATTCAAAGTTTTTACATTCCATTTCTGAGAGAGAGGAAGATGTTATTGAAGGCTGTGTTAATTTTAACCAATGTGGTAGTTCTTGTTCTACAGGCATCTTGAAAAGAACCACTAGGATTTCCGTTACTATAAGAAATGTCCCTAAAATTTTGAAAATAAAATTGTGGTGATCACCACTATTGTTACTGAGTCATTCATTATCCAACCCGAGTTTTATAGTAAAAAAGTTGGTAATAATAGAGTTTATACAGCAAGTAAAATAAAATAAGCATTAAAATAAAGTAATTTAAAAAGATAAAACTACACAACATCCATAACAAGTTTATACAGAAGTAATATAACATAAGAAAAATAAAAAATGGTTAACTTTTATCTTTTATTACATTTTACTTTGACTAGTTGTTAGGCACATGTACATACTGAATAATTTAGACAAATTGACGAAAATTGATTATAGATAACATGATATAATAGCTTTTAGTCTTAGTATATGTTCTTGTTTTCATAAATGGAAAATGGTGTGTTCAGTGTAATTTTTTTAAATTTCGTTTTTGGCCAATAATGTCTTTAGATGAGGAAGATTTCATAATATTGTTAGTGTTGTCAACAGTGGCATATTTTTTATTCAATAAACAATAACTGGGACTAATTTTTCAAGTATACATCATTGAAATTGAGGTAAACTATTTTTCTGTTACATTTCCATCAACTGACTAATTATATAGTTTATTTTTGCTTCAGTAAACATTCACTTCAGTTCAAAATATTAATTATGGATGTAATAGATTCTGTCCATTATACCAAACTTCTCTAACTGAACTGAAGTGAATGTTTATTGAAGCAAAAATAAAATATATAATTAGTCAGTTGATGGAAATGGAACAGGAAAATAGTTTTACCCAGGATAATTCCTTAAAATAAAATTAATTAATTGAAGGTCGGCAGACGGTGCAGACCCTTCTATCTTCTATTCAATATCCTCCCATTCAACGAATTTGGTATTCACCTGAGGTGCGTTCGATTATTAACTCCATCGAGTATAATTTACTAAATAGCGTTCGAAAATCGTGAAGTTGTGTATATTTTACTATAAGACTGTCGTTCGAAAATACCAGAGTATTCGCTACCGAGTTAACTCTCGTAACTCTACAAAATAGCTGGGTTTATTTAACTCCACAAAATTGACACAACTCTGGGGGACAGAAAATCTCTTTATGCTGTGTCTCACACTCTCACATCCAACCCAAGATTGAGATGATTTATGTGTATGTGTTTAATACTGTTCACTGATGATAGTTGTAATCTTGGAGAAACATATGGTCTACCAAGTTCATACGGTCCCACTCGAATTCTCAACCTACGACCTATTTTTAACAAAGCTGCTTCGAAACCATCACATGACCTTCGAATCTACCATTGTCATACCCTACTATAAATACTAACATTTTATTTACAATTGGCGAACAAGATTCTAGAAAAGTTATCTGCTATTGTCAACAATATTTTTCTCCGGTTTTTATCAACTTTCATTGTTCTTGCCATTTTTCGTTTTTTTAACAAACAATAACATAACCCATATTTCCGATATCAGAACCTTCTGTCATTCGGACTCTGTAAACAACTCCAAATAAATTCCGCACCGTTCGAATAAAACATGAATAGTACTTAACTCCAGAGTAAATTTAAGAAACCTTCAAATACTTTACTCTACTCTTGGAGTCTATAATCGAACGCACCTCTGGAGGTATGCTTTGTGTCGTGACTCGTGACATCTATGATTTGTTTTTCGAAGTAACGATATGGTGACGTTGGATAGCGCCTCTGGTGGCGGTTTCAAAGGAATACAGTCATTGTATAAAGAGTATCCCGTGGAATATGAAGCACTTTAATTAAGGTGGTTCCCCCACGAGACAGTTGAATTATGAAATTATTAAAATTTGGTATACGTATTGTTTAAAATGTGAACAACACCTCTATAATTTTAACAAGTTCACCATCCCGAACCCGAGATATATATAATTGAAATTGACTCAATTAACACGTAACATATGGACCATGCATAGGCAAACAGCACATTATTAATTCTACCGTTAGTACTAAAATTAAGAACTTTATGAAAAAATAGGAGGAGCTAGGGCAGGATATCATAGATATTGTGAAAAAAAATCAAAGTGATTGACCATCTAGTTTGACAGATATAATCTCGAGAAGTACTAAGGTGCTGGATTTATAGTTAGACGGACTGTAAACGTAGACGCACTGCAAAAAGATCAACTATAGATTTTATGTACTCTTGTTTATAAATGAACGTAAACGCATGACGTAACGTAAGTGAAACGACTGAACGAAGATTGGCAACTTTCATCTTTTACACTACGTTTCTTGCGTCCGGCCAATCAAAATAAAGAATTATGTGTTATGTTTTTTACAAGACGTAATTATTCATTAAATACTGGAACAGTCATTCACGTATTCTTAAAAAATTGATCTGAATCAGCAGTCTTCATCTTTAAAAAATTATTGTAGGCATTCTCTACTTTTCTATTACGGTTTATGGGTCTTGTTTTGTAACGTCTTAGTCGCATAATTATTGTTCTTCGAGTTTATCGACACTTTTCCAATGCTACTGCACACAACAATAGTCTCACGGCACCAAGAAGCATACCTTCATGTATTTCATAATCCATTGTGACACAGAAAACGAAGCATAGATAAATATTTAGAATATAATACAAATCCAAACCAACACAGGCTGTTTATGATTCGTATAATGTGTAGGTTATGTTGAATATCACTATCACTTCTACCCATGCGCAAAAATTCCGTTCCGTCGATTTATAAATTCAATAATATTTTACAGTCCGTTTGTTACGTATACAGTGCGTCTACGTTACAGTCCGTCTAACTATAAATCCAGCTTTAGGCTGCATACGATATATTTTGCAAGCGAACGAGCGAATGGTGGGGAACGGAACGGAGAGACGGCAACAGTGTACGCACGGCCAGGCGCTCAGTTTGAACAGCTCACATATCGGTCTCGTAGGGCAAAAATTGGCGAAACACTTCGAAGATTCAACCTTTTCTGTGTGTTGAGGCATAGCCCGGATAGTTCCGTCAAAAAGTTTACTCGCAATGTCAGATCAAAAATACTTTTAGAATAAATTTTACGAAAGCAAATGATATTCGTACTATATCTATACTGGCACTGAGTACTTAAATAGAATGTTGTTGGCGTATGTTGCCGGTTAAAAAAATATTTTGTAAAGTTAGCCATGGATTTGACATTCATTACTCCTGTCAATCAATATTTTATTTGTGGCATTATAAGTTCCTCATAACATTGTATAAATCATAAGTTAGTAAAAAAGTTATAATAAAATGAACTTTCTATCGTATGAATTGTGTTCCTTTTGCAAAGAATCACAGCACATTAAAATGTACCATAAAAATGTAAAATATCTAACTAGTGGAAGAATCTGGATTAAATCCTGAGCAAGAAAACTTATTCAAAGATATTGGCAACATTCTGCATGATATTGTGCCTTCTTTTGGACACAAATCTAATACTCAAAGAAATAAACTCAGAATTATTTTTATTATATGAAACACAGGCATATTGTTAAAAAAAAACACCGGTTCTGTGTTTTATTCACCACTTAGGAAAGAGGAGGTAGAATTTTTGAAGAATTTAAAATTAATTAATGATATTATAGAATGTACACCTTAATAAGTTGTAATATTTCCAACTTATGAAGTAAGTAAATAAAAAATATTGTCAATATTATTTCAATATTATTTTTGTCTAATTATATGATAGCTGTCATGTGCCGGGAAATTTCCACTTATCAATTTTACGTCTACATGCTAATGTGGATGGAAAATTTTCAGAAAATTTGCTGGTTACCATAGTAACAATGTCGAAATAAAGCATCTGATTGGTTGAAAATGACTAGTATAAAATTTTCGGTAATATTCCGAGATAATGAGAGTGGTATTATGACAATTGATTTTGAAATGAATACCTGCCGGAACATGTTCAAGCCCGAAAGATATTCTTCGGATTTCGTTATTAGCTTTGATATTAGGTTTATTGATCGTTTTTTATATTGAGGAATGTTTTTTTCTGTACAGCCTATTACTTAGAAATTTATTGATCTTAGCGTACTGCGTAATGTAAAAGAGATGAGCTCAACGGTAAGGAACTTTGAGTTTATTATATCCGCTTCCACGAGGACGAAAACTCTTTAGACAAATTAGTTGTTTTTCTCTCAAAGAATTTCAAATTAAATTTTCATTAAAATCACAAGAAAGCGAATAAAACAATTCATCTACTTTAAGAAAAGGATGTGCCTAAGAGAATGTAAATTTAAAAACAGAAAAAATATTAACTTACGTTTAGCTTGTGATGATGAACGTAGTCTTAATCTTCTTGGTAAATCTCCTTGATGCAAACCTTTTAAGTTGTTCTTTGAAACACCAGCCCGCCTGACTAAAGTCATAATCGTGGATATAATCTGCAACAATATCCAAAATTTTTTCATCTGCAAGGAGTTACGATCATTACGTTCTAACACTCACCTACCCCTTTCTAATAGAATTCCAAATCATGGGCTCAATTTATTAAGTGATTGCTGAACAATAACTGCGTCGTTGACAGGCACTGAATGACTCATAGAAAGGTTGCCAGTTATCACTTTCGATGTTCAATTATTAAAAAAAACTTATAAAAACTTGTTTGTGTACATTTGCCGTATAATATTGTAGATGTCTTATTAAATTCGGATTCGAGTTCTTTTCGTTTCTTCACATTTTCTGTCATAGTAATGTACTTTTTTTTATACCATCAGAAAGTAGAGATTTCAACGAACAAAAAGCCCACCGACTTTTTCAAAAAAGCTGATATTTTGACGGGAGAATTTTCGATTGAAAATTAGAGTGCTTTTTCGATATTAAGTCAAAATAAGGTGAAAAAATAAATATTTTAAATCAAAAAAATTACAGTGTGTTTGGAACATAAAAAAGGAGGTTTTCACCGAATTTCGTGAAAAAAAAAATTGTTGTAGAAGATAAAAATAAAAAACCAAAAACTTGGTTATTTGAATTTTTCACATAAATTTTGAGGTTATGTGAAAAAAGTATACAAAAATTGTAGATCTTTTTATGACCTACAACTTTGCTACTTAAGTTTTTTCAATAGGACCCGTAGTTTTGGCGGAAATCGAGATAAACCGTTTTTTACCCTTAAAAACTCACCCCCTTCCACTTCCCGTTCTCAGATCACCCGTAAATTATTTTTCCTTTCATTTTTGTTATATTCTCTTCCTTTTCCGATGGGTTTCATCCTACTATTATTTTTTTTCACTTTTTACCATTTTCAAAGGCTTCAGCACTGGTCTATTAATAGGCTTTTTCATTTAGACTTTAGATGACAAATGACTAACTTTGTTTACCTGTCAGACCCAACGGAATTAAAGGCGATTTTTTTTTAAAGGAAATAAAATATATCCGAGTTTTCCTATGGATAGTTGACTTAAATTTACATGGAGAAGAAAACTCACCATTAGAAAATATTCGTGTACATTATTTTATCTACCAATGAAAGGTTTTTGGCGGTATAAAATAGGTAATAAGTACTTAACCTACAAAGAAAGATACGAACGGCAATGTATGCAGGTGCATTTGTCATAATGTTGAAAATACCGCTAATTTTGAACTAAGCCAATCTCACATTGTTATTTCAAAACTAACCAATGGCTATTCAGATTCCCAATAGCCAATCAGACTTTGGGTCTGAAAACGAGCGCATGCGCCTTAAAAAATAATCTAAATGAAAAGGCCTATTGCAGAGGTTTTCTGTAGGATTGTATTCTTTTTCACCATTGGATCTGGGGTGTTCCGTGGTTTTATTGAACTTATTAACAAATATTTTTTTGTGATTTTCAAAATATCAATCCGCAAACGAAAGAACTTTATAATATATTCAAATAAACTGAAATGAATAAAAGGAAAAATCTAGGTCAGAATGTCAGAGAGACAGCAAATGTTCAGAAATGTTCAAAATTTTCATTTTTCCAGGTATTTATATAGGTATCTAATTCAGTTTTAGTTTTCAGGTTTATTTGAATTTTATATTTTGCGTTTCGAAAAACAACAGAATCTGACTCACCTCTTGGTTCATGTAGAATACAGCTTTTTAGGTTTTGAGCTTACATATTGGTCACTGAGTGAGAACCATAGAGAAACTAAAAATAAAGAGAGTTGTCAAACCTGCAGTAAAAGTTGGCACCACGTTTAGACAGTGGCGACATATCTCGCAACTGGCCGAACTAAGTACAGTTGGTAAAACCGATTGAGATAAGGCGGGTTTTTCAAATGTGTTACTTTTATATGATTGATATGGTATATATTTTATAAGTGATCGATTTGCCATTCTTGTACTCCATATGAATGGTTGTATGGCAAATCGATCACTAATAAAATATATACAGTAATCGATTCGTAGAATCTGTTAGTTCGTTCGTGGTTAACATAAAGTTCCAAAGTAAATCTTTATTTCATAATATCAAGAACAAAATTAAACATCTTATAAAACAAGAATAATAAGTTGAACACTATAAAAACACATTTTATTGTATCTAGGACAATGTACAACTACAGACAAAACAATAATAAAACTCCGAAAAACAACAAAATTAAAAATATTCTTCAGTCGCTTATCATCAAATCAACCAAAATAAAAACATATTACATTTACAACAAACCTTCAATAATTTTGTTAATTTATTAGCACAAAGGAGACCATGTACTTCGTACTTCCTCAAATGGTGATAGGAAATGAAAACTGATGGATGGAAATAAGAAACAGTTTGTGAAAAAATTTCTGCAACTGATGGATGGAAATAACTATCAGTTTGTGAAAAGCAGCTTATATTTTACCTTGAAAGAATATTTCGAGGAATTTCAGCGTCAACTCGAATAACATTCCATTTTCAACGTTGGGTTCATAATTCAAGTCCATGGTATAATTCTATAATTAATTTTTCGATGACAATTAACAGTAGAATTATTCTGAAATTATTACGTGGTTTGTCATTTTCTGACAAATGTCGAAATTGGAAAATTATCATGTCGCCAGTCGTCTGTTGATTGCGGGCAGCGCCTCCATGCGCGACTGGCCGTACCAAAAACTTGGTGGTCAAGATCGCCAATGTTTCAAACAGTCTCTTTATTTTTAATTTGTCTATGGTGAGAACTTTTCAATCAGAAATTAGCAGCCTCAAAAAACTCGTCAGAGTGTTTTCAGACTATGCGGATCGCGGTGCCCGGAAATGTCAAATTCAAGTGTTTAAATATTCAATGTGTGCTGTGATTAGTTCAAAAATGGTAATTTGACATTTTCGCTCACCGCGTTCCGCACATGGGGCGCGTACCAATACCCCAACTCGGTTGGAGGATGAGTGAAAAATTTGACATATTGTGTCAATTGTCATTTTGATTCTTTTGAAACGAAATGAAACAAATTAGTTATCAGTCAGTTGTATATATATATATAATTCAAATTTACATTGAAATTTGAGATATGGTTTAAGGATTAGCAATGGAAGGAATTGAAGATTCTTGCCATATACTGAAACAATTTGTAGATAATAAAATCAAATTCTCTATCAACCCCATTTGCCCACTTCACATACACTGTAAACAAACCTGCATTCTGTACTAGAGCAGATTGATTTTCACCCCTCACAACATTTCCTTTATCATCCACTAATAGAAAATGCGTTTATGAACGGTTAGGATGAAAAGTTGGAGTATTGGAACGCGCTCTTGAAAGCACCTCATGTAAAATGCCCGCGGGACGCGCTCTGTGATTGGTTAAAGCATTCGTATAATTTAGCGGTTAATAATTCAAATTGAAAATTTTGCTGTGTTGTTAACCTAACCTAATTGCTTTTCTATTTATGCATAATCTATTTTTGTTGATATTATTTACCTACTTAGGTATTTTATTTATAAAAATTGTAAAGAGTACTTACCTAACTATTAATTCAATTTTAAGTTGGTAAAAAACATTCAAACATTCATCTTTACAACTAAATTACAATAATGAAAAATTAGGTATCACTTTATTTTATATGTCCAGTGTCCAGTGTTAACACATTTCGATGTCTCTAAATGTGGATCGTGGTTATTGGCAAAGAGATGGAGACTTGAAGTTTTTGCAAAATTGAAGGCATTTTTTGCGTGAAACGAATGTTGCTTGTGACATTTTTGTACCCTTTTTAGTTTTATACTTTATAAACAAAGCAAGACTGACCGACTTCAGGATATGGTATATCGTACCTCGAAGGAAATAGCGGGGCTCTATATAAAGAGTCCATTTATACTCTGAAAAGAGTATATATTTTTGCAAAAAGTAAAAATGAAGCATTATTAAATGCTTTCGGAGAGATAGCCCTTCAAAGTTTAAAGACCAAAAAGTATATTTTTCATATTGTTATTATTTAGAGCCTAATCTATTTTGAATGAACGCGAAATGATGGTGAAAAATGAGTAATCTGTTAACTTAGTGGCTGGCTAAAATTAGGTTATGAATGCTGCCAAGTTAATAATGACTGATTTTTGCAAATATTATGTTTGTCTAGATTTCAAATATTGAAATGTGTATAATAAGTACATTGAGTGAAGTTGTATGAATGGAGCTTGCCGTCAGTTCATCAAATTTTGGACGCATGCATCGTTACTTCACACAGTTTAAACTTTTACCGCTAAATTGGTTCGACCTGTCAACTATAATTTCATCTGTCCAGGGTTGCCAACGCCACATGAAGAAAAACCCCGACCAAAGGCTAGATAATTCCCGAAAATACCCGCAAATTTTGAAGTTGTTATTGTTTCGAACTCCCCTGTTGCAAGATAAATAAGGAACACACATTTGCCTTTTTTTTTAGAATATTTTGATTTGCACATAGAGATTACCACCTAGAAAGCTCAGCAACGAACTCAGAAATTGAAAAAAATGTTTCATGTTTTTTCATAATTCAAAATTGAAAACGCCAATTTTTCATCACATTTAAAAACCTACTACTAGCACCTCTGATGGACGTATGCATCGTTACTTCACACAGTTCAATCTTTGACCGCTAGTTGCTTCGAACTGTCAACTATAATTACATCTGTCATTGTTTATGTGTTGTGCTAATATTTTTATTATAATCATATCTCCGATTGTTACTGAAATATCACATTGAAAGTGAGGTTGAAGTGATGTTTAGGTTGTAAGAAAAAGTATTGTCTATCAATATTCCTGAAACAACCACAACTGGCGCTAGTGTTTGTGGGAAGTTACGTGAAGGTCAAATCGTGTTTATGGGGGAGTGCCGCACAAGTTGCCAACTAAAATAAACCTCCAAAAGTTCTACCTCTCCAAAGGCAATTGTTTGACTTTGGTTGTATGGAATACTGCCAATTTGATATATCAATTCAATTACTTTTGGTCATGAAGCGCTTATATATCTATTATATCAGATGTCATAAAAATGTGAACAGTTGGTAGCACAACCAATATTTTTTGAAAAAAGATTGAATAAGAGAATACACAATGAAATTCCCTATTAATATAACAAAAAAATATGAATTATCCATATTTAGTTTGTGATTCTCTATAAAACTCTGTTGAAATTAATACAATTGGAGAGGCAGAAGTTTTTGAAGGTTTTTTTTGAGGTTGGCAACTTGTGCGGCACTATTTTTAAATTTAAAAATTTCGACAAAATATTGAGATTTTAAAAATTATTTTCACAAAATGTAATTTTTGAGGACGAACTGGGGCAAAGAAAAATTTAAATAAAATCATGCGTGTTCCCTATGCCAATGAAATTAACAGGAACAAACTTTTTACAGTTTTGGCACTTTTGACATTTGATCTTTAACTGTTTTTGTGATGTGCCTGTCGAAAATTATGACATAACCTGTAATTAGTATGATCAATTCATAATACTCAGCAACCCATTTGAATTCAATATAATAAATCATGATTCAATTTGTACAGTAACAAGCAGCATGAATATGAATTGTTTGAAACCCTTCATTGTAACCAGAAAACCGTATTTATCCTGCAGTGGCTTGAGCCATTTCCTACAAAAATACCGATGTATATCAACTAGCTTTGTTCCATGTAAACCAGAAAACAGTTCAATCAATATTTTCGATCGCAATACTAAGAGCCTCCAACGAGAGCGTGCTGCCATAGCCGAAGATGTGAATTTGTACGACTATCTCAAAGACGAGGTTGGATTTCGTCTTGCTGATCGCGTATTCGATATCAAGAGAAAATTCAAGGTTGCCGCAGACATAGGTAACAACATTTCCATAGCTTTCACAATTTTTTTCATTTGTTATCTCTGTAGGATGCCATCGTGGCTATGTATCAAAACACATCTCTTCGGACTCTGTTGATGAATTGATTTTATGTGATGTCAGCCAGCATAATCTTGACTCTGCACCTGTTATGGAGGGCGTCAAAGTTAGAAAGCAGATCCTCGATGAAGAACATATAGAGGCATGTGAGAAATGTTCACAATAAGTTTTCTTACCACCTATAACGAATAATCTCATTCTAGTTTGAATTCGACTCCCTGGATCTAGTCATCTCATGTCTGAGCCTGCATTGGGTCAATGATCTACCAAATGCTTTCAAGAGAATTTTGTATAGTTTGAAGGAGGACGGGGTACTGTTGGCAGCAGTTTTCGGTGGTGACACGTTATATGAACTCAGATCGTCGTTACAACTGGCCGAACTGGAAAGACGCGGAGGGTTGTCCCCACATATTTCGCCCTTCACTGAAGTAAGAGATGTTGGCAACCTCCTAACCAGAGCTGGGTTCACTATGTTGACCATTGATACTGATGAAATTGTTGTTAGATATCCATCTATGTTTGAACTTATGTGGGATTTAAAAGGTAATTGTTATTATTTCCATAAACACTGATTCTCTTTTATGATATATCTATATATGGAGGAGTACTATGGCTTTTAACGAAATACCATCTCGGAAACTGAGCTAAGAGACAGAGGTATGGTTACTTTGTATGAAATGATCACCATCGAAGTATGAGCAACTTTGGAATTTTATGTGGTCTGTCTGTACTCTGTCATAGATTTTTTAATATGTTATAACTGTGAAATTATTAAATATCTCTTCTAGAATTCTAACCAAAAGTGTATTGTGTTATCGGAATTTGAAGAAAAGATTATTAGATTATTCCAGAAATTCCCTGTTAAAAAAAATTGTGCCTTGCATTTTTATCTACAACAAAAAGTTACGTATTCTAGTGATTCATAGTACAGTAGGTCTTTTCTTTGCACCAATGTGTAATATTTAGCTATACTAAAAGAATATAATACCAGCTTTGTTAATCTTATCTTACACTACACCTTTTGTGAAAACTAAAGGACTTCATAACTTCCCATCAGTGTGAAAGCAGTCAAGAATTTGTTGTGCTTATAGGGATGTGGTACCCCATTATGAATTTCTTTGAAATTATTCCATTTTCGTAATAAAAAAGGTTATTTTTCATGAATGTATCCTACCAGTAATGCTTAACAAGATGTATGTCACTCGATTTTGTGGGGAAAAAATTAACCCTCCACTACCCCTATCATGAATTTCTTTAAATTATTCAATTTTTGTAAAAACGCAACATTGTAGAAATATGCTTGATAATAAAAAATTTGTATTACTCAAATAAGATAAATGGATTTTGTATGGGATTGAACATGTCTAAAATAGTGAGTAAATAAGTAATTGTTTTTTTTAATACTTAATACCTAATTTTCTCAATACTTAATTAATAATGATATGACAGTGTGTCTCAAAATTTTCTTAAGATTATAATATGCTTTATAACTCAATATCTTTTTTTGTTTTTTTTTTCTAAATAGATTTAATGTTGTTGAATCTTTAATAGTAACAGTAACAGAGAACGGGTGTGTCTTTTGTTGTTCTGTTCACTCTAACGTAACGAGTTTATTAACAATTAATGCTTCTATGAATATTGATCATTTTTAGGGATGGCTGAAAGCAATGCAGCTTTGAATCGATCCCTGCATCTTCACAGAGATACCCAATTTGCTGCTAGTGCTATTTACCAGCAACTTTATGGTAGTACAGATCCAGAAACTGGGAAAACAACTATACCAGCAACATTTCAGGTGAGAAATAAATGATATATATATATATATATATATATATAGAGAGAGAGAGAGCGAGAGAAGGGGGGCGGGTGTATATTTACAGTTTATAGTCCATAAGTAGGGAAAATATTTTTCCCTATGGAGATGAGATAAAAAAATTACAAAAATTTGATAATAAGTGAAAAAAATGTGATTGGTTCCCACACAAAAAAATAATTTGTTGTCAATCTTCCTTGATATATTTTGGGGTATGTTACTCTCCATAGTACCGAAAATAGATTACTGAATATTGAAAAAAAAATGGTGAACCGGATACTTGCACATATGTTTCTTTCTCAGTGTGTAAGAGATTAGGATAGGTGTAAAAGGTTACATAGCCAAAAAATGGCGACCCTCTTCAAGGTACCGCATTTCTGGACAATATTCAGTTATCCATTGAGAACGTTATCACAATATACACGGAGATTATCAGATATAGCTGTCTGAATATATTTTGACAACTAAAAAAAAAACATTTAAAATACATAATTTATTCATTTTGTGTCTTATGGAAACTTGAATGAAACAAGGTACATCAGTGATGTTCTAGTACAGTAGACTTGTCAATAGATGAAATCAGTATTGGAGAATTTTCAACTGTACCATTTCTTAAGTATTTTGGAAACTGCCTAGCTTGTTTTCCTTTCGTCATTTCAGATTATCAATATGCTTGGTTGGAAACCTCACCCACAACAACCAAAGCCCCTTGAAAGAGGTACAGGCGATGTATCTCTGAAGGATTTGTATAAATTGGATGAGATCATCAAAGAGGTCAAGAAAGTAAAAATAGAAGATGAGAAGAACTGATAGATTATTGAAGTTTTAGTAGATTTTAAGAACCATTGTATCAAAACGTTGACTTATTTTTATTACAATAAATATCCTATTCCAAACTGTCTTTTTTTAAATTTGAGCACGTAGGAAAAGTAAAAAAGGGTTTTTGCTAGTAATATTCTAAAATAAAACACCAAAAATCTTCCACCATAAAGCATTTAGATAAACAGATCATCTGCAGCTGAAAAATTGTCCTGAAATATCTCCTTTGAATTAAATCGAATGAAAGTCTGCCAGTCAAATTCTTTTGCAGCTCTGATCAATTTTGAAAATGTATATTTGTTTATTTCACGGGATAACCCAATTTACAATATATAGCAAACATTAGATAAGATAAAATTGAGATTGACCTAGTTTACTACTACTAATACATATACACTAAAATTGAATTACATTGGTTTTATAAATAACAAAAACATTAAAAGGGATAAATACTTAAGCACCAACATCTTTCAAGACCTTTCTAATATATACATTCACACAGAATAAATCAAAGATATGAGAATACTTGTTGAAATATTTTTTTGATTCTATTAAGAGGGGAGTGGTAGGCATAGCTGGTTGAAAGGGGGGTGGAAACAGTGAATATTTCAGGAGTGCCAGGATTATAAGATGAGTTTATTTGGTGCAGCTGATTATAAAAATCTTTGCACAAGTAATGGAAAAAAAATACATGTCTAAGAATGCACAGTCATATGTACATACAAGTCAATGTAAACACATATACACTTACATACACATACGAAAAAAAAACATGTACATAATAATATGTAACACAATGAGGTTTGAGCAAATATATGGAATATAATAACACAAAGGGTTATAATCTATGTGTGGAAGAGGGAGTTTGGTAAACTGAAGTAGTCATGTAGCTTATATATAGTATTCATAAAAAGTACTTCGTTCATTATTTTCTTGAATTTATAAATTGAGAGGTTTCTGGTTTCCTCGGGCAGTTTATTATAAAGTTTTATGTCCAAGCTATTTTCCGCTGAAATTTCCAATCTATATAATTTATCAACAAGGTTGTTGGTGTTTCTTGTTTGATAGCTGGGATTTTCAGTGCAATAGTGTCAAGTAGTTTAGCAGTTGATGTTACCTGAGAACAATTTTTGTAGGAATACTATGTCCATAACACATCTTCTGGGAGAAAGTGATTGGATGTTCAGTATTTCCACAAGCTCAGCATATACATATATTTAGTCCCAATTTATACGCGCAGCATCTCAGGAATTTTTGTTGGACTCTTTCAATTTGTCGTACATAACACAAATAGTGTGGGAACCATGCAATTGAAACATATTCAAGAACAGATCTAACATGTGAACAGTATAATATTTTCAAGGTATTGTAATGAACTCTTTGCATAATCTGACAGTAAAACCCAACATTTTATAGGCTTTGGTTGTGATTTCATCAACGTATTGATCAAACGTGAGTTTGGTATGAATTTGTATTGCCAAATCCTTGATTTAATTGACGAGTGATAGTTGGTTACCAAGGATTTGATATGGAAAGTTGATAAATCTTTTCACTCGCAAAAAAGGTATGGCAAAACACTTTTTATACGCTTTATATTAGTGTAACGAACCTAGGCCGGACCTGTCGCCTCACACGTTGCCATCGACAGCGATGAGATCATCCCCGGAGATATTCGAGAACCATCCAGTCGCTCTTCCGCGGAAAACAACGGTCAATATTGGAAACAATTGGAACATGCCGTCGCCAACTGCCGGAATTCGAAAGATCGGGAATCCTGTGACGGAGATAAATAGGTAGCCCTCAAGATGGCACGGACAGTCTGAACGAGTATACTGATCGAAGCCATACAGTGACGAGTAATATAAATTGTTGTATATTTAAGTGTTAAATAAATTAGTAGAACCAAGTTAAGTTTATTTACGTACAATTGGTGTCGGAAGTGAGATTTTGAAAATAAACAAGTGATCGTGGAGTGGATAGTCAGAAAATAAATTGATAGACCTTTTGTACGCCCAAAATAGACAGTGGCCCGGTTTTCGCGAGGGACAATTGTGCGCGGGAATATAAACTGATACACTGTTCGCGGAAACAGAAAATAGACAGTGGCCCGGTTTTCGAAGTGGACAATTGTGCGGAATATAAACTGATACACTCTTCGCTGAAACAGACAATAGACTGGTGGCCCGTGGAAAAGAATTCGCGAAGTGAATTTTAACAAACTGATAAACTTTTCTGTGAAACAGGCTGAAACCCTCGTCAAAGACAAATGTGTTCAAGAAAAGTGTGCCTTGCGGATTTGAAGGTATGGAATTGAAACAGGAATTGGAGGAAAGGAACTGGAAACAACAGGTAAAGCAAGTACTCCAGGAAAGACTTGCAGAAGGATTTATACAAGAAGGTGAGGACCCAAACATTTTATTCAAGTTCCCGAGGTGATTTGAGTCCGATAATAGAATCCTTGAAAGAAGAGCTGCAACAAAATTCTAGAAATCTGGAAGAAAGCTTCAAGAAAATTCAAGAAGCCTGGAAGATAAGCTTCTAGAAAATTCAAGAAGCCTGGAAGATAAGCTCCTAGAAAACACAGAAGGCTTAAAAAAGAACTCTGGGGTGTGGCGAATCGTCTGGAAAAAAAGAATGGAACCGCGAGGCGAGATGGACAAGATGAAGGAAATAATCAGCGATGAAATCAAAGACGGAATCGAGGCAGAAATGGACAAAATAAAGGAAACGATATGTAGCTGGAAAACAAATTAATAGGTGCGCCTCCACAGAGATGGTTAACAAAAATGCAATGCTGGACTTGAGTGTGAAGCGGGATAAAGTTCAAGAGGGTATAAAAGATGTAAGGTCATTTCGGGAAATGGGGTTTCCATGAAGGCCCGTTGGGGAAAAAAACTCCATGGGCAAATTACCGCCGGCAGTTTGAAGCAGCGGCCAAAGCAAACGGATGGAATGGGAAAGAGCTTAGCACTGACACTTGCATTACGGAGAAGCGAAAATATTCTACAAACTCTCACCGCCAAGAACAGGAGGACTATGATCAGCTGATTAAACACCCAGAATTACGATATGGCCACGCCCATTTAACACGATACCACTCCAACTGAAAATGTCCGAAATCGGGCGAATCCTTGAATTGAAGCTGACATTGCAGCTTGGTTCGCCCCCATATCCACCACACCGGAGAATGTAATGGGCGATTAGCGGTTCAGGCATTCTTGGATGGACCGTGACCAAGAAACCAGACAAGCGTTGACACTAGCTCGTCCAAACATCTGACCGACTGGCACGCCAGCTTGGGAATTTGAGGCAGCAAAGCAATCCTGCAAAACCAAAGAAAGTTCGAGATTGAAGAAGACTCACAGGAGCATGCTGACTTGGAAGCTGCCATAAGAAAAGTGATGAAGGAAGTTTTGCCTGAGAAAAGACAGATAATATGCTGGAATTGTGGCAAAATTGGACATCGCTATCAAATGTCCAACATTCGAAAACACGACTCGATGCAGGAAAACTAAAGAAGGTCGACGAGAAGGGGCAATCGTCGGCCTGTGTCCAGCAAGCCCCGGTTAACAACGCATATGTCGCTATCCTGAAACGACAGAACAGAGGTGTTTTCGTGACGGTCTCATCAATAACGAGCCTTGCACCATGCTGCTAGATACAGGTGCGACTAGGACAATTCTCGGACCTTCCTTTGCCAGAACACCGGAACAATTGAACCGACAACTTGGAAGCTACGCACAGCAACAGGGGAGCCAGCTACTGTATATGGCGAGCTACCGTTGAAATAATTTTGGGCAGCACTAAAGTGAAACATCAGGCACTTGTAGCGGACATCAAGACGATGCAATCATCGGAATGGACATCATGAATTCCAGAGGGTTTGAATTGATTTCAAGACGGCGTCCTACGTGTCAACGGAGAAGAGCTGGTGCTTCATGGGAGGAGTGAGGAGTTGATCCGGTGCTGTTGGCTGAAGATGTAAAGCGTACCTGAGAGGGCTGAAACCATCCTGGAGGCTCGCCTGGACGGGAGTGCGAGCAGTGGAGACGTGATGATGTTCGAGCCCAAACTTCATGATGAGAAAATTGGACGAGGATTGCACTAGGGAGACCTTGTTGCGTGCTGACAAATTTGTGCGTAAGGGTCATGAATGTCAATTATTTCCCAGTGACCTTGAAGAAAGGAACAATTTTGGGCCCTGCTCTGTTCGGTTTCATCTGTGATCCGGGGCGTACGAGGTTACGATTAGCCAACCCAACAACTTGCCCACAGAACTAGAAAAATTGGTTGCCATCTCTTCCAAAGACATAAAACCAGCTCAACAGCCCAAACTAAGATATTTAGTCAAAAAGTACCAAGACATCTTCGATACCGGACAAGGAAAAGGGGGTCGAACTAATGTGGTCCAGCACAAAATTGATACTGGAGGTGCTCGGCCGATCCGGCAATCAGCAAGAAGACTTCCTCTGCCAAGAAGGAAGAGGCTGACAAAATAGTCAGCGATATGGGAAAAGAAGGAGTTATCGAACCATCTGACAGTCCCTGGTCCTCTCCAGTCGTACTGGTGAAGAAAAAGGATGGATCGACACGCTTTTGTGTAGACTATCGCCAACTTAATAATGTCACTAAGAAGGACAGTTACCCTCTCCCGAGAATAGATGACACCCTAGACACGTTGGCTGGTTCCACGATTTTCTCGACCCTTGACCTGAAGAGTGGATATTGGCAAGTAGAACTGGCTCAGGAAGATCGAGAAAAGACTGCTTCTACCATCGGCTCAGGATTGTGGCAGTTCACCGTTATGCCATTCGGGCTCTGTAATGCTCCCGCCACATTCGAAAGATTGATGGAGACAGTGCTGAAGGGACTCTCATGGAACACGTGTCTAGTGTATCTCGACGACATAATTGTGGTCGGCAGATCGTTCGAGGACCACGTGAAAACTTGGAGGAAGTATTCCTGCGACTGAGGAACTCCCAGTTGAAGCTGAGCCCCCAAGAAATGCCATCCGTTCCAAAAGAAGTACGATACCTCGGCCACGTTGTCTCTGGGGAAGGAGTAGCAGTGGACGACCAGAAGATCAAAGCTGTTAAGGATTGGCCCATCCCAAAAAACATTCACCAACTTCGAAGTTTCCTTGGTTTATGACATACTATCGCCGATATGTGCTGGGATTCGCCAACATCGCTAAACCACTGACCAAGCTCACGGAAGGCCAAACAAAGTTCCAGTGGTCCGAAGAATGTCAAGACTCATTCAGGAAGCTGAAAGGAGCTTTGATCAACGCACCTATACTGAGCTATCCCCTACCCAAAGGGAAATTCATTTTGGATACGGACGCCAGCAACGTGGGACTTGGAGCTGTCCTATCTCAGATCCAGGAGGGACAGGAGAAGGTCATTGGTTATTTCAGCAAGACGCTTAGCAAACCAGAGCGCAATTACTGTGTCACCAGGCGAGAGCTGTTAGCTGTTATAAAGGATGGAACACTTCTACAAGTACGTGTATGGAAGAAGATTCCTGTGAGAACTGACCATGCAAACTCTCAAATGGCTCTTACAGTTCAAAAAATCCTGAGGGTCAAGTAGCACGTTGGATCGAGACTCCAAGAATTCGATTTCGAGATCGAACATCGAGCCGGAACTAGCCATAAGAATGCAGATGCCTTGTCGCGAAGACCATGTCAGATGATTGCTCACATTGCCGACGAGCAGAAGAGAAAAGCAACACTTTGTAGAACCGCGGCAATGGATGACAACTGGAATGACAGCAAGATCCAGAAAGACCAAGAGAGAGACCCCGACCTTGGCCAGTCGTCAGCTGGAAGAAGGGCAATCGAAGACCATCATGGCAGGAAGTCGCAGGTTACTCGCCGGCTGTTAAGTCCTATGGCACAATGGAACTCTCTTATTCTGGACAATGGGATCCTGAAACGTGTGTTGGAGGCCGATATTGGTGGGGAAGACAGACGCCAAATAATTGTTCCCAGGAACAGAAGAGAGGAAGTGCTGCGGAAATCCATGATGGAGTCGCCGGAGGACGATCTGGGAGTGACGAGACCCTGCAGAAAGTGAGGCAACGGTTTTACTGGGCCAATTGTCAAGCTGACGTCCAGGACTGGTGCAGAAAGTGCGCTGATGCGCTGCTAGCAATGGACCTCGAATACGACCAAGGCCCCGATGCGTCAGTACAACGTGGCAGCCCGTTCGGGAGAATCGCCATTGACATCGCCGGCCCGTTTCCGTATCCGACCACGGGAATAAATACATCCTTGTGGTAATGGACTACTTCAGTAAGTGGGCGGAAGCCTATGCCCTGCCCAACCAGGAGCCATCACCGTCGCCGACGTCTTGGTGAAAAGAATGGATATGTCGATTCGGTATTCCAATGGAGCTGCACTCGGATCAAGGCAGAAATTTCGAATCCAACCTTCAAGAAATATGTCTACTGCTGAACATCCGCAAGACAAGAACCACGGCCCTACATCCGCAGTCCGATGGAATGGTGGAACGGATGAACAGGACGATCAACCGCCACTTGTCCAAGGTTGTCTCTGACCACCAAAGAGACTGGGACCAGTATCTTCATTTGTTCCTGATGGCCTATCGATCCGCAGTAACGAGTCAACCGGTCAAACTCCTGCTAGTATTATAATGGGCCGAGAACTGCGACTGCCTTGTGACCTGAAGTTTGGGATACCGCCAGGACAAGACACTGCGGGAGAGGACTACGTCGGCAAACTTCGGCAGAGAATGGACGACATCCACGAACGAGTCCGGTTGAACATCAGAGTGCCAGCGATAAAATGAAGAAGACCTATGACATCAAGGCCGACGCTGGAGGATTTAAGGTTGATGACCTGGTTTGGCTGTACAACCCCAAACGTCGTCGTGGACTATCACCAAAGTTGCGGAACTCGTGGGAAGGCCCGTATAAAATCGTGAAAAGGATAAACGACCTTGTGTACCAAATCCATAAGCCACCCCGAGGGAAACCAAGGGTCGTCCATTTCAACAGGTTGGCCCTTACGCTGGAAACCATGACCAAGTTCGCACCCTCATGCCACCGGAGGATGATATGACGTTCGAGAAGTTTATGTCCTTGTATTCAAACGGGCAGAAAGTTCTACATGGGGTTACTAGAGAGGCGTCACGAGACCTTTTCGAGGTGCCTGCTGACTACGCACTAGCGCACTGTGTGGCAGAAGATCTTCGAATGTCCAGGGGCATCGCCGTAGTGTTCTCAAGAACATTTGGTCAACTCCAAACACTGCGGGAGCAGAATCCAGAAGTTGGTGGGGTGCTACAGTTGAAGAAAGGCCAGAGAAACATCTACCACCTAGTTACCAAGAGGCATTCCCAAGATAAACCGTCCTATGAAGATGTCTGGAAGAGTCTCACCAAACTAAGAGATACTATGGTGGACCAGAATCTGGCGGATCTAGCAATTCCAAAACTATCCTGTGGTATTGATGGGTTGGACTGGAGAGTCATAAGAAGTATGCTGGAGGCGATATTCAGATCCAGCGGCGTCAGGATTTTGGTTTGCTGTAACCCTCTTCCACGACCGATCATGAAGACCGTGGAGTGTTACTTCCATCGAACTTCACGGTGCAGATATGGGGAGTCATGCAGATATCGTCACACTCCAAGGATGAAATTTCGGGACGAAATGTCTTTAAGAAGGGGGCAATGTAACGAACCTAGGCCGGACCTGTCGCCTCACACGTTGCCATCGACAGCGATGAGATCATCCCCGGAGATATTCGAGAACCATCCAGTCGCTCTTCCGCGGAAAACAACGGTCAATATTGGAAACAATTGGAACATGCCGTCGCCAACTGCCGGAATTCGAAAGATCGGGAATCCTGTGACGGAGATAATGGTAGCCCTCAAGATGGCACGGACAGTCTGAACGAGCCTATACGATCGAGCTATACAGTGACGTAGTAATATAAATTAAGTTGTATATTTAAGTGTTAAATAAATTAGTAGAACCAAGTTAAGTTTATTTACGTTACATTAGCTTCACTTGTATGTCTGTTTGTTTGTAACCGACTCCTTTGGACTTGATTTTCACCCACTTCCAGGCGTCCGAATGATTTGAAATTTGGCAGGTGTACATAATTCCGGTGACAATGCATTGAGAAATTTTTGTGTGAAAACAAAATGGCGGACGAGTTTTGTGATTATTGTCTGATTCTATTCAAAATTGGTATGTGGGGGGTTTTTGGGGTCGAATATTATGATTCTTTCGTGAAAATTGAAATATTCAAGATGGCGTCCGAATTTTGTGATTATGGTCTGATTCTATTCAAAATTTGTATGTGGGGGTTTTTGGGGTCGGAGATTATGATTATTTTGTCAAAATTGAAGGATTCAAGATGGCGGCTCAAAAATGGCCGCGAGTTTTGTGATTATGGTCCGATTCTATTCAATATTGGAGAATAATAGTTAAAAAAAATTAATAATAATAGTTTGAAAAACTAAAAACACGCGTTTATAGAAAACTAAAAAGTTGAAAATAAATAATAGTTTAAAAAAACTAAAAAACACGCTTTTATAGAAAACCAGACTAAAAAAATTGAAAATAAGAAAAAAATGTATTTTATTCAAAAAAAAGCGTGGGGTGCATGGTAACAATAATTATATAGTACATTACACACCTAGGGCAGTAGAGTAAGAAATGTCTCAGATCACAGGTAATTGTTGGCCGAGGCGATACCATGCACCCACGCTTTTTTAATAAAATATTTATTTTCTTATTTTCTATTTAGTCTTTTTCTAAAACGTGTTTTATTTTAAACTATTATTCACATTAAGATCCATCTTATTAAATTATCTATATCCTCATAAGAGATTAGCATCATATAGCAAGTTCACACGACGTCAGCAAAAATTGAGAATTACAGATTGAGAGATATATCATTGATGAATAAGTTGAAGAGCATTGGTCCAGAATGTGACCCCTGTAGTGCACCTGAAAATACCTTTATCACTTGTGAGATACATCCAGCCGCTTTAACACATTGTGTTCTTCCATTCAGAAAGTTATTCAACCAATTGAGCAATGGTTCATTGAAACCAAGAGACATTAGCTTGGATGCTAAGATATCATGGTTGACTCTATCGAAGGCCTTCGAGAAGTCTGTGTAGATAGTCAACCTGAGATTTATTCTCGAATTTTGAAAGAATATAGTTTAGATACAGTAATAGGTTGGTATTAGCTGAGGGGCCTGTTGTTGACCCTCCAATAAAAAGCATGGTCGACAAACGGATCTGTTCTCGACTGCGTTGTCGAAAATAGGAATACTAATGGTCGAGTAGAAGTAGCAAGTGGTCGAAAACCAGTAAAAAATATAATTATTCTTCTACCACGCCATTGAAAAATACCTATTGATTTTTTTTTTTTTTTTTTTTTTTTTTTTCTGGTTCCCACGAAAAGGGATATCCTGTATTGTTCAGAGAACATCGTGGGAACCTAGGGAAAGAAGGTAGGAATTGGTGTTTTTTTTAAATTTCTGGAGGGTTGTATGCCTCGGGGAACACCTCCCTAGGCAATGAGTTCCAAAGCCTCGCTGTTCGTTGGATGAACGAGTCTTTGGAAAGTGATGTTCTGCAGGTCTCCAAAGTGACCACGAAGGGGTGTGATGACTGAACTTGACGGGTTAATCTCGAAGAGACTGCCAAAGCAGGAACGATTGTTGATATTTCAGAAGAGCATCGCCCAAGAAAATATCTATAAAATAGAGACAAATCGCCAACTTTTCTACGGTGTTCCAGACAAGTGAGCGAGTTTGTAAGCGAGGCATCACCGACGAGACGAATTGCCCTTTTTGGACAGAATCCAATAGCCTCCAGGATATGTTTAGGTGCCGCACTCCAAATATGGAACAGTATTCAGGACAGGTCGGATCTGTCCTTATAGATCATAAGCAGCTGACTGGGGTGAAATAGCTCTTGGCACGAAACAAAACCAAGTTTTGGGATGCACTTTTGGCAATGGACCTCACGTGATTTTCCCAGGAAGGTTGTTGCTGATAGTAATCCAAGCATCGATATGGATGGCTTCAGTGGTATGGTTACTCCTGACAAAGTTATGTTAGGCACAGTGAGATCGGCTTTTCTAGAGAAAAGACATGCGTGTTTTGTTTGCATTGAATTCTACCAAGTTATTAGATCCCCATTCGAGAATTGTTGCTAAGTCCATATTTATATTATTAACATTTCTTCCTCGTTCATTTCTGGTTTCACAGGGCTGATATAGGGGCCCTGGAAGAGAAAGCGGTATGGAGGGTACTATCATCGGCAAAGCTGTGTACTGGACATGAAGTTCTTTCAACAGGTCGTTGATGTGAAGTAGAAATAGTGTTGGTGCGAGAATTGATCCTTGCGGAACACCAGCATTTATGAGTAGAGTGTCAGATGAACTCCATCGACCACTACATGGGAGACCTGTTTAGAGAAAACTAGCAAGCAGAGAACACAGCTGAGGGCAAGCCATAAGGCGGAAGCTTGGCGAGGAGTCCCTGGTGCCAAACTCGATCGAAGCCTTGGGGATATCTAATGCCACAGCTAAAGTTTCTCCATACTTTTCAATAGATAGCTGCCATATATGTGAGGCGTAGCGAGCAGGTCACCAGTTGATCTCTGATGGCGGAAGCCATATTGCCTATCGTTGACAATTCCTGAGTCTTCCAGATATTTCATGAGCTCGATGTTGATGGCTTTTCCATGACCTTTGAAATAATAGATAGCAGTGCGATAGGTCTGTAGTTGCTAGGTAGGGCCTTTTGCCTTTTTAGGGACTGGCTGTACTCTTGCAATTTTCCAATTGGACGGAAATACCCCAAATTGTAAGAGTGGTTGAACAACTTGCAAAGAACAGGTGTTAGTTCGGGGCACATTTCTTGAGAACAATCGGCGGGATTCTCAGATCCACAGGCTTTGTTGGTGTTGAGACCCAGCAAAATCTTTCTGATAGTGCGTTGGCGAAAGGTGATCTCGGGCATGTGACTGTCAATAGGTGTTATGTTCGGGGGTTGTTTTCCGATGAATCCAGAGTGGAATTTCCAGCAAATAGGTGCGCAAAGATATTGGCTTTTTCCTGGGCAGTCGTTGCTAGTGTTCCATCTTCTTTGGTTGGAGGAGGGAATGAGCTGGAAGTGAAGTTTCTTCCACAGCTTTGGCGAAGACCAAAATGAACGGGATCCGTTAGGACATTCAACAAGTTTTGATCTTATTTTGGCATTGTGGGCATCTTTTGGGCATTCTATTGTCTCTTTGCATATGCCTCTAGCCTCGACATATGCTGCTCTGGTCTCAGGGCCCGGATTTTTTAGCCATCGATGGTATGCTGCCTGTTTGGAAGCCACAGCTCTAGAGCAGTTTCTGTTGAACCAGGTCTTATCGGATGATGTCCTTCTTTCGGTATTCGGTATGTAAGTTTGCATCCCCAACATGATGATTTCAGAAATTGTCTCAGCACATCGTGTTGGATCTACTGAAGAGAAACAAACTCTCTTCCATGGAAACGCTGAGAAAAACATACGAAGACCTTCCCAGTCGGCCGAATTGTAATGCCACATGAGACGGGGTGGTATTGTGATTGGTTTTGTAACAAACTAACTTCGAAAGAAAATAGGTCACTGTAATTTATTGGCATTTGAATTTCGAATATCACTTAAATGGTCGAAAACCGGCGCAGTCACCCTATGACTGTTCAACCATGTCTCTGACAGTAGAATAGCATTATAGTATGAGCAACTGACATATTGTTGTAGATCTCTAAGTTTTGTACGAATTTCACCAGCATTATGATAAAAACAATATAAGTTTTGTTCATTAATGTTTGGAAGAGAAGAGGGAAGGGATTGGGAAAAAACTGCTTAATTTTTTCTGAAAAAAAACAATGGCCTTAATAAAACACGTTTGAACAAAAATAAAACAATTTATTGAGAAACAAGAAAATCACAACATACTTGTTCAATAATTGTCTAATATTTAATTAAATCCACATGAATTTATTCAATTGATTTGACATGACCAATTCCTAGTTTTCAATCAAAATGTTTTGAAAATAACAATTTTTGTGAGGTGGTTGTAAAAAAAAGTCTGAGAAAGATATTTAAGCCAATTTTTTTTTCCAATATTGTCAATGAGATTCACGAAAATATAACGGATATAAACTGCTATTTCTGGGTAAATTTCAAGTTAGTGTACTCATGCTCCCTGAATATAGGTAAAAGACTTTTCTTACGTGTTTTTGTCTCCTGAACATGAATCCAGAAGAAAAATGCGGCGGTCTCGTACCGTTTCCGAGTTGGAACACTTTTTACTTTTTTATAACCTCATTTTCAAGCACCGTTTTCTTGCACAAAAATCACTCAAAGTGCCTCTTTCTTTCAAACAGCATAAACTCCGAACATTATATCACTCATTCTCAATACAATTTGGCACAAAATAGTCGGTTCTACCGAAAAACTCCTCCTTCAACACGTACATCCTAGCCTCTCCTCGCATCATCAACAACAACCTAACCTCAATCTGAGTCAGATGTTAGAGGTCAGGATGTTTCTGTTGAAGGACTTTTTTGATAGAATCGGATGTATTTTGTACCAAATTGTGCCTTGAATGAGTGTTCGTAGTTTATGCTTTTAGAAAAGAGGGATTTTAAATTATTTTTGTGCGAGAAAACGGTGCTTGAAAATTAGGATATAAAAAAGTGTTCCAACTCGGGCAAGGTATGAGATCACCGCATTTTTCTTCCAGACTGTATTTAGGAGAAAAAAAAACATAAGAAAAGTCGTTTACCTATATTCAGGGAGTACACTAATTTAATATTTATCTATTTCTGTGAAACCAAGCAAAAAAAATATAGAACATCTTTGTGGAAAAATTGATCAATACTTCAACTGCTCGTTCAGTCCAACTCAACGATTGCTCAAACTATTGACAATTATTTCGTTGTCCGTTGAATCGTCTCCTGTTATATTTCTAAGGATAGCATTGGCTTCATCAGGAGGATATTCCATGAGCTCACAGTTGAAGACTTGACTGAAACTATCTAAAAATGTAGGAATAACTTCTTCGGTTGTAACAGTCCTACCGAGTTGTTTAGTGAGACTAGTGACACCTTTTCCCACAATACCGCACGGTACTATATGACTGAACCAGGATAAATCAGTTGAACAGTTCAATGCCAAGCCATGAGTAGTTATGTAACGACTCGCTCGAAGCCCGATGGCACAAATCTTTTCATCACCAACCCACACACCTGTGTGGGGCGAAGTTTCAGCCTTCAGATTGTACTCCTTACACAATTCTATAACAGTTTTCTCAATTTGACTAACGTACCATCGTATGTCTTTTTTGAAATGGTTTAAATTGAGAATCGGGTATACGACTAACTGACCAGGTCCATGGAATGTTATCAAACCACCCCTATCGGTTTTATAGAATTCCGCACCTTTCTCTATCAACTTAATGGTCTCTTCTTTTGGATATGGGTTTGTTCTAATGCCAATTGTATAAACAGGATCATGCTCGACGCAGAGTAAAGTATTATTGACTCCATTATTCTTTTTATGTAAACTTGCCAAATATTTCTGCAAGAATAATGCCTTCCAATAATTTATTCGACCAAGTCTCCAAACTTTAACTAACCTCTCCATTTCGGTTTCGTTTCGTCTTCTCTCATTTCAACTAATTACGAAATGAGTTACTATGGAAACGAGATCACCGCTAGAGGGCGCCATTCCACCCACCCAAAATCTACCACCCTGGTTTCTAAAAATCAACATCGAGGTATCTCAATATCGTCAGAAAATATGTTGGAGGTCTCCCTGATCTGGAAAATAATAATTCATTTTCACATCTCCAATACTTATTCAACATATTTCAATGTATTTCTAGGTTTTGCAATTGAACGATGGTAGTAGCTGAGCCACAGTTTATAGCTAAAGAAGCAGTTAGCTCACTTGGCCCAAATGCATGTTCCAAGGTAACATTCACTCCAGGGAAAGAATTCAGGATGCGCAAAAGACTGTACGGGATTATCGCTCTTCGAAGTATACGAAAAATGTCAGTATTAGTAACACAGGAACACGCGGAATGCGCGAAGGATAAAAATCAGAGTTGCGCAGTGTACAAACGGGAACATAAAGATCAAAGTGCCGACGCCAAGTTTCTTTAGCTATATACTGTGGCTGAGCACTCAATTGATGAAGAAATGCTCTTTGTTTCTGATATTCCTCTGCTGAAAATTCAAAGATCAATATACAGGGTGTTGACTAAGAAACGTAATAAAAACAAACGAAAGTCGTTATATCCAAACTTGTAGATGAAGTCAGCTACTTTGAAGCACTAAGGGTGGGTATTATAAAACTATTTCGACAGATAACTAGAAGTTAACTTGTGGATGACGTCACATGTTATAGTTAACTTCAAAATGTAGCAGTTAACTTTATCGGGTGGAACGGGTGTCGGTTAAAGTTAAATTTGTAGAAAATGGTGGTTTTCGATCGTCGACAATTCTCCTGCTCCTGTCAATATTGCATATGAGTCAGATAACCTCAATTTTATTGTTTTGATTTTTCGTTTTCGCAAAATGTTAGCAAACGATATCCACGTTATTTTTGAGGAACTTTTAACCGATGATGAAGAAGATGCTGTGAATATTGTTGAAGCCCCTCGGCGACAAAGCATATTTAGGAATCGGTTAGACCATTTCACCTTGTGGAACGATACAGAATTTAAAAACCGATTTCGACCATCAATGGGACACATTGAAGCAAATTTACAAAGACCAACTAATTGTAAATTGTAAATTTACAATTATCATTTCTAGTACCTATTTTAATTATTCTAGAATTATAAATATTTTTATTTTTAGAAATCATCCTCTATCGCCAGAAACACAAGTGTTGATTACACTCAATTTTATGCAACTGGTTCATTCTTGGTAGTTGCTGGAGATTTTGGGGGTATTCACAAGTCAACTGCTAGCATTGTTATTAGAAAGGTCACAGGGGAAATTGCATTGTTATCGTCGAATGTTCGAATTAAAAATAAAACTAACAAAAACAGTTTTTTTATTTCAATTCAAACAAACAAGATGTATTGGTGTGAAAATGTGTCCTTATCACCTAGATAAACATATAGTCTTTTTCCATACTGTATGAATAATCTTCGGTATGTCGAATAATATCTCTTTTTTCTCTTCTTGAGTATCTTTTTTTTTCTTCTCAACTCTCTTCGAAGGTTCTCTTTTTCACTTATTTTCTTGGCCACACACAATAGTCAACAGAATATTCACCAGGTAAACCAGAATTTCATTGAATGTCAACAATCACAAGAGATTCGACAAGTTTTAAGTGTACAATGGCTAAAATCATTTAAACATTAATGTTTCGAAAAGTAAACAATGTGTCATCACCTAGATATACATTTATAGCCACCCTTTTTCCATAATGTATGAATAATTTTCGGTATGTTGAATAATCTCTCTTTTTTCCCTTCTTAACTCTATTTTCTTTCCTCACAACACTCTTTGAAGGTTCTCTTTTTCACTTTTATCTTGCCCACAGACGATACAGGAGGATTTTGGGAAGGGACTGGATTTTTCTTCAAGAGCCCATCGTCTGTCTAAAAACGAGTAAAAACTCGCTCAATCCTAGATTGGTCTGCACCAGAACGTTACGTTAATTTTCTCATGGAAAATGATGAAAACTTATTCCAGTTCAACGAGATCGTTTTGCCATGTGAAAAATTGTAGGTTACCTTGTTGCCTTCTTCTTCTTCTTCTTTTCATTTAAAAAATGTTACCTTTATAAAACTGACATTTTGAAGTTCAAGTTAACTTGACTGATAAAATTAAAGTTAACTTCAAAACATATTTATAATACCGGCCCTTAACAGATCACAATTAGAAACACAAAGACAGTGATTTTCCACACAGATACTAATATTGGTGGTCATTGTGACTTAGACAGGTAGTTTTTCAAGATTCTAGCGGTGAATTTGAAAGCTGTCTACGAACGAACATTTTCCGTCACCATCTTGTAACTTCGAAGTTCAAATCATAGATGTCGTCACCACACAAACCTGACTACGTTGTGAATCGCGTAGTCGCACATGTTGCCATCTTAAAAAAACCTTCAAAAAGTTCTGCCTCTCTAACGCCAATGGACTACCTAAGTCTGACGTCAAAAGTGGGTGGAGCTTAGCGAATCTTTCCAAACAATTCAGGCATTAAATTTTGGATTCGGAAGGTTTTTATTACGTTGGGTGCGGAACTTCCCTATTCCATTATCTTATATGTTTTCCCGCTCTTTACATGCAATGTGATTCGCAGAATGAAAATCCGCTTCCTTATTTGCCGCCTAAAGCCTAGTTTTCATCACAGCGGATGGCGGATTATTTTGTTGCGGACTTTTTCTGATTGGTAGAAAATATTCAAAATGTGAATGGCGCGAAATATTTGCGGATATTTTAACATTTTGCGGAGTCTCATTTTATGTTGAAATTTTTTTAACTTTCTGGCGGTTTTTCAGAGCTTTTGGCAGTTTGACATTAGATAAGTGAGGTTATAATCCCAGCTCGGGTTTATATTTGTTTATGGTCTGTATTTGTGTCGTTAAAGTCACAAAATAGGGGGGGATATTTTGTGGTTAAAGTGTTCAAGTAATTTAGATAATCGCACTCTGTTACGTGTGTTGGGCAAGATGAATTCTGACGAAGAAGAGATTATGATATGATCCTTGAGCTTTTCTGTTTAAAAATATGTTTCTTATACCCACCATCGTTTAGGTTGCCGTTTTCTTTTAATTATTTTGGAAAATGTATAAAGTAGTCCCAACAAGCAAATTTTACGAACCTGAATACTGAATGAATTTATATTATTTGTACTACTCAATTCGTTTTGAAATCGAAACCACCTTTGACATGATAATTATGTTCTGTACTTTGTCAAAAACCAGATAGGTATCTTGTCAAATGAAAATATTACTAGAATTCACTAAATACGCTCCGCGTTTATGAAAACGTTTGTTTGATGCGAGGATCATCCCTTACGCGGAATTTCATTCCGCCATCCGCAATCCGCTGTGATGAAAACTAGCCTTAATGAGAACTCTACTTCTGTCGGTGTAGGAAACAAACGCAGTTTCTGATAGATGACGTTGACAGTTTCAAGATAATGGTTGTTTCCTTCGCGTTGTTTGATCTAACATCACCGTAAAAATGAATCAAACGGTGTAAAATCAGAGTGAATGAGCTTGGAATTATTGTGGAAAAACTCAACCGAAAACCGTAAACAACGAAACAACCATGAGCAAATACAAGGCTTCCCTGAAGAGCCAGTGTAGAGCTTGCATGGAAAATGTTCCATTTTTGTATTCTCTCGAAGGACTCCTTGCTAATTGTGATGTCAACATATTGACCATGATTACGTATTGCACGCAAACAGAGGTGAATCTTTTCGTTTATTGTTGAAAATTTCAAATTGTTGAGGTAAATCCCCAGTTATTTAAATTGGAAATTGGAACCAGTATTGTAACATAGATAATGCAACAGTGTGTTCATGTGTTCAAAATAAAAATTGAGTTATAGCGGGGTCCATTAATTATTCAAGAAATACCTAACTCAAAATGTTCGATACAGTATTGAAAGAATAATATTTGAACTACAGAAATTCACTGAATTTATTAATAAAAAACAGGAAAAAAATGCTATAGAGAAAAAATCAAAAACCAAAGTAAAGGAATCGCTCAATTTATGAATGGAAGTAAACAACTTACAGAAAACAAGAGGAAATTTCTGATATTTTCATCAAAAATGGTGTTTAAAAATTTTATTAATAAAAAACAGGAAAAAAATGTATAATAAATTGTCAGAAATTTTTATTCTTGATAAAATTGGTGCATTCGAAATCTTGCATTTGAGTTGTCAAAATTCAAAATTTTTCCAAACGGTATACAGGGGAGAACAAAAAATAGGTGTATTGATCAGCAATAAACACACTTATTTTCGACATTATCAAAAAAGTTTATTGTTTATTTAGAAATCGCAGCCACCTATGCAACAATTTTTCTCCTCCATTTTTTATGGTTCCAGCCTCATAAAGAGCACTAGTACTCATCTCATATACACCAGGCGCCTCCCTCATATTACTATGATATTTTAAAGCCAAATTTGGTCCAATTTATTATTTGTACTAGAATATCGACGTTTGTTGAACATGGTTTGAATTTTTACAAATTTTTTGGCACACTTTTGATATTTTACTCTGTATGTCCATAATAACTATCTGTATGATTGAAAGGAAGAAAATCATTAAATAAATTAATTAATGCTAAACAATTATTCAAAATGTTTTGATTTGCAAGCTGTATTGGCAAATAATCCCTGGCAAAATGTTCGAAGGACCTTATATGTATTTTTGGTACAATTAAAAATAAGTAATATGGAATGAACGACAAACAATTAATATATTATATCAAAACTTTTTAACAAAACATCCATCTATTCTATTTATATATATATATATATATATATAGAAAAGAAATAACTGAAAAATTGCTTCCCCCGTATAATAATCTATTATACTTTTACTTTCTCTTCTACTTGTTCCCTTGTATCTCCTCCTAAATTTTCTGTGAATGTTTAGTTTTTTAGTCATAGTGTTACCTTAAAGGGTAGTCCTAATTTATGTATTAAACATAAAGAAAAACCATATTTACAAAAACGTTCAGAAATCTGATTAATCAATCATTAAATCCTTAAATTTCCAAATGTCTTCCTTCCAACGCCAATCATTTTATTGTTGGTCCACAAAATTCTCTATTGACATTTTTTTTAAATATTTCTGTATACTGGCACAACACTCCCTTATAACATTTTCTAGTTCATCGATATTTTGAAATGGTCTTCAAGCTTACAACTTTTTCCTAAAGTACCCCAAAAAAAAATCTAAAGGAGTGAGATCAAGAGACCTTGCTCTGGCCATGGATATATTGAGATTCTACTAATATATTTACGCTCCAATTTGTCAACCAGATATTCTTTATTTAATGCCGTACTATGACACGATGCTTCGTCCAGCTGTGAGAATTGATCATTAATTGGCTCTAACTCAAACATTAAAACATTTAAGAACATTGCATTGTTCATGTTGTCACGGAAAAAGAATGGACCAATTAATTTATTATTGAAAATGCCATGCCAGACGTTTGTTTTGAAGGAATATCGGTCCTTGCATTCTATTTTAATATTTGGGTTTTTGTTGGCTTACCTCCGGCAATTTTGCGGACTTACTTCTCCATTTGAGGTGAAACTTGTCACATCAGACAAACTGTCCATATTCTTCTATCTCTCCTTGTACCCACGCGCAGAATTCAAATCTCCTTTCGTAATCATCTTATTTCATGTCATTCTATATTTTTTCAGCCAAAAGAAGGTATAAATCTGATTAATTCCTTCAAATCCAACAAAACACCAGGAATTGATGGAGTCAAATCTGAAACATTGAATTAAATTGAAAATGAAATCGCAAATCGGCTGACACACCTACTAAAGTACTAATAGAGAGCCATTTTTCAAAGAGGGTATTTTCCATTCTCAATTCAAGAAAGGTTGTAAAAAGAACCCAAGTAACTACCGGCCAATATCTCTTATGAGCAACTTAGCAAAATTACTGGAAAAGTTATAAAAATTAGATTCAAATAGACAATTTGTGTTTTGGGATGGTAAATCTACGGAAGATGCGATTCACTTACATCTAGAATTTATAAAAATGGGATTTAGAGGAAATGCACTTGAATTGCTGAAAACTTACCTTTTAAATAGAAAACAGTGTGTGAAATTTGATGAAACATTGAGCATCCAATTAAAAATAAGATGTGGAGTTCCACGAGGAACTGTACAGTGTCCAATCCTATTTATAATTCATATACTTTAACTCTATACTTACCGTTCTGATACGGTTTCAAGTTTCATAGACGACACCGTCGTTATTACAAGGATGATACATGGAACAGTTTGAAAAAAAAAGCAGAAAGAGACATGGGAAATCTAATTAAATGTTTTGGACAAAAAGTACTTTTGATAAATTGAAACTTATTTTGTTCCCTTTTCTTGTTACGTCAGTGGCCTCCCTGACTACGTTACACATTGCTGTAAGTTCTGATGAAACTATTAGGATACAAAGAGCCAGTAATGTAAAATATCTTGGCCTAATAGTTGATTGTCATTTTAGGTGGGATAAACACCTGATACAATTCTGCAAAACTCTTCGTTCGCTCCTGTATAAGTTCAAACACTTTCGGCTAATACTGGACTTCAAATATCTCAAAATTCTTTATCATGCATTGGTGGAAACACGCCTTACCTATGGTATTCTAGCTTGGGGGGCAGCAACAGATGCACCCTTGCAGAATCTTATTCAAACAAAATTTTTGAATATATTGTTAAACCAATCATACTAATCCGATCGAATATTTCCTGAAACGGAAGTACTAGATTTACGTCAGCATTATTATTATAAAATTGTGATAAAACAATTCAAGTACATTTAATCTATCACTCCATAACCATAAATACCAAACCCGTCTGAAAACTAATAACGCTCTAAAAATGGCATCATCCAGAAAGAAACCCTCGTGGAGAAATAATATTTTTTTAGCTAGTAGATTTTATAACATTCTCCCAACTGAAATCAAAGAAGCTTCAAACATGTATTCCTTCAAAAAACAAACCAAATATCATCTTCTTTCTCTAGAACGTATGGTTATCCATTGTTTAATTATTAAAATATTCAATATCTCCATTGTGATATTTATGATTCAATAATCCTATGTAATTTTCATTTTAGCCCTGTTTTATCATATTTATTACAATTTTATTTATATTATAATTATTTTAGTGAATTCAACTTTATAATATACAGGGTGGGGCACACCATACAACACGGTACCTGTAAACCAAACCATTAATTTTTTCGGGAATTTCTCCATTTCATTATATGTATATTGATTAAGGCTGCAAAAGGAAATTATTTTGGAGTCTACAGGGTGGCCAAAAAAGTGTGACATATCAAAGTTGTGTTTTTTTAAATGGAACGCCCTGTATTTCGTTACACTTTTGAATAGGACAGGAAAAAATAATATGATTTCATAAGGTACTATGTACCTAACTATAAACGTTCTCGAGTTATTGATTTTTTTATGAAAATGCTAGGTACAATTGGAAACTAAATAACATCGAAATGTATAGAAATCATCCCTTCGAATTCTGACCAAGCATAAAAGAGGTTTTGGGCTATTGATTTCGATAAAACCAGTTTCTCAATATTATACAGAATGTTCAAAAATAATTGTCACTTTTTTATAATTTCGGACAAAGATAACTTTGTTATTTCAAATAGAACACCCTGTATTTTTTTGGTCTAAACAATATAAAATTCAATTATTTTTCATTTCATATTAGGTTGCTATACCTAACCTACATAGTTTTTCAGATATTGGCTTTTTCATATAGTAGTTCTTATTTCAATGCATTCTTTGAATCAAGATGGCTTTGAAACGACATTTATTTAATTTGCTAACAGAATTCTCATTGGCAGATGTTATACTTCACTTCATCGAAAATATTTACTGTTCACTAAAATGAAGTTATCATTTACATTCATATTCTGACAGTAGTTCATTAAACAGACTATACAATATTTTTTATTATTCAACTTCAACAACAACAAAATATGAAACACAAATGTATTTAATTCAAACTAGGTGCTCCATCCAATTGTAACCACATCCGTTGTCTGATATTTAGCGGCACATCCTCCAGAAGCTCAGGCAGATCAACTCGTAAAAATTGTAAAAATTTTTGACCATTCAAGTTTCCATAAAAAAAGTATGGTCCTATAACTTGTGTACCTATAATTCCTCCCCACACGTTAACAGACCATCTATTCTGGTGATCCAGAGTGCGGAAAAAAATGAGGATTCACATCACTATAATAATGGAAGTTGTGTCTGTTCACTAAGCCATTGTTATGAAAAGTAGATTAATCAGAAAATAAAATGGAATCCAAAAAATGTTCATCCTCACTAAACTTGTCCAGAACCCATAGACAAAACTCGATTCGTCGATGGAAGTCTATTTCATATAATTCCTGGTGCATCTGAATACGGTACGGGTGGAATTTGTATTTTTTTATTACCCTAGAAATGCTCCGTCTGCTTATCCCTGTATCTTTCTCGATCTTACGTTGACTCGTATGAGGGTTTTCTATGATTAATCCCATAAGAAATTCATTTTCCTCATTTCCAATGATAGGTTTTGGTCTATTTGCCTTTTCATAAGCTACACTTCCAGTCCTACGAAATTGATGTAGCAACCAACTTGATTGGATGATTCCGGTCTGGATATTTTTGGGCATACACCCTCGACGCCAAAAGGCAATTCTCTAAACACTCACCAATTGCTAAAATCATATCCCGGCCTTGAATGGGATAAGTTTTCTTTTTGGGACGCTAATAATTCAGTGAATGTTTTGAATAACATGAAACACAATAACTGTCAATAAAAATTCTTTCAACAAGTTGAATAAATGTCGTTTCAAAGCTATCTTGATTGAAGAATGCATTGGAAATAAGAACTCCCTTTTGAAAAAAGCCAATATCTGAAAAAACTATTTAGGTTAGGTATAGGGGTATGAAATGGAAGACAATTGAATTTTATATTGTTCAGACCAAAAAAATACAGGGTGTTCTATTTGAAATAACAAAGTTATCTTTGTCCGAAATGATAAAAAAGTGACAATGATTTTTGAACATTTTGTATAATATTGAGAAACGGTTTTATCGAAATCAATAGCCCAAAACTTCTTTTATGCTTGGTCAGAATTCGAAGGGATGATTTCGATACATTTCGATGTTATTTAGTTTCCAATTGTACCTAGCATTTTCATAAAAAAATCAATAACTCGAGAACGGGGGTGTTCCATTTAAAAAAACACAACTTTGATATGTCACACTTTTTTGAGCCACCCTGTAGACTCCAAAATAATTTTCTTTTGCAGCCAATATACATATAATAAAATAGAGAAATTCCCGAAAAAATTAATGGTTTGGTTTACAGGGACCGTGTCAGATGGGGTGCCCCACCCTGTATATTTTTCTCACATGAAAATTCAATTGAATTTGATTCCAAAATGTGTTGTACTAATAACTGTCACTATTTTAGAATAAGTAACACGCACAGGCTTGGTCTTAGTGGATACCTGTTTATTCGAAAATATCTTTTACCAGGATATACTATCCTGCCACACTCCAGAAATGTTCAATTCAAATTGTCTGTCTGAATTCTTGAATAAACTTATTATTATTACCACTACTTATACTAAGATACTAAATTTTATTCATTTTCAGCTAGAATTGTGCGATGATTTACCCTCAGGAGTTTGCATACCATGTTTTAGAACAATTCGGATTGCTTATAACTTCATTCGTCAATTCAATGAATCGCAAGAGAAGTTTATCGAAAAAATCAACCAATCGCAAAGTGAAGGTGAAGCAGAAATCGAGAACGATGAAAATGATTCCATTGAAAATGAGCTTGCTAATGGAACAGAAATGGAAAACAATCGGTAAAAATACTGTTTTTTATATTTTCATTAAATATAAGCTTTCTTAAAAAAAATCCTTTTTTGCTGTCACTATTGTAGAACTATAAACTTGGTTTTCCAATTTTTCTCTACCTGACATGTCCCCAATTTGTACACCCAACTAATTTATATAATTAAATTTTCCATACTTATGTCATCCCAAATCCTTCGTAAAATATAGGCCAAACATTAGAGATGTTTTCGTGAGTGTGCCATCATATGAAAGACGATCTGTAGTTATATTGTTGGAAAGCAGAATTTATATTTTCATATCTAGATAGTAGATTATTGTTTTCGGTAGTTATGTACATATGATATGTTGAAGACAGATATAAAACTTGTCACAGTACTTTATTTATTTCATTATAAAAGTTTATCTTCTACTTAAATAACCATTGCTGCTGTTAAGATTCCATCAGGTTATGGGCCCAGCAGAGTGCTGAAATTATTTTGCGAGAAAAACTTTCCAGAAAATGACAAGTTCAAGTTCAAATTTTCAAATCGGAAGTTGAAAGGTGTGAGAACTTCTCAACATGGAAATTTGCCATGCAGTCTTATCTCGAACACGAGGATATGTGGAATGTGTTCTTGGTACAGAAAACGATACCAAGAAAGTGCGAAAACGATCGAAAATAATTCTGTCCGTGGATCCAATCATTTTCGTTCATATTCAAGAAACCACAACTGCAAAGAGGCGTGGGAGAAGTTAAACAAAGCTTTTGAAGATTCAGGTTTAACCAGAAGAGTAGGTCTTCTCGAACATTGATCACAACCCAATTGAAAATCCGGACACTGTTGGAACAATATGTCAATACGATCATTTCAACAGCTCACAAACTGAATGCTATTGGATTTCGAGTTAGTGAGGAATGGGTTGGAACTCTTTTTGCTTGCTGGCCTCACAGATGAATACAGACCAATGATTATGGGATTGAAAGTTCAGGCACAAGCATAACAGGTGATTCGATCAAGGCGAAACTTTTACAAGATATCAAGTCAGACGTTGTTGGAAAAGCATCCCATCATGATGGTGCATTCATCAGTAATAGTGAGAAATATAGAAAAAAGCATTTTAACCACAAATACAAATCAAAAGGGCCGAGATGCTATAAATGTAATAAAATATGGTCTAAGTCCTATAGATGTGATGGTTCAAAGTGAGATGTCAATCAGGTGTACCGAAATCATTCCATTCTCGACATTTTGGGGAACAATGTTGTTAATGAAAAATGGTACATTGATTCAGGGGCCACACGCACATGACCAGAAGAGAAGATTGGTTAGAAAAAATCAATTTTTAATAAACCGAAATTGTTATTGCCAATGAAGCCAGCGGATACCTGTACTGAAGACAGGAATAATAACATTAGAAGTGAATGCAAATGGTTCTAGAGACACAGTGGTTGTGAAAGATGTTTTGTTTCGTACCAGACATTGCTACAAACTTATTGAGGTTAGTCAAATCACTAAAAACGGACATAAAGTGTATTTTTGACGGAAAGGTTGTGAAATTTTTGACCTAAACGGATTTTTGGTTGAAACCCGAACTATGAGCAATAATATGTATGAACTTGATTGAGCAACGATAGGACACTGCACTTGTTACATCTTGCGAAATGTGATAGACAGAACTACGTGGCATAGACGATTAGGACATTTAAATAGTGACAGTATGATTTTACTTAAAACGGTATTGTACATGGTGTAATTTGAAAATACAAGCAATGAAACATGCATTTCTTGTTTAAAAGGTAAGCAACACCGGCTTCCTTTTTGAATATTCTTGGGAACAGAGCATCAGAAATTTTAGAGCTTGTACATTCTGACTTATGTGGTCCCATGGAAGTTAAATCAATTGGCGGATCAAGATATTTCTTAACATTCATCGATGACTTCTCCGTAAGGTGTTTGTCTATTTTCTTGCAACAAAAGACCAAGTGCTGGAATCTTTCGAACATTTTCGCTATGCAGAAAATGAAAGTGGAAAGAAAATCAAGATGATTCGCACTGATAATGGGACTGAGTACAAAAATCGATCTTTTGCAAATTTCCTCCAAAATCTGGTAAAAAAACACCAAACAACTGTCACTTATACTGAGACAAAATGGAATAGCCGAAAGATTCAACAGAACTATAGTTGAAAAATCAAGGTGTATGCTAGCCGATTCAGGACTGGAAAAGAATTTTGGGCGAGGCAGTTTCAACCTCTGTATATTTGATCAACAGATCTCCTACAAAAATACCCCGAAACATCACTTCTGAAGAAATTTGGTCCAGAAAGAAACCAAATCTGAACCATCTTCGCATTTTGGATGTAAAGCCATGGCTCATATCCCAAAACAAAAGACGGAAATGGGATCCAAAAGTGAAAGAATGTATTTTAGTAGGGTATGCCGATAATATAAAAGGTTACCGTTTATACAGCTTGAAGGAGAAACAAATAATGATATCGAGATGTGGATTTTTTTGAAAATAAATTTGATAACCAAACGTCAGAGGAAAAGTCAGTTCCTATGTTAATTTCGTCTGAATTTTCACCAATTTTCATGAATGAAAATAACGAAACAGAGGAGTATAATCCCAAGAAACACATTTCGAGGAATCAACCGATGAATTGCAATTCTACACAAAGTGACATCAAGTGAATAATGAAGAAAAACCTTCGAACTTAGTTCAAGTGATCTACAGCACAACCCAGAAAATTTGATAATTTTGTGTGCTATCAAGCTGAACATCATGAAAAGGGTGATCCTTCATCAATTGATGAAATTATGGACAGGGATGACAAAGATTTCTGGATAGAGGCAATGAAAATAGAAATGGGGCAACTGGAAGAAAATGATAATAGGTATTATCAGATTTACCCAGAACAGGAAGGTCATAGGAACCAAATGGGTCTTCAAAACAAAACTAAATGCAAACGGTAACATAGAGAGATACAAAGCGAGACTTTTTGTGAAAAGGATTTGCACAAAACCAGGTGTAGATTTGAAGAAACTTTCTACCAGTTTGCGATTACTTAATACTCCGGTATCTATTCGCACTTGCTGTCAGATTTGACATGGACATTGATCAAATGGATGCTGTCAGTGCATTTTTTGCCATGCGATTTGAAGGAGGAAATTTATGTGACCCAGCCAGAAGGATTCATTATTCCTGGAGAAGAAAGAAAGGTGTCCGATTGAAGAAGGCAATATATGGACTGAAGCAAGCCAGCAGAGCATGGAATCAGAAATTAGATACAGTTCTTCAAGAAATTGGTCTGATAAGATCTAAAGTCGACCCATGCATTTATTTCAAGATAGCTGGTCCATATTTGCTATTTATTGCCGTGTATGTGGATGATCTACTTATTTTTTTCCAATAATAGCAGCATAAAGAAGATGTCAAGATGCAGCTGATGGTGAAATTCAAAATGAAGGATTTACATGAGGCTCATTTCTGTTTGGGAATAAGGATAACCGTGACAAGAAAAAAGGAAAATTATGGATTGACCAGGAGATACATTGAAGAAATTTTGAATCGATTCAATATGCAAAATTGTAATGCTATCAAAACACCCATCGATCCAAACCAGAAGTTGTCGAAAAGAAATGGGTCCCCAAAATAACTGTGAAAAGAAGAAATGAAAACGGCCATATCAGGAAGCGATAGGCAGCATTCTTTATGCAGCCAATGCCAGCAGACCTGATTTAGCTTTTGCCGTGAATTATCTCAGCAGATTTAACAAAAATCCAGGTAAATGTCACTGGAATGCTGTAAAAGAATCTTCAGGTATTTACGAGGAACTAAAGGAACAAAACTTGAGTTTTCGAATAATGAAATGCAAACTTAGTTGGTTTTGCGATTCCGACTGGGCAAGTGACATAGATGAAAGAAAATCAGTGTCAGGATTCGTTTTCATTCTACAGGTGGTGCTATTCATGGAATTGTAAAACAGCCAACAGTGGCTTTATCAACTGCTGAAGCAGAATATATGGCTCTAGCAGCAAGTTGTCAAGAGGTTCTTTGGTTACAAAATTTCATGGTTGAATTCGAACTAGATACTGATATTCCTGTTATTTTTTGTGATAATCGAGTGCAATTGCAATGTCTAAAATGATGCGTACCATGGAAGAACCAAGCATATCGACCTCATCATCATTTCATACTGGAAAAATGTTGAGATGAATAATATATCCCTCAAATCAATCAGTACAGATGAAATGGTTGCAGATGTGCTCACAAAACCAGTTTTCAAGGAAAACATGTTTATTGTGCCGAAAAAATGGGACTAAGATTTGAAGACCGGAAAATATGAATTCTAGTGGGAGTGTTGGAAAGCAGAATTTATATTTTCATATCTAGATAGTAGATTATTGTTTTCGGTAGTTATGTACATATGATATGTTGAAGACAGATATAAAACTTGTCACAGTACTTTATTTATTTCATTATAAAAGTTTATCTTCTACTTAAATAACCATTGCTGCTGTTAAGATTCCATCATATATCCTGTTATATTTCCTACTCGCAACTATCATTGATTAATTTGTTATAAATATTTAAGACCAAAAAATCGTGTTTTTTTTCGTTTTTCGCTTGTAACTGGTACTATTTTCGTCACAGAATCAGCCATTTTCTGCTCTTCGATTGGTCTAATAGTCAATCCATCTATTATTAGATAATAATATTATTTAACCAAAAAATTTTTTTTTTTTCTTATTTATTTAAGATCGTAATATGTCATGTACATATAATATTTACATATCATATGGGTTGCAGTCACCAGTGTTATATGTCTCTTCTTTATCTACTCGCTTTCTGTTTGAAATCGTACAGCCACCTTACTAATTATTTGCAGTTACACTCACGTGCGTCTGATAACTATGCCCATGTCCCAACACAATTATCATAGAATTTCTCCATAATAGAAAAATATAAGGCACTGTTTAATTTTAGACCAATTATCCTCCAGAACGTGTATTCCAGCAACGGTTTAACATGCGTGGTCTTTTTGAACACTTTTCATCCAAATAAAAATGTCCCTTCAATACTTACTACAACTTTTCCCTTAACTATGAAGTGAACTTTTTCTCCATTGTCCTAATTATTGTCTTCCCAAAATAAGTTCTGTAAAATGAATTAGATTCTTTTCCTTTTTCATCCTCTCAAATAATACAAAAATAACTTCAATGCTTATATTAAATTAAAATATGATACAAACCAAGTTTGTCAACAAAACGATTTTTTAAAGTGAAATATAGGGGATAAAGTAAGTCTGCCATCAAATAACTAGTTCAAAATGACACTTCAAGCCAAAATTACTTTAAGAAAAGAGCTCATACTCCAATATACCAAAAAAATAAAATAATTTCGTCAACACGTGTTAAATTCGTGTCTCCAGGGACTTTTACACTTTAAGTGGCCAACAACACACTAACCTCTTTCTTATGACTCTTATGAAAGTTTAATTTATTCAACTATACCCAACTTCAAATCATAAGGGTATTAAAAAAATAATAATTAATAAAAAACCTTTTTAATGACAAGCATTTATTCAGGTTATTCTGTGAGTTATAGATTCAAAAGCTTGTCACGCAAAGTTTTCAGTTAGAATACAAAAGCGACAAGATTTTGAATCCATAACTCACGGAATAACTTACGTTAAAAATGTTTTTAATTAATTATTTTGTTTTGTGCTTTTTAGTACTTGAGTACGCCTCAATCTGTGCATCTAGTCCTTCAATGAGGAGACCATCTAAAGATCAACTCATCCGCCATCTTGGAGTTGCCATCTTCAATTTATGAATTTTGACTAAAAATCAATAATCTTCGACTAAATTCATAATTTCCGACCCCGAAAACCCCCACATACCAATTTTGAATCGAATCGGACCATAAACAGAGATCATCGGCCATCTTAGAGCCGCCATTTTGATTTTATTAATTTTGAAGAAAAATTCGTAAGCTTCGATCCTGAAAACCCCCCACATACCAATTTTGAATCGAATCGGACCATAAACCTAAATCTCGTCCGCCATCTTGGAGCCGCCATCTTAAATTTATAAATTTTGACAAACAATTTATAATCTCCGACCTCGATTTTTTAGTTAATTGTTTTAAACCCTTGGAACACCTATAATTGCTAAGGCAACAAAAATGTTTCTATAAAAACATTTATTTATTATTTTAATTTCTGTATTTTATATATTTTTAGGAGATTGTTAGTCGGACTTCCGATACTTTTCATATTTTTGTGGCTTAAGCTTTATTTCAATATCATGTGGACTAAATTATTTTTAAGGAAAATGTTTGTCAATAAAATTTTATTTCTTCCAACAATAAACGCATATCTCTCTCAGCCTGAGACTACCCGTGGTAAACTGAAATCCATTGTCAATATCTCAGATGACATATCCGTTGTTTATATCATTACAAGATAACAATTCTGACTGGCACCAGTTTCAATGCGAATACAATTTTTGTCCATATGAAAATCCTCGATCTTTCTCAATGAGTAACCAAAATTTCCTAAATAACTGAAATATGAGCTCTTTTGTCACTTTTCCTCATAAAACATCATTCAGTGTAAACAAATAGAACATACCTTACCGTGAGGCCAATACTGAAATAAATATAACATTCCTTACAGGGTGTTTCAAAACGCTGAGAGTGAACCCCAATTAAAGACTGAGATAGCTACCGAAGAAGATGCAACCGAGCGAACTGCTGAGGACACCGATGAGGGAGTTAATAAGGAAGAGGACGAGAATGAGTTGGGTTCACAAAGTGAAACGGAACACGGTCCTGCAACAGAGGCTCAAGAGACTGAACTTGGAGAAGAGGAGTATATGGAATTTCTAGAATCGGAGGACATCGATATGAAACAAGAGGAATTTTTAATCATGGGAAATGAAAAAACTGAAATTCAGTACGATGTAGGAGATGTGGAATATGACACGAATGACAGTGATTTACTTGTGGAACATCTAGAATCAGGATTGTATGAATTGGAAGATAGTGGCCGTCAAAATAACTACAAAGTGAGAATCATCAGACAAGAAGCTCCGCCCAATTCCCTAGAAAACACTGTATTCCGAATGAAACTGAACACCCGCTACAGTTGCCCGGTGTGCCCTAACGTCTTCTTCCGGTACTTCGAACGCGGCTTGTTGTTGCACATGGCGGAACACGCTGACGAAGCCATCAAATGCAACGTGTGTTCCGAATCGGAAGACACGTACGACGTCGACCTGTTTTTGAAACATTACGTGGACATCCACCTCCACCAGTGCCATTTCTGCCAGAAGAGCTTCCAAAAGAGGAGCTCTCTGATGTACCACCTCAAAACTCATACCAACATCCTGTATTCCTGTAAATACGAGGGTTGCGGCAAGGTGTATCCTTCACGTACGGCGTTGAACAAGCACGAAACCACACATACGGACTCTGTCAAGCACATTTGTAGTGAATGCGGCCTGAACTTCAAAACTTATGATACCTACAGGTACCATATGAACAAGCACAAGGGTAAAAAGTTTCTCTGTAGCATCTGCGGGAGAACTTTCATTCTGTCGGTGAACCTCAAGAACCACATGCTCGCCCATAGAGGGGGCAGGCCATTCAGGTGTAGTTTCTGTGACAAGACTTACACTACTTATACGCCTTTGAATAAGCACATGAGGAAATACCATGCAGACAGGAAGATAGCAAACAGTCGGTATTATCAGTACGATACAGATGTGTAATTTTTGTTTGGACTTTTCAATGGGTTAATGAAAGATTCTTGATCTCAATGCTTAGAGGGTCGATTTCGATTCTGGATTATATTCGAGAACAAATCCCAGGGTTGTTCCATGAAAACTCTTAGTCATACCCCGCAATGTTTATTTTCCTCTTTAGCAGGGATGGTACACGTTTCGGGCATATAAAGCCAAAAATAGAAAGTAGAAAATTGTCAGAAGAACTTTTAAAAACAATATTGTCTATGTCAGAATTTGCTATACAAAAATTCAACTTCTTGAAATTTGGAATTTTTTAATGCACTCCTCAACGCATAGTTGTTACAAATGAGTGTAATCTCATCAAGAGATTATTGCTTAAAATTAATTGATCATACAAATCAGCTTGTGCTGAGTTTTGTCAGTAGTATTCAATACTGAAATTGAAGAATTATTTTATGATTTCAACAAAATTGATCTTTGCTCTCTATAAAAAATAATTTATTCTGATTCTGAGCAGCCAAGAATAAAAAACAGAATTTGGCACAATCAAGTTTGATATAGGAAAATGACTTCAATTTCAATGATATTCAAGAAAAGTATATGAGAATTATTGTTTGACCAGTCGTCAAATACTTCTCCAGAAAGTTTTCTTTAAAATCGAAGAATATTCCAAATTCCAGGGATTAAATTTATACATAAAATATATATGTGATCTCTTCACCCACATCAAAATCACAGCTTGGTGATAATTATCACGAAATATGGAACCATACCAAAGATATATAAAAAACTCATTAAATATATATATTTTCCAACTAAATCACACCAAATACAGCGTAAGTGATATCATATATTTGTGAAACCATCATTAGATACCAATAAAGTCTTGTCAGAGCAAGCAATCTAATCAGATAAGATTGAACACTGATATATTAATTCAATCTGATACATCACATGTGGCATCCATGATTCTAACTGAACTCCTTAAAAAATAGATAGTAAACGGCACTGTAATTGATTATCAGATTGACCTGAATAAATCTAATCGCTGTTTACTGAACAAAATGCCTAGATGACTTCAGATATTTTCTTTGTGAAGAACTACCTGACGTTCTCGTTAAAAATTATCTGAACGTGACATATTTAAAAAATCTTTGGTCCAAACATCATTCCCAATACATACCTTGATATCACTCGGAATTCACTGATTCGAAATTACTTTCGCGGAGAAAGGAAAATGCTCTTATTTATTAGTTATTTCAACATGAACATAATCTACTCTGTCAATTAATGGCTGACAAGCTTCAGAACACAAGGTATCTCAATTACAGCAAGATCGGAAAAGGGACGAGAATGGCATCACGCCTCCTTTTAATATCTCCGTTCTGTCAGATCCCTCGCGACCGTTCTTATTCTACTCAGCCGTAATGACTGTTCCATTGACCACGGTTAGATGTCGCTAAGATTTTCAATAGGGATTGATGAATGAATCTCTGAGCATACCAATAAGAAATGTAACAGATATATCGTTACAACATGAACCATCCCTGTTTAAGAGGGAAATAAACATTGTGGGGTATGACTGAGAGTTTTCTTGGACAATTTCACAAATTAAATTAATGGAGACTAGTTTGGCATTTTTTTCAGAAGAATATTGCAAGTGTTTTTAAGAGTGAATATTATAGTGCAAACTGCAATGGGCATTTTTTATGTTTAGGGGTGATATGCCCCAGGTTGTCCAGCCAGGCGGTCCTTATCATTTTCAGGAATGAAATATCTTTTCACATTAAGAAATCACTTAATATGAAATCTGGAAAACGTAACAAACTAAACAAAAAATACACTCAAATCTAGGCAATGAGTTCATGTGATTGAAGTCAGTGATGTGAATTTACATTTTTTTCTTTTTATATAATGAAAATTACTCAATTTGTATTTCTGCAAATGTCAGATGACTTTATTAAAAGTTAATTTTTTTTAAATTTTCCTTTCCCCAAAAAAATTTTAAAAAAATTTAAAATTAAATATTAATTTTTTCTAAAATATAAAGTAATAATCTTACAGGTCATCATTGGATGAAGATGGAGTCCATTATTGTTGCTTTTACTCCAATTAACAGGTTTTTATTTAGCCTGTTCCCCTTTTCAGCAATAGAATAAAAAAACTTTTGACATTAAGAATTTTCATTTTTGACAATTTCAAGTATAGTATACCATCAGTAACAAAAATAATTATGAAATTATACAAAATTATTGAATTATAGAAAAATAATTTTCAGGGAAAATAAGTCTAAATATTCATTTGTAACCCCCATTTAATCCCCTTTGGGGATTAATTTTCAAAAATCCTTTCTTAGTGCTCACTAACGTTATATAAGGAACTCAAGTGCAAATTTCATGCTTCTAGACACGTTTTTTTTTTTTGGAGGTGGAGGAAATTTATTAAGGACAACACCTTACGGTAGTGTGGGACTCTCCGACACAGGTTTACCCACTGAAACCTCCACCCTGTAGGCTCGTCAGGCTGTGGCCTCCGAAGACACTTGAGCCCTTTGGCCCATGGTATTTTACCTGGTACGATGTTTTTCACCATGTCGTATCCATGGACCCACCGGTTTAGTGCGTTGTCTGTCAGTAAGTTTAGTAGATATTTCTTTCAATATACTGAATGTTGAACTAATTAAACTAGATTGCAACAAATGAGATATCTGAGTTTTTCTAAAAAGGAACGGAAGTTTAGTTATGACTAGTTTCCCTGAAAGTTCAATAGAGAGGTCTCACAATTGCGTACAGTTTTTCCACAGACATTGACTATATATTTTTAACCAACGAAACCAAAAAGAAGGAGGTTCTCTAGTCGACACGTATATTTTTTTTTTATGTATGATCACGCATAATTTTTTACTGAGACGTCCGATTCCGATAATTATTTTTTCAGTGGATAGGGTGTACTTCGAAGTTGGTCCCATTTGGATTTAAAAGATGAAATCCACCCCTAAGGGTAGCAAAATGAAGGATATTGATCACCCACCCTCTGAATTCTGGTCAGTTAACCGATTCTATCAGGCATAACTTTGTACTGGGTTCTTCGATTTGGATGATTCTTTTTTTATTAGATAGGGTATACCTCATAGTTGATCATATTTGGATTTCGAATGGAATTATCCACCCTTACGGGTAGAAAAATAGGGAATAATTGATTTTTCACTTGTGAACATTGGCACACATATGTAGTTGACAATGACAGATTGCTAATGTTTTTATTTTTACGTAAGTAATAGTGTAGTATTATTGTAAACAATGAAAAAAGGTAATAATTGGTAGATTTCAGCCACAAAAAATTGAAAAATAAAAAGTTTTTAACAAAAAATTAAACCGACAAAATACGTAACTGAAAAGTAAAGAATAAAATAAACCTTCTTAGTCTCAATAACTAAGCTCCTAAACTAATGTAAGTAACTAATTTTGAGGCTGCGCCAACCGAACAATCAACAAAGATCATTAAATTACTTCAAAAAAATTATCAGAATGTCACCGCGAACTCGATGCCAACATTTTACGCCTTATCTAGTTCATTTGCTTGTTCGTTTGGCGCCGACTCAAAATTAGTTACTAACATTAGTTTAGGAGCTTAGTTATTGAGACTAAGAAGGTTTATTTCATTTTTACACCTTTATATTAGCTTCACTTGTCTGTTTGTTTGTTTGTAACCGACTCCTTTGGGCGCGATTTTGACCCACTTCCAGACGTCCGAATGATTTGAAATTTGGCAGGTGTACATAATTACGGTAACAATGCATTAAGAAATTTTTGTGTGAAAAAAAAAAACAAAATGGCGGCTCCAATATGGCGTACGAGTTTTGTGATTATGGTCCGATTCGCTTCAAAATTAGTATCTGAGTGTTTTCGTGGTCGGAGATTATGATTCTTTTGTAAAAATTGAAAAATTCAAGATGGCGGCCGAGTTTTGTGATTATGGTCTGATTCTATTCAAAATTGGTATGTGGGGGTTTTTGGGGTCGAATATTATGATTATTTTGTAAAAATTGAAAAAGTCAAGATGGCGGCTTTAAAATGGCGGACGAGTTTTGTGATTATGGTCCGATTCTATTCAAAATTGGTATGTGGGGATTTCTGGGGTCGGAGATTATGATTACCTAACTTGATAAGATTATTCCGTTTTTTAATTTGCAAAAAAATAATAAAAATAATAGTTTAAAAAAAACTAAAAAAACACGCTTTTATAACTAAACCACACTAAAAAGTAGGAAATAAATAATAGTTGAAAAAAAAGCGTGGGGTGCATGGTATCAATAATTATATAGTACATTACACACCTAGGGCAGTAAAGTAAGAAATGTCTCAGATCACAGTTAATTGTTGGCCGAGGCGATACCATGTACCCCAGGCTTTTTTCAAAATAAAATACATTTTTTTCTTTTTTCAATTTTTTTAGTCTGGTTTTCTATAAAAGCGTGTTTTTTAGTTTTTTTAAATTTACTTTTTAGTTCCGTATTTCGTCGGTTTAATTTTTTGTAAAAAAGTTTTTTTTTTCAATTTTTTGTGGCTGAAATTTACTAATTACTACCTACTTGTTTTTTGGTTACTTCCAAAATACTTACTTACCCACCTTACTCCAACTATTACCAGTTAAATAATATGATTATCTACTTTTACTATTTGTTGTAATATACATTTTTGTTGTTCTGGTTAGTTTATATCATTCCATCCTCTCATAGAATATAATGATTGTGACGGATGTGGAACAAAAATAATGACAGTAGCGATCTGTCATTAAATCGAAGAACCCAGTACAAAGTTATGCCTGTTAGAATCGGTTAACGGACCAGAATTCAGAGGGTGAGTGATCAATATCCTTCATTTTACTACCCTTAGGGGTGAATTTCTTTCATCTTTTAAATTCGAATGGGACCAACTTCGAAGTACACCCTATCCACTGACAAAAGAAATATCGGAATCGGACGTCTCAGTAAAAAATTATGCGTGATCATACATAAAAAAAAAATAAAAAAATATACGCGTCGACTAGAGAACCTCCTCCTTTTTGGTTTCGTCGGTTAAAAATAACAATCATCACAGGATATTGAAAAATGACATATAGTTAACAGCAATTTTTTTGCCTTATGATTATGAACGTTTCTCCGGCGGTTTTTCTCCGATTTTCGAATCGCAAAAAAACTACGTTTACTCGGATGAGTATATAGACGAGCCTTCCATCCTAATTTTCAATCATTCCAATTACAATAGCGCGACCTGTAGACGTCACCTCGCTTTTCCGGTGTCGTCAGTGGCGTGCGTGCCTATCCGTACCACTCTGCTCGCAATAAGGCGGCTGTGATGCGGGTCCACCGCCGAAAGAGGCGCCGGTGCGGAACCGCGGTCAGAGGCGGGGTGGCGGGGAACGGCGACCGCTTCACGGACTGACAACTCCGAGCTCTGTTTCCCGGACGCTAGCGCGGCCATGCGGAACGGCTTGGCATCTTCTACGTTGTTGTTGGTACGGAGGTATAGGTCGGTACGAAGAGGAAATGTATCTGCATAAATAGGTAGAAGGGTGAATGCTGTGTCGATGGGTGTATTTTGTTTTTAACTCGATGTGTTTATTTTTTTCGGTAGGATCTCTGGCTGGAACATGAGTTTATCGAACTAAATGTTGAATGTTTTGCATTCTGTGTTGGTTCTTTCAGAAATTCTTGAGTTTATATATAATATATATATATATATATATATATATATATATATATATATATATATATATATATATATATATATATATATATATTTTCTTTAGTTTCTTGACCACATATATATTTTCTTTAGTTTCTCGACCACATATATATTTTCTTTAGTTTCTTGACCACATATATATTTTCTTCAATTTCTCGCAATAAAGGTCTGATTCAGTCAATTCATATAATTTCTTTTAACGACGTTTCGACATGGTATTTGTCATCATCAGGTTAAAACCCTAAAATAAAAAATATTGAGTTTGAGACATATTTAACCTTGACACAATATTAAAATGTATGCACTAAAATAATTCTTTAAAAACATATGGTTCGAAATATAACACGTTATTTAACACAATATAAAAATATCTGTAATATGTATGAGTATTCACTTACAAATTATTTTATTTGAATTTCTCCGTTCGCATCGTACGAACGTTATTGTAGGTGCGTGACTTCGAAGTCGAAGTTATCGGGACGGGGGTCTATTCTCAAACGGTGACATATTGTGTCGCATGCGAGATTTCTACATTGTCGAACATTCTCAAATGTCGCATTTGAAAATGTTCGTTAGACAAATTGTAGGGTGGTCTAGAGCAGTCGACAATTTTATTTCGAATGCGAGATGACAGATTTTCTTTATCAATTTCATAGGTTAGAAATAGTAGCTTTATTGATAGCGATTGAAGATTTAGAAAATCAAGAAAACCAACAGCCTCGAGACAGACAAGATATATATTCCTCAATACCTCTTGAAGGAAAGGTGAGTTATCAAACACTTTTATATGTACCTACCAACCAGGTTAAATGGAGGTACAGTTGTGTGCATAAAAAAGTCGTACAAGGTGTAAACCTGCCTATGATGTTCCAGATTTCATAAAAAAAGTAGTACACGTACACATTTGACAAAAATAGTTTCAATTTTGACACTACTTGTCAAAGTCGATAAGAAGTTTAATTAAGATTGACAAGCCTGACTCACAATAGCCTATAACTGCTGTACGATTTTTTTATGCACACAACTGTACTTATATTTGAAATATTTAAATCAGAATGTTGTTTGCGTAAAACTGTAAAGCAAAACTTCTAACCGTGTTCAAACTCAAACCAAAACCACATAGGCACAGAACACATTCGAGAATCGTTAATTCGGTGTTGCCAGCTCATGCTATTCGACATTTTTGTCTCATACGACTTGGATGTCGGAACCAATAGAGAATACCACAATTTCAAGTTGTGCGACAATTTCCTTCGACAAATGTCGAATTCGACAAATTTTGGTCTACATTCGAGAATAGAGTTTGTTTTCTTTCATGCATTTTTGCCCTCTTCATAAGTACACCGGATTGTTTATATTGAGTTCTAGTATATGAGCCGGACTGTATTTTTTTGGCAGCATGTAAAGATCAGTTTCTATTATTATTATTACTATAAACAAAGTTAAAAAAGGTTGTTATAAATCTGGCTTGAGTTTTTGATATCATTTCTATTGTTAATGCTCTTGGGGTCTTTTTTAATATGTATCATTTCAAGGAATGTTCTTACTCTTGGATTCCTTATTTTAGTCAAAATTTCAACGTTGTTAGTTGATTTTTTTTCGTGTTTGGATAAGGCTGTAATGTCGGTTTTTGAGTACTTGTGGGCTTGTACTCGTTTCTGCAAATATTGTTTTGTTTGACCTATATAGGTACTTTGAGAGTATTTACACGGTATTCTATATACTGTATGAGTTTGTTTGTTTTTTGGTATTTCTGGTTTTAATTTTGAATAATCGGTGTGATATAGTTATGTTGTGTTTTTCCATTGTTTTATTAATTTTATTCGATAGTTTGTCTATGAGGATTTTTTCGATAGAACCGGCTATATGTTGTACGAAATTTTGCCGAAAAGAAAGAGTAATTGTGAGTGATTTTTGCAGTGAAGAACTAAAAAGGGCTCTAACTCAGAAACGGTATGAGAGCTATATGTTCAGGAAGCAGAGTAGTTTAAGCTTACATTTACCGATTTGACATATAAGAAATTTCTGTTTCCTTTGAAATTATGGGAACAACCAATTTGTTTGAATAAAATACAATATATTTGATTGATTGTTTTCTTCCTGTGTCCTACTGCTTAACGATATGCTCAACAGCATGTATAAGTCACTGATTACGAAGTAGCTGTCTCACCTAGGAAAGTAATACATTGAAAAGAGCATTCTTAAATGAAACAGAAATACCTGTTTTATGCGTCAGAAGTGTAATAATTACACTCGTTTCGCTTCAACTTTCAACTGAAACAAGAACGAGATTGACTGGGACCTAGAACATAGAAACAGACCTTGAAAAAATTGATCGATCACACCTCACGCCTAGCGTAACATCATCGGTTGTTTTTTTTTTGTTTTGCACCACGTCCCCTCATACAAACTGAGACTTCAATCATTTATGGTAATGCTATGTTAAATTATTCGAAATACGAACCACAACACTGGCACTGGCCTAATATAGAATACCAAAATAAAGTAGTGCAGAGTTGATATGGGAAATTAACATTTTCGGATAATGTTTTGTTTTTGGCTCGACATATCAGTTACGAGTTATACACCGTGCTCATAGAATTTTGATAAGTACATACAGTATGGGTACATACAGTATGGTGTGTGAAATTTCCGTTGTGAATTATACAAAAAGTGACCACATGTTTTTGATAACTGATATCGCTAAGGAAAAATCCTCTTATATAAAAAAAGTTCTTTTGAAAAATTATTACTGGTGAAGTAAAACCCAAAACTGACACTTTTTAATGAGAATTTGGATGACCAAATCCGATTTATGATAAATTAATGGAAACATATGAAAACTTTTCTTGTAAAAAATAATCTGGCGAAATTTGTAGTGGCTGGCAACACCGCCTGAACCTTCTCAACCAGGTTTTTTGCCTCCCATATTCACTAAATTTTAACCTTCAAACTTTCTTAGTATAATTATTTTTGTAAATGGTACCTTTCAAAACCTATATAAGCGATTCTCGTAAGGAAATAGGTGCTTAGAAAACATTTTATTAACAATTGAAGATGCTGAAAAAGTAAAAACATAAATAAAACATTGAAAACATTTTTTTTTTCAAATATCCCGATTGATTTGTTTTTTTTTATTTTTAAAAGCCACTTGAAAATATTTATTTTTTACTACAATTGTTTAAAAAATTGTAGTCAACAAATACATTGTTTATTAGATGATTCAATTTTTTTTTGGAATATAATTAATAATAATTGCTTAAAATCGCACTTTTTTTATTTATTTATAATTATTATAACTAATAAACTATTGAAGATACGACGAGACCACTTGAAATCTTTATTGTTCTCCATGAATCAATGAACAAATTGAGCTTTTCTTCTAAGCTCTTACCCAATTATTTATTTACTTTTTAGTTATTATTTATAGAAATACCTCGATTTTTTTTTCAAAACTTTTAAATTTGAATATCTTATAATCTACCAAAGATACGATAAAAATAGTTCGGTTCTTTTTTGTTCTTTATTAAACAATGAACAATTTGAGCTTTTGGTCGAAGAACGAGGATAATATGATTGGGACCCAGGAAGAACAACAGCAAGAACAACAAGAAGCTAGCAAGGAAACTGAAAGTCACGAATGTCAATATTACTTTTAGTTTCTAAGATACCAAGTCAGAAAATTTCCTTTTCCTCAATATTTTTTATCACTGCTCAATAAATAATGTAGTAGACGCTCAAATTATAATAAAAAAGAACAAAAAAACTTTTTAACACAAAATTAAACCGACGAAATATGGAACTGAAAAGTCAAAAATAAAATAAACCTTCTTAGTCTCAATAACTGAGCTCCTAAACTAATGTGAGAAACTAATTTTGAGTCGGCGCCAAACAAACAAGCAAATGAATTAGGTAAGGCGTAAAATGCGCGGTGACATTCTGATAATTTTTTGGAAGTAATTTAATGATCTTCTTTGATTGTTCGTTTGGCGCCGTCCCTAAATTAGTTACTTACATTCGTTTAGGAGCTTAGTTATTGAGACTAAGAAGGTTTATTTTATTTTTTACTTTTCAGTTCCATATTTCTTCGGTTTAATTTTTTGTTAAAACGTTTTTATTTTTCAATGTTTTGTGGCTGAAATCTACTAATTCCTACCAACTTGTTTTTTGATTTCTTCCAAAATACTTACCTCAACTATTACCAGTTAAATAATATGATTATCTACTTTTACTATTTGTTGTAATATAAATTATTTTTGTTGTTCTGGTTAGTTTATTTCATTACTTTGTATATTATTCCATCCTCTCATAGAATATAATGATTGTGACGGATGTAGGAGAACAAAAATAATGACAATAGCGATCTGTCATTGTCAACTACATATGTGTGCCAATGTTCACAAGTGAAAAATCAATTATACCCTAATTCCATTCAAAATCCAAATATGATCAACTATGAGGTATACCCTATCTAATAAAAAAAGAATCATCCAAATCGAAGAACCCAGTACAAAGTTATGCCTGATAGAATCGGTTAACGGACCAGAATTCAGAGGGTGAGTGATCAATATCCTTCATTTTGCTACCCTTAGATTTCATCTTTTATTCAAATGGGACCAACTTCGAAGTATACCCTATCCACTGAAAAAAGAATTATCGGAATCGGACGTCTCAGTAAAAAGTTATGCGTGATCATACATAAAAAAAAATATATATACGCGTCGACTAGAGAACTTCCTCTTTTTTGGTTTCGTCGGTTAAAAAAATATACGCGTGGACTAGAGAACCTCCTCCTTTTTGGTTTCGTCGGTTAAAAAAGACCTGAAGTATGAAGTATCCACCTGAAGACGATTGCAGATACAAGCATTCGAAACGTCGTGAAAACCTCCATTAAGGACGTCCGAAACAAGAGTAATCTTGGAAAAAAAAATTAATTAACAAAAGCATAATTTGTAATAAAATTGAGATACATTTTGTTTATTTAACTATCCAGCAGCTCCCTAATTTTTTTCATTCCTTAATATTCATATTTAATTAGTTATTTTTGTTTTGTTTAATCATCCGAGCAGAGCGACTAATATAAATATTAGTGCTACCGTTCCGGGAGGTCGGACTTTATTTTAGGAAATTTCCTGCTCCCTTTGGATCTTTTTTCAGGTTTCCGATATCTGCAATAGTTTTCGAGACAATCATGTCAACTAAATTCCTACTGGCTCGGAGTTCGAGATGACAAAATAAACAATTTCATATGAAATTTAGTATTAAACGAATGGAAATATTACGAATAATGTTTTCTTCATTTTTCAGGCTGTTTCATTCAATAACAAATCAAAGTGTGCATCGTGGGGAACAATCACGTCAGTTTAAATCCTACTGGCAAACAACCGAACTTTTTTTTTAAATAAATTGTTTATAACTTTCAAACTATTCGAAAATGAGAAACTTGAAGTCTTCTTCACAACGAATTCAATATAAATTGAAACAATTGGTAGACCCAAGCGAAAAACAACTACTTTCCTGGCAAATACCACGCAAAGCGTAAATCATATCTAGATAAAATCCGCATCCAATGACACCTTGGCACTTGTGAACCAGACTAATTTATATTCATTTATTCATGAACGGTTTGGTAATCAGTCGGTCCTGCTTCAAATTTATAGTCTTCGAATCTCGTCGCACTTCAATTCGCCTTTTTTCCAACAATTCAATGATAATTGTCAAATTGAAGCTATTTCGACACCTCTGGCAAACAACAGGTAGTCATCACACTTTAGAAACGTATATCTCGGATGATATTAACATTTTTAAAGACTGCACTTGCGTTCCTTCATTTCTACCTAGCTATTATCGGTAATCATAAACCAGTATTTAACTTTTTCTCCTTCATCGCCATTCGAAAATCTTCATTCTTCGACACTAGGCTTTTTAACGTTATTTCTATTGCTCGGAGTGTAATGGGTCTCATATAACTTTCGTCAGTAGTTATATAATTTACCTGCAAGATGAAATAAGGCAAAATCATTAAGTGTACTGTTTGTTTTAACGGAGTTTTATTACTATGTTTCGTATTGTCATGATAAATTTAATGGTTTATGAAGCCATGGTTATATTTTGCCTTACATTCAAACTATCCATGATAATAATTCTGTCTTCATTTTCAGGGGCGCGTGCCAATACCCCAACTCGGTTGCAGGATGAGTGAAAAATTTGACATATTGTGTCAATTGTCATTTTGATTTGATTTGATTTGAAACGAAACAAATTAGTTATTTGTCAGTTGTCATCGCCCAAAATAAATCGAATATTCATTGAAATTTAAGATATGGTTCAAGGATTTAACAATGGAAGGAATTGAAGGAAATATTCTTGCCATATTACTGAGTACTGGAAATAATTTGTAGATAATAAAATCAAATACTTTATTAACCCCATTTGCCCACTTCACACTGTAAACAAACCTGCATTCTGTACTACATTCTGTACCCCTCACAACATTTCCTTTATCATCCACTAATAAAAATGCGTTTCTGTCGTAATACTCATTTTGTTTTCGAGCACAGGCTTTAGTTTGAAAAATTATATACAGGGTGTTTCCTAACTACGGTACGAAACTCAGGGGTGTTCCGTTAGGTCATTTGACAAAAAAGTTCCTATGAACATATGTCGGAGTTGCTTCGTTTCCTGAGATACAGGGCGTTGAAGTATAAAAAAAAGGTATTTATAAAATATCCTGAATATCCTGAAACCGATGTGGTTGAAATTGGTACAGCTATTTGAAGTAATAAGGCAATTATTTGGCCCCAAGTAGGTCCAGGGGAGTCTCAGTGGGCACCACAAACAATACTGAAAAAAAAAGACCTTTTTTTGTAGTATTTTATTTTTTCAGATTAAACAACTGAAAATACAACTCTTTGGTCCCTTGTTTTTTATTCATACCAAGCTTCGTTTTCGAGAAAAAATACTTTAACTTATTCTACAAATTATCCATGGACAACATAAAATACAAACCTAAAGTAAAAATAAACAATTTCGACCTTAAAATAAATGAGCAAAATGTCCACCGTCTGATAAAATACACGACTGCAATCGATGTGTCATTGATTGTCTGACACGTTCAAAAATACCTGGAGTATTCCTTATGACATTGCAATTGTCGATTCCTCAAGTCATTCACATCTAGTATAGGGATTTTATAAACAGAGCCTTCAGATGACCCCATAAATAGAAATCTAGAGGATTCATATCAGGACTGCGAGCGGGCCAATGTTGAGGTCCTGACATCAATCCAGCGATTAGGGTAGGTGATGTCGAGATGCTGACGAGCAAGAACACTAAAATGAGCTGGAGTTTACGTCGTGCATGAACCACATGTTGCCTCTTACAAGTACGGGTACTTCTTCCAACAAAATGGGTAAATGATTTCGAAAAAAAAGCCGTGTAGGATGGACCTGATAATCTTGCTGGTAAAAAGGGTCCAATTAGGTAGTCACCAACAATTCCTACCCAAACGTTCAGCGAAATCGTTGCTGAAAATGACTTTCTCTAATGATGTGGGATTTTCGTCGGCCAGAAATGGTTATTGTGAAAGTTCATAATAGAATCTCGTGAAAATTTGCTCGTCCGTAAAAAAATATTTGGTAAAACATATTATTGTGTGCCATCGTATGAATCAACCACCTGCAAACATTAATCTCGGTGAAAACTCCTAGGCAGTAGAGCTTGGACCCGCTGTATGTGATATGGGTATAGAGGTTTCTTTTAGAACATTCCAAACGGCTTTTGGGCTTACTTCAAGCTGCAGTGCAATCTTCCTGGTACTATTTGAAGAATCTTCTTCTATCGCATCAAGTATAACTTCTTCTAGTTAAGGCGTTGTTACTACAGTTTCTGTCTTCCACCACTTACATTTTTATTAAAACTTCCAGTTTCACATAATCTTGCATGTAGCGTTCTGAATGTTTTAGCACATGGAATTACTCTGTTAAGATATCTATCCTGGTAGATTCTCCGTTCTTCTTCCGCATTTCCATTTGCTAATCCATAAATAAAGTGCATGTCAGCCATTTCAGCGTTAGTAAAAGTATTCATGATGGAATCACTGCTAATTGACAACTCTGACTTTTACTGATATGACAATACTATCACTGTCAGCTGGTCTCCATAGCAGGTAATCATGATTGTAGAGTGCCTTCATTTTTTTGTTCTCGAAAACTAAGCTAAATATGAAAAAAAAACACAGGAGGCCAAAAAGTTGTATTTTTACTTATAAAAAACTTTTTAGAACCCACGCTTATATTCAAATGCACTGAAAAGGAGAAAATAATTTTTTTCTCAGTATTGTTGGCTGTGGTGCCCACTGAGACGCCACTGGACCTACTTAGGCCAAATAATTGCCTTATTACTTCAAATAGCTGTACCACATTTCAACCACATCGGTTTCAGGATATTCAGGATATTTTATAAATACCTTTTTTTCATACTTCAACGCCCTGTATCTCAGAAACGAAGCAGCTCCGGACATATGTTCATAGGAACTTTTTTTTGTCAAATGACCTAACGAAACACCCCCTGGAGTTTCGTACCATAGTTAGGAAACACCCTGTATAACCTATGACAACCTTTAATCACTTCTAACTATAATGTCCAACGCGCATGTGGTTGAAATATTTCAACGACTTTCACGAGTTAATAAGTGGGAATCCACCGAGTTTATGAACGGTTAGGATGAAAAGTTGTAGTATTGGGACGCGCCCCAGTATAAAGTTTTTATTTAGTTTCGCTTGTCAGTTAGTTCCTTAGTTAGGGTCAAATCTTGCAAGTGAATTTTGATTCCGATTGATTTGAAATTTGGCAGATGTTCATAATTCCGGTCAAAATGCATTATGGAATTTTTGTTAGAGAAAAAAAAAAATGGCGGCTCCCAAAAGGCGAACGAGAGAAATTATGGTCCGAGATTCAAAATTGGTATGTGGGGTTTTTGGGGGCGGGGGTTAGAATTTTTTGTAAAAATTCATAAATTTAAGGGGGGGGGTCAAAAAGGGGGTGATTTTGGATTATGGTCCAAAATGTATTTCTTTGGTAAAAATAATTTTACGAATAAGGTACGAGGACAGGTATGACATTAGTCCATTGGCCATTCGGGAAAAATTATGGATAACTCAAAAAAAAAAATATTTTTTTTAAAAATCAACGCCATATATCGTCAATTTCGTCCAAAATGAACAGCATACAAAACTTGTCGGTTTTTTTTTTCAAGCTTTTATTTAGTTTCACCTGTCCCCGGTTTATCATCAACTTTAAATTTGGCAGGTGTTCATAGTTCCGTGACAATGCATTATGCATTTGTTAGAAAAAAAAGCAAAATGGCGGTCCAAGATGGCGGACGAGATTTGTGTTTATGGGCCGATTCGATTCAAAGGATGGAGGGGTTTTTAGGGTCGAAGATTATAAATTTTCTGACAAAATTCATAAAATCAAAATGGCGGGTTCAAGATGTCCACGATTTCTGGATTATAGTCCGATTTGATTCAAAATTGGTATGTGGGGTTTTTGGGTCGGAGAAATGGAATTCTGAATTCAAGATGACGGGTCCCCAAATGGAGGCGAGTTTTATGATTATGGTCCAACGATTTAAAATTGGTATGCGAGGGTTTTGGGGCGGAAATTATGAAATTTTTTTTGAAAATCATAATGTAACGAACCTAGGCCGGGCCTGTGCCTTACGCGTTGCCGTCGCAACGATGAGATCATCCCCAGATATTCGAGAACCATCCACCCCTATGCCGCGGGGAAAACAACGGTCAATATTGGGAAAAAATTGGAACACGCCGGTCGCCAACGGAAAGAATTGAAACATCGAGGGGAAGCTGTATCGGGGATAAATAGGCAACCCTCAAGTCTCAGGGACAGTCTGAACGAGCCCTACGTCGAGCTATACGGGAGTTAGTGATATAAATTGTTGTATATTTAAGGGGAAATAAATTAGAAAAAAAAATTAAGTTGATTTACGTTACAATTGGTGTCGGAAGTGAGATTTTGAAAATAAACAAAATGATCGTGGAGGGGGAGTCAGAAAAATAAATTGATAGACCTTTTGTACGCCCAAAATAGACAGTGGCCCCGGGTTTTGGGAAATGGGCAATTGTGCGTGGGAATATAAACGATACATCTTCGCGTGAAACAGAAAAAAGACAGTGGCCCGGTTTCGAAGTGGAAATTGGCGTGGGAAAATAAACTGTTACACTCTTCGCGTGAAAAAGACAATAGACTGGTGGCCCTGGAAAAAATTCGGAATGAATTTTTTTAAAAATGATAAACTTTTCGTGTGAAACAGACTGATACCTCGTCAAAGACAAAATTGTTCAAGAAAAGGGTCTTGCGGACTTGAAGGTAGGGAATTAAACAGGGGGGGAAAAGGGGGAAA